>QUSF01000025.1:6741612-6980493 GCA_003676055.1 Chloebia gouldiae
AGCTGAGCTTATTATGACTTCCATGTTCTGACTAGATTGGTACAAGAAAGAACCCTTTTTCCCTTTCCACTTTGTGTCTAGTGAAACCCTGCTCAGTACCAGCATTCTCTAACATTCCCAGCAACAAACCAACAGCAAGAAGTCACTGAAATGGTGGTGTTGGCAGTTTATGGCTAAAGACAGGAGGATTAAGGCTGAAGCATGCAGGCTTCATGCCTCCCCAGAAGTAATTTCTTGCACATTTTTGTAGTTTCTATGTGGTTTTTGGTGGTTTTTTTTAGTTTTCTAGTAGTTACATTTTTGTAGTCTTTTTGTAGTTTTCTAGTTTCTATTAAAAGAAAACAGAATGAGTCCTCTTCTCTGAGACCAGTCTCTGTTGGCTAGATGTACAGAGCTTAGATTTCCAAGGAGGTCAGAATTTACACAGCTTAGGTGTGAAAAAACACTGAAGTTCTTACCATACATGGCTCTGAATATTTTAAAGTGTGCAGAAGCTGTTCAAATTTTTTATGTCTTAGAACTGAGGAAAAACAGCACACTTCAGCACAGGAACATTTTCAACATGCCATACTGTATACTGAAATCCTGTAATTCACAAAATGTATCTATTTCACATACCTAGTCTCCCAAACCTGTTCCATTTAGTTTAGAATTTTTTGATGTTTCTTGAAACACAAATTTACATAGTCAGAGTATATCAATATTCTTGAACCTTCCTTTTTTCAAAGTTAGGATCTTCGGCTGTAAATTCTGAAGACATGCTACTGATAGAAAAAAGGTTGCTGTTAATCAGAGAGCCTGAGAGATTGTGAGAGGAAACTGAAATCAAGCAGAGTTTTTGAGTAGGTCCAAGGTAGGATCAGTTGCAACTCAGAGTAATCTGCTCAAATTATTCCCTCTTGTTCTTTCAAATCATGTGTTTTATTTGAATTACATAGCATGGGGCACTGAGCCCCTGTGTGAGCAAAGTAAAGACAGCTGGTACAAGGGATTAATAGTGATGCTTGTTTATTGCAGAGGTTTGGCCCTGTAATTTAGAGAAATAGGCCAGAGTCATGAGAACAAGGCAGCATTTTCCCTGCTGTTCTGTTGAGGTCAGTAAGTGGCATTTCTGCTGATTGAGTTTCAGTTTTGGAAAGTGTTTGAACAGTTTCATTTATATTGTGTATCATGCACGCATCTATGTATATTTGTGGAAAATTAATAATGGTGTAAAATATCTGCCTTCAGTTTTCACCCCTTTTGTGTAAATCAGGGATGAAATGTTTTTATAACATTATGTTCTCACCAGACGTCTACTGTGGTGAATTTGCTGAACTCATTAAATATCATAGAGGACGAGACGCCCATAAATCCACTCAAATGAATTCATGAACAGTTACACTACTAAAACCTGATTTTCTCTGTGTTCCTTGCGCCTGATTAATTACACTTCCAAAAGTGATTCAGTGTTGAAGGACGAATAGACAAGCTTTATTCCATTAGGGGAAAAAAAGAAAAAGCTAAAACTTTCATCCTGCTTAGGAATGTCTGCAAAAACAGCAGAGTTTGCCATGAGGTGCTGCAGGACAGGAGCTGTCTCAGCCTGTCCAGGTTACGGTGCATTGACAGTCACCTGCAGGTACCCTTAGCTGGAATTGCATTGCTGCCTTTCAGTGGCACCTTTCAGATGTGCTCTCTTGTAAGGCAGGACTGGTACGACTCACAAAAGGGTTTGTTCTGTAACAAATGGCAGCTGGACATAAAGTTTGGAACAAGAAAACAGCAGTGAAAGTTAACCATATTTCGAGCATCTTATGGTGACCAGTCTGGCCAGTTCTTATTTATTGTTGTAAGTATCCCAAAGTGTAATTATATTAAAAATCTTTTCATAATGCAAACAAGCCTAATAAAAGTTGATTTTTTTTCTTCAGTGAATACATTACTGCTATATAAAGCTGTGGCATACATTTAGAACTCTACTTTTAAGTAGACTTATTTGTGGTGTTCAGCTCAGGCCAAAAAAAGCCAGAACACTCTTTTAGTGTTAGCCACAACTAAAACCTAAACAAAACCCTCAGACTTCAAACAAAAACCAAAGGAAAGATTTACAAACAAAATATATTGTGAAAGTAACATCTGCTTTGATAAACAGTGCATTTTGCAAGATTATTTTTCAATGTGATGGGCTATTGAGATTTAAAAAAAATTTTAAAAATACACATTATAAAACACCTTCTTGTGAGGTCTGAATCTGGTGTAAGATTTTATCTTTCTTTTGTTTGTTTTTAAGGCTCCAACTTGTGTGTTGCTAGTTGTAGGTATTTAAATTGCACAAAATCTAAGCTGCCTTGTCATGCCCTAAAGAACAGAATATTGAGGACAAGAGGATCAGAGGGGACACAGAATGACTGATAGAGAGTCTTTGTATTCATGAAGGGAGGTAGGGGCATAGCCACATTTAAAATGGATTTAAAGGCTCATCCTGCTTCAGAAATGTCATGTTCCTTTTCCTGTGTCCCATCATCATGCACAAATTTCTGCCCAGCCTTAGTTAAAACACCCTGCCATTCAAAAGAACATGAAATCTGTTGTTATTATTCATGTATCCATTTGATTTCACACCAAAACCCAGAAATGTGTTGTAGGAAAGAAAAAAGGGGAAAAAAGATTATAAAAATACAAGATTTCACAGAGAAATATATCAGTTTATTCAGCTGCTCATTTCTACTCCAATATGTTTGGATTCAAAAAGGAAATGCAAAAAAAGAAAGTATTTGACTATGCAAGCAAAATTGGATTTGTTCCTTTGTTTCTGAGAAACAAGGATGAGTTTCTCTTGTCTTCTTTGACAGAAACATTGTCTTCTTTAACTTTGGTTTTGTTTAGGAATTTGACCATTCTTATTTATATCAATTTTCAGTTGGTGGATTAAGTCCAGGCGTCCAAGACTCTATTCCTGACTAAGTGAACATACAATTTACTTTCTAGTTCCTTTGTTTTATTATCTGTCAAATGTGTGTGGGGAGACTCCTGATGTCTTTACAAAAGAACTAGTTTTTGTAAAACACTTAGATCCTACTTTTGCATGGTGCACTGTACTTGGAGAGGGGAGAGGTCTAAAATGTGTGGTTTTATCACCAAATTTGCAGTAAATAGTCAACTACCTTGGAAATACATTTACTATGCACATTATTGCAAGGGGTTTATGTAGCATAGGGTATGAAATCTAGCCTGTAGTCTACAGGAGACTGGAAACCACAAGAAGAAAATTTCTTGTCTAAATTCAGCTATTTTTCATGGATGGAGAATAATTTTTGGGCCGAGCAGCTTTGTGGCATTCATTGCATGTTGCAGTAGCTCACACTACCATTTTGAAATGGAAAAGAGGAATCAATCAGCTGTTTCACAGTGGGATAATTCCTTGCAAGTGATGTCAGGTCAGTTGGATTTAAGTTGATTTATCTTATGTTTAGCATCTATGGGAGCTGGAAATGATATTGGAAAACACTTAGGCTCAGTCATATCTGATTCTCTGAGCATCTGTTCTTGTTTAGGAGGAAGGCTCAAACTAACTTATTATATAAAGAGTTAGTGCCTTTCAGTGCAGTGTTTTCAGCTTGGCACTGAAAAACAGGCAGCAGAGCTGGCTGGTTGTGCTTTCTGGACATGTGGCCTTTGCAAGGTTCAATAGAAAAATGTATGAATATATTTTTTGTATGTATTTTATGTATATATTTTTTTAATAATATTTCATACCTGTTTAGAAGTCTAGATGACAGCCACAGAGTTAAAGTAAGCAAGGTTCTGTAGCTTCTGCCTAGTTCAGGAGAGTTTACATTTGTAGTAGAAGTATAAAAGCAGGAGGAGGTGACTCCAGCTACCCTTATATTTTCTGGTCTGTCACTCACTCAAACTGCAATTGCCTTCTTGTGGTGCATAATTCCTTGCCTGCTGCAAGAAAAAGGCTAAGTATAATTGGGATTTTAGTGGCCAACAGATGTTCCAGAGACACAAAATGGTCCCCTTCTGATCCCTCTATAAAGGCTGCCAGCCCAAAAAAAGGAAACATGGTGAAGCCCTGAAACCTTAATCCCAAACTCTACAGCTCTGGCATATGACCGAGTTCTACTTTTTTTCCATTCATGTTTACATTTCTAGTTTAGGACAGTGAATGCCAGTGCTCCAGTGGGATTGTGCAAGGTCTATGTAATGCTTTATGAGCATGGGCCTCCACTGACACTGATGCAAAGCTGCACTGTCCCCATGGGAGCTCTAGGAAACATTTATGCCTTGGGCGTACACACTAAATGGTTGGGATTTTCCTAGAACAAAAAGGGCATTTGGGTTTATATCTCCCTTAAGAGCTTTGTCTTCTTCAGATGACAATGAGCATTATGAACACGTGTAAGGGGTGTGATTATTATTACTACTGATCTGATAGCATGTGTGCATGAAGCTTTGCAGAATGTGCAGTGTTTGTGCACTCCAGGCTTGTAGTCTGACTGGGATGGGTATCAGGCAGATGAGTCAATGATTTATAGGGAATAGAACTAATCAAGTGTGAAACGCTGGACAAAATGAAGGATATTTATTTTGCTATTTTCTTGTGCATCTAAAGAAAGTTTGGCATTTTGGACATCAGAAAGTTTCTAGCTGTGGAGGAGCTCTGGTAACTGAGTCACAGCTGAAAAAGAAGCCTAAATCATAGGAAGAGCAAGCTATGGATTGTAGCATTTTAAAAATCACATAAGAAGGTTCTAAAAGGAAGAGCCTGAGAATTAGTCTTGCACTTATATTTAGGGAGTCAAAAGTAGGATACTGTTCTGTTCTTGTACTCCTTAAATTCTTTAGTATAAGTATTCATGTAAAATATGTTTACCCTTTTAATGTCCATGTCCTTTCTGATACTTACCTTAAGTAGTCCAATCCAAATTCTTTCAAAGTAATACATAAGTTTATCGTTTATGTTTTCCTTTGGTCTTTCTTATCCTAGTGCTTCCTTGCATTACTCACCACAGAGTGATGGTGGCAAAGATTATCTCAAGAATGCTCAGCTTGTTCTTGCTGGTGTATACCTCACTTTATTAATGATAGTGTTTTGTGGGAGAGGAAAGAAATCCTTAATCTATCTGGTGTACCCAGGTAAATTAAGCTTGTTCCTTTATTGTCTGTAGCTCCCTTGCCTTACTGGGCCAGACACCCAGAGTTGTTGTGTTTGCCCCTTTTCCCAGCTCTGAGGGGAGCTGGGATACAAGAATAGAGTTTCTAATGTCATATCACATTTGAGTTACATTTAGTACCTGTGCAAATCTTGTTTTCATATGAGCTGTTGGACCATGCACATTTGTGCAGCTTTTTAGGGCCTTTTATCCTTGTCTCTGAACACTTGTTCCTCAGCAGAGTCAAATATTCCTGAAAACTTTCCTCAGCAACCCAAGAATAGGAGAGGCAGAGTCACCTGTTTGTCTGAAGCATCTGTGCTTCAGCTCTGCTTTAATCAGTTACAGCATTTTTGTCTAACTCTGAGGGCACCCATGCTTTGAAGTGGTGCTGTGGGCCTCTGCCTGGAAAAATCAATTCCAAACTGTTGTTTACCCATAGCAGAGAGACTTTCCCTGCAGTCAGAAAGATGTATGAGCTAGTATCTCTGTGTCTTAGAGGCAATGAAAAGGGAGGAATTATGAAATAACCTGTTTTGGTCTCTGCTTTTTCTTTTCCCAAATGATTTGTCTAGAAAATTGCAGACTTTGCCTCCTTGGCTCCTTTTTTTCCTTACTAAAGATATTCCTCTCCCCTGACTTTATCAAAGTCACTTTGTTCCAATGCTACAGAACAAAGAGAACCAAAGAAAAGAAATTACTTTCTTGTGGTGATTACCTTTTATATTTTAACATGCTTTTCCTTGTTTTATTTTTATATAAGAACCTAAAGGGAACGTGACTTGGTTTGGATCACTACTTACCTGTCCAGTCTAAGTTCACAGAAGTGTGCATTTTTTCCTAATGTGCTAGTTTGCAATTATCTGTATAACAGGAAACTAACAATAGCCTTCATGAGTCTGTATTTATGCATTAATCACCTACTGTATTTCTGGTTTGCATACGGAAAAGCAAATGGCACTTGCAGCAGCACCCCTTGGCAGCAGCAGATATGCTTTCTTTAAGTAGTTCATCTCCCATTGTTTTGTGATACTCTGGAACTTTAGCCACTTTCAGTGCATAAATTATTATTATTATTCCTTATGCTTTGAAGAACTTTTACCCAGCATTATCTATAGACTGGAGCAAGGAAACACACACTTTTGCTGGGTTTGTATCTGCCTGAATCAAAGGGATGTTTCTTTCTTTAGCCATTCTACATTAGCATGACACATTCTAGATAACAGCAGCATAGGTGAATGGCTACAGTCCAGGAGTAGACAAGCTGTTCTTTCCTGTCAGTTTTTGATCATCAGAAACACAAGGTATTTTCTTACTCCATTAATTTTTTTTCTCATAAATTTAGGGGTTTAATCAAAAGCATCTAGAAAGTATCAAAATATTTTTTGTGCTTTGTAAAACAGTATGTAACTGCCATTTGATATTAACAGCTTGCAGAGATTTTGCAATAAATCCTGCTTGCATCCTGGAGATGAGTTGTTCTAGTAGTGTTTAGTAATGGAAGTAATTAAAATTTGCAACTATTAAAGCTTAGAAGGGGGAAAAGCTTTTCAGAAGCAAATGAATCTGTATTTTAGGTGTTTGAGAAATAAGCTGTTTTGTAGCTGCAGAATTTACAGTGTAATCTGCTCATGGCTCCAGCCTTGCACTCCATAACTAAGCTTCTTACATTTTTTAGAGTAAGTGTTTTTAGTTATGTGGCTACTGTATGCAGCCACACAAATATGTAAATACAAACCAAAGCAGGGATTGAGCACTCCAGCTTAGCAAATAAATGCAGCAACTGTCCTTGTTTTGATTAGAAAATGTCCTAAGGTCCCTTCCAAGGTGAGTGGTTTTTTTGTCTCTGTTCCTGAATAACCTTGAGGTGTGAATTAGCTGGCTGTGTTCAGTGGCCAATTACACAGCCCTTTTAAAGCTGTGATGATAAATACAGATGTTGCAGCTCAGCAAGTTATTCCACAGTCCTGAACAGCTTTTCATATCTCCATCATGCATATTTTGATACAGAAAAGATAAGCATTGGTAGAATGTAATAACATTTTTATCAAATATGTAAAAGCATGGCTAAATATTATTTTGGTTGCAAAATTTTTCCTCTTAAGTGACCAAACCTGTCAATTTTTCCTCTAATTTGAATGAAACTGACAGAAATTGCTGCTTACTGCAGTGCTCCATAATTAAGGCACCCTGAAACAGGATCTATAACAGGATCTAAATGCCCTGGCCTTTTATACATTTGTCCCAAAGTTAGAATTTTGCTTTTGCCTGGAATATTAATTCTTTTTACAAGCACCCTTCATTAATGGGGTGGTTAACATGTGTAACAGAGCAGTTTTTAAGAATGAGATCCAATGCCATACAGTTCAACTAATCTGAAATTATTCCAAACTATTCAAACTTAAAATGTATGTTCTATTCAAATCTAATAATTTTCTTGATGCTGCTTGATACAGACAATAATCAAGTATTTTTCTCTTTGTAGTCCATAAAATATAGGTCATTTTCACCCATCATAAAGTGCCAGGGACATCTGTGTTGAAGGCAAGTGTAACTGAATTTGAATTAGGTTTGGAGGTTGCCTTGGGAGTTTATTAAAAATAGTTTTGATGTGATTCAGTATATACCTTCAGGCAGCTTTGCAACTGACATTTATCCAAGGAACAGCTTTATATTGATTTTATTATTTTATAGAGAAAAACAAAGTTCTGAGAGAGCAGAATTTTTCATACAGCTGTGCTGAGACAGCTACCTCAATTTTTTATCTTTTTCTTTTTTCCTCAGAAAGAGAAAGTGGATTAAAATCAAGTGCCAAAACAGGAAAAATGCATAAAAATAAAAAATATTGCTTTCACTATTGTGATAAAGGTTATCTTATATGAGGCAGGCAGTGTTTTACTGTGCTCATCTCTTTCCAGTTAGCTTTTTTTCTTTTTTTTTTTTTTGTTAATAGTAGTAGCCACAGTCTCACGCACTTGCCACTCCACGTTCATCCTGTGCAAATTCAGAGCTGCTTCCAACACCAAAGTTTAATTTTACATCTCTAGGAAGTGGCTAGTATTTATTCAGGGAGTGAAGATATTCAGCTGCAAATGAAAAGATAATAGGAGAGATTATGACAAGATCATCATAAAGTTTGACTAATTAATCTGCTGCAGTATCTTTCCCTCATAATACCTTTCATAACAGTACCTCTGGATATAACATTACCTCTGGATGTGGTATCTTGGGCTGTATAACTTGGGCATTTAGACCAAATATAGTCAGGTGAGAAATTCTCTCTCATAATAACTGGCTGGAGGAAAAAAAAAAGAAGCTGGTAGCAAGATAAGATTTAGAGCTCATTCATTCCTGTCTTCTGCATGTGAGCTGTGCTCATTATGAATATCTGCTTATCAGTCCCTTGTTTTTCAGTTTGTGTCTTTTTGTTTGATATATACTTCCTTTTCAGTGCTATTCCAAAATTGTTTCTTTCCTTTTCACTCTTTTTTCCAGCAGCTCTTTTAGAGCTACTTGCGTGATTCTTGTGAATTTTAACATGCCATCACTTCTCTTCCCAGTGAGAGATAATCCGTTTCTGCTGGGATATAACCTTAATAATTACATTGTTCACACCACTCTTTCCCTGGTTATTCCAAGAATAATTAAAATGGGAGCGTAGACACAACAGAAAAGCACTCTTTTGCAGTAGGAACACTCTCATTGACTATTATTAATCCACTTGCAAAATTCAGTTAATATTTACCCTCTGAGATGTCTTTAAGTTTCTTGTTAAGCAGTGGGTCTCCTATTGCAGTGCTGTACATTAAATGTGAAAGAAAAAAATTAGATTAAAAAAGCTGATAAGCCTAAAGATTTGGTCTCTGAAGACCAATTTGATAGAATATTTGAAGATGTATATCCCCATTATAACTGGCAGGAATTATATGAGAAATGTGGGCAAATTGCAGGACTTCTTTCAATCCAGCATGTTAAAGATATCAGAGCCCATGTTTGAAATTCTGTAGGAGTTTGAGGATCAGACATTGTAATTCTCTGCTGGCACACTTTGTCACGTTGTATGAATTTGTTCAGGTCTTCATTATTTCCTACACTCTTGTTTACATAGAGCAGAACAGCCAAGTTTCATTAAAGGAAAAATATAGGAGCTATAACTGAAAGCTTCAGAGAAGTTATACAGTGGTGAGAGTATGTATTTTCAGATGAAGGAGAGAGGAATTCCAGTATTGGAAATGCATGAAATTATTCAAGCACATTTTCAAAACAGGAAGCATTAATAATTCATGAAAGTTAATCTTTGAACATTAGTGTTTTTAAGTGACAACTGAATTGATCAATTGCCCCCTCTCATTGAATTAGGACAGGATGGGTTTTTTAAATAACTTTAAGTGATGGTGCTATTTCATTAATTTTTTTCCATGCCCTGAATCTTTATGTTCATGAATGAAACATAATGAGGTAGTAATAAATACTTTAATTCTCCTTTTGTAGAACAAGTAGAGAATTGCAAGTCAGTGAAGATAGGAAGAACATTCACTATGCCCATTGTGCACATACCAGAATTGGGTGGTAATATCAAATAAACAGAAATGCTGCATTTGATTACTTGATATGAATATATATTGCTTCCCCATATTATTGAGATTATCACAATTGGTGGGACTTGGCATAGGTATTGCTGGATGTCTTGTGATTTTTTTACAGCCTTCCAGTCTGCAGACGCAATATACCAGGTTTAAATCTAGTAAAGTTTTACATACAATTAGTTCTTTCTACTTTATCTCCAGCTGCCATTTGATTCCTGTTTAAAATGGGACTTGAATTTCTAATTTTTTTTTAATTCCATGTAGGGCTACTTTTTAAATTAGGAATTTAAGCATTCGTTTCCATTTTGTTTTGTTGCGGGCATATAAATACCTCTCAAAGTATAGTCTCAGGAGCATGGGAGGTGATGAGAACAGCAGCAGGGCTAGTTTAGGATATTCATTTCAAGTGCAGCAGCACTGCTTTAAATACAGGTCAAACAGCTGCTGCAGTTTTTCCTCATGAAGAACCTTGTTTGAGGCCTGGATCAGTGTGTTTGACACAGATGGTTGTGCTGTGGGGTGAGATGAGCAGCTCTGCCTGCCTGGGCTGGGATGAAGGAAGCAATATTGCAGCAGGGCAGCTGGCTCCTTTATCTCTGTGATAAAAGGTTACACGGGACTTTACTGAGGATTGACATTGGCCTTCTGAACTTTCACAAAAGGCTTTAAATATACTGTGACAGGCTGAGGCACTCTCTATTGGCCATGAGGGACTTACCTGTTGATTAGGGCATGCAGGGAAGACAAACCATCATGAAGGTATTTTCTCAAAAGAAAGTGACTGTGATGCTTTTTCCAGATACAGGAGCTCAGCATGGTGGGTGCAGGTGCTTAGGCTCTCCTTGGACCAGCAAAGCAAAGAGTAGAGGTTTGCATCTCTTGGGTTTAAGGCAAACACATTCTCCCTGTCCATGATCCAGGAGCCACTTACATGAAGGATAAGGCAGCTTGGGTAGAGAACAACACTTCTAAGCCAAAAGATTTAATCTGACTGGGCCAAATTGCCCAGACATTCCCTGGGTACCAATGTCATACAGCACTGAGGGCGAGGAAAGAATTCAAGGATGAGCAGAAAGGTTTACTGCAGTAGGCTATATTTGAGGCTGCAGCTCCTGTTGGTTTTCAGGTCTGTTCTGCTCTCATGGTTTTTTCTCTGCTCTCAGTAATTATACTAATAGTATTGATTTAATCCTTTCAGTCTTCAAAGAGTTGTTTGAATAATAATTAGATAATCCTCCTGAACCCTGGAGAGACAGATAACCATTATTAAAAGTAAAAAAAGCCCTAAAAAGTCCTTGTACAGAAAAGGAAGATTTGATAGGAACACTGCAGGCAAAGAGAAGCTCATGCCTGAAATATGGGTAAGTCTGTAGTCCACATTCTGTTTTGAAGAACAGCTTTCTGTAAGGAAGGAAGTGTGGAGTGAAGTAGAGGATGGCAAAGCAGCAGGCTAGGTAGAGGTCAAGCCCCAGTGGATCCAGCCAGCAGTTCCCTTGGGGGCTGTGCCACTGTACAGCTACGAGGACTTTCAGGATTTTGTTTATCTTGCCTTCATGGCTGGTTTTCTCTTCCTGATTTTAGTGCCTCCTAGTTTTAGTTTGCCTGAAAGTATGTCATATTTGCTGCCGAGTCTTGAATGTTTTTGTGGGTTCTGGCATACAGCAGCTTTGATCATAACAAAGTTTTGGGATCCAGTTGTGTCTTTGCTGTTTCACAGACAGGTTTTCTCCTTGTAATGCTACAGCAGTCTCTGGCTTCCCAGAGTATTTTGTTCTATCAGCAGTGTTCTGTTCTCCCAGATCTTTGCCCTTTGGGTGATTTCACTCAATATTGAAAAGGTAAAGTGTCAGAGGTGGGATAAAAAAAATATTGGATGCTTATGCTCTCACGTAAAGCTCCAGTCGCTGGTGAGTGATGCTGTTTGTCTCAGTAGCTTCTTGTTTTATAACTGCTTTATGTTGTAACACAATTATCTCAGCATCAGGCCAGTTCTTTATTCTGACACTTCTTAAACATCTCTAGTGATGTGATGTCAGCTTGCACCAGAGGAGACGTGATCAAGGAGATCTGCACAGCTGAGTGTGAATCTGTTTTCTGCCTGAAGGAATTAGAAGTTACATACATGTGTGATCACTTACAGGGCACCAAAGGGAACCTTGTATGAATTCAATAAACATTTTAAAACATGAACTCAAGTCTGTTTTGTCCTGGGTACACCTTTCTGTGCCATGGAAATGTGGCATTCATTCCCATTGTACAACTGGAGGAACTCAGCTCCGTAGTGATTAATTTGGTGTATCTCATGTACAGAGGAATATGGGTATTGATCAAGGCCATTAAAACATATCATACTTCTATTATTTTATAAGCATTAACTGCCCACAAGGACAACATCATAAATTCTAAAATGTATTCCAGTTCATAAAACTCACCAGTCTATTGTTCTGCCCAGAGTGACTGTTAACAGTCACAGTAATTCCTGTGGACAGCTGAGGAGCAGGGTATGACTAGTAATGCATGCATAATACAAAGTATGTCTTCTCAATAGACCCTCACAGCAAATTCAGGAATAAACCAAATTCCCCCAATTTTCTTCCCTTCCTTTCTTCACTTTCCACCATTAAGCTCTGTCTTGAACATGGTATGTCATAGCTATTGACATTTCAGTCATTGACTATTATAGCAATGTAATGCATACAGCCAGTGAATATATCTGCAGCATGACAGTGTAATTACCTGCTGGCTTTCCAGAAATCATTGGCAATATGACTAATGGTAAAAGCTTTTTTTCCTTCTTTTTTTTTTTTTTTGTTCTTTTTAAAAAACCTTCCTTTCTTATTTTTCGTTTTAATATAAACTATTATAAACCCTCTGTGGAATATGAGACTTTGGTAATGACTCAGTGGGCAGTGAGACAGCAATCTCAGACACTGTAATGTGATGCAGAAAAGGTCATAAACTTGCTTTCATAACAGGATTATTCATATATTCATTCATTAAAAATTAAACACATGTAGGAACACATGGTGCATTGGAGTTGGCAAGTATTGATGAATACTTTCTTGTAGTTTCTTTACTCCTGATCAATTGGTGTAAGTTGAAATTACTCCAAATTAAGTCTTGTCTTATTTAGTGCTATTTAGACTTGAAGTTAGTTGTTCCTCATGAAGACACAAGCCATGAGTATCAACACAGTGTTTCAGAATCATAGCTTTGTCTTTATGGAGTGATGGTTGAATGGTTGTTTTGCTTTCATTTTTAAGTCTTTACAATGAGCAGAAGAGAAAAGCATTAAGTTCTATATAATGTATCTAATTTTAGCTAAAAGTTGCTAGTTTTTTGATTGTACTGTTAGCAGGTTTTTGTTGTTGCTTTGTGTGTTTGGCTGGGTTTTTTGTGATTTTTTAGAGTCACATGCTCCAAAGTCTTGTGACATAGCTGCCTATCCCAGCCTGACAGCCACATTGCTGTGCATGTTTGTCACTCATGTGCCATGCTAGAGTGTAGCTAGGACAGGACTGGTTAGGCAGAACTGGATGTGGTGCTGTGGAACTAAATTAAAACAGCTCTAATGGGGTGTACAGGGAGGCCTGTCTAGTCTAGCCTGTGTCTCCCTGGGCCAGCATCAGATGACTGGGAAATCCAGAAATAGGCTGAGCATGGAGGGGCAGACGGTGACTCAGGGGTGTCTTGAGTCAGGGGTGATATTTTTGAAGTTAATAGCCTTCAGTGGATTTCTTCTTATGTGAATTTGCCTAATCATATTAGTGCTTATGTTGACTTCTGGCTTCCACAGCAACATGAAATAGAGAGTTTCACTGTGACAAAACAGTGTATAAATAATTATTTCCTATTGTTGACTCTAACTCTGATAACATGGTGCCTTTTTCTTTTTTTTTAATTTGAAAAAAAATTGAAGGGTGTTTTCACGTTTCAGTATGCCCCTCATTTTATGTATCTCCAGCATATTTCTGCTTAGACAGTTCTTTTCTAGGCTAAAAAAAAAACCCCAAAACTCCAGTCTGTGCAGTTGTATCAGGTAAGGAATCTCTTTGTGCTTTTCTAGTGGTAGAATGTTAAGTCCAGAACAAGAACTACATGGGATGCTCACAAAGTGGATGAATTTACACAGTGATGTTTTTTATAGAGTTTTTTATAGAGTTTTTCAACTTCTATAACTAATACTTGTCAACTTAGGCCTTTTATTCTCCCCATAACAATAATTGTTTCCTATTCCCACATTGTTTAGAACATTATTGACCTGATTTTGTTTTTGTTTTTAGTGTAGGAATATGCAAGTGACATGATAAACTTTGAATACCAGTTATTGTGAAGTTTTCCAGATGTAACCGAGTCATATTTGGGTCCATAACCTTGACAGGCATTAGACAAAATTTAAAGATTTTTTACAGATCAGTATTCAATTTCTGATTTTGACAAGCTGGGTAACAAATCAGGTTGGTTTTATAATCCAAATGAAGCTAGAGCTGCATTATACTTGCACATCAGCAGCCAGACAAGAATTCTATGTTTACTTTTCTTTAATTGCAGGTATTTATGAGCCGCCATTTCTTGTATTATTGTGGTGAACCTACTCTGGATGTGAAGATTGCCTTTTGTCAGGTGTGTGTTCCTTACAGGTAAAACAAGGTACAGTATATACTTGTACTTCATTTTTGCAATTCATGCTATAATAAGAGGAAAAATAGAAGTGAGTTTCAGCAGCTTACTGCAAGTTATAAACATGAGAATAAATGCAAAGAAATAGAGCAACACATCACAAAAAATTACTTTTCTATTTGCCCTCAAGTTTATTTTGTAATTTGGTCTTAATGATTTTTGATTTAGTTTTGATACACTATCAGTTAATATTCTGAGTTTTTTTTAATGAAAAACAATGGCAAAATATTCAAACAGAAAAACTGCAAATTAAAACTGTTTTATCTTAGTCTCTATTCTGAGACAGAGCCTTTTACATTGTAGCCTGTGACTAATTTTCTGTTTACCTATTCTGGAAGTGAAGGAAGTGTAATTAAAATCGTGGTCTTTGTTTTTTCTCCTGTTGAACACCATGTAGTATTGAGGTTCTGGAGCCATGAGGCTGCACTAAAGCAAATTCTGCATTTCTACATCATCCTTGAAATTGTTTGGTCACAATATATGGAAGCCCACAAAGGTGAAACTAGATCTTTGATGCAAAGAAAAAGCTTTTTGATGTATCCAGTTTTTGATTGTCTTGGTTTAGTTAACATGCTTAGTTGCAAATCTTTGTGCATAATTGCATAATTTTCCCTTATGAATGTAAAATTACTTTTTTTGCTCACTTCTGAGCAGTGTTTTGTGTCTGAATTCTGTCTCTTCATAGTGTTAAGGGGTTTTTTTGTGAGATGGGACATCAGTAATCTAACTAACTGGGGAGATACTAGGGACATTTTTCACTTTTTGAGGCTAAAACCAATGTTGCAGTCTTAGAAATGAATTTATGATAAACACTATTTTTTTCTTTTATATTACATGTGGAGTCCAAGTGAAAGCACAATTATAAAAAAGAAAGAGTTGTTACCTGTGTGTAACCATTTAACATTAGACAGTGACAGGTGTTAGAAAGTTTGCTTTATATTTTTTAACTCAGGGACACTAGATATTCATTCTCCTGAGAAGGTTGAATCTGGACTTAGGAATCATCAGCTCTGGGATGGGTTTTGACTATTCAGTTTCATAATCTGCTTAACTATCTTTTCTATTTTATTCATGTGCTTGTGTTTAACTGGCTTAATTCTTCCACTGGCAACTTTGTCAAATGTAGTATTTTTGTAATGTTTTGACAAATGTAATGTTGCTTCCAAAAAAAATTGCAGAAATTGCAATTTTTTTTCTCAGATTATATGAGAAAAGTGTTATTGATAAAAAAAATACTTTCACTGTGCAGAATAGTGGTTTTTTTACTTAGACCATTTTGAATGCATTTTTATCACTGAGTGAGATTAATTCCTGTTTGATGGCTGCAGCAGGTACCCAGAATGGTGTCATCCACTAAATACAAAGAGATACTATCCTGAAGGGAACAGAATTCTATCCTTCAAGCACTTACCACATGGATACCTTTTCAAGGTCTTCAGACCTTCAGATCAATTCTCTTGAGGATAAAAAGTGGTTTAAGCTGCATGTTAATTTATTCTCTCCATAAAGATAGGCCCTGATCCAGATAACAGCTGTAACTATGAGCAAGAACAGTCTCTAAATTAAGTGTCTGGTTGCATTAAAGCCTGTCTTGGATGCTGTTCATTTGTATTGCTCATAGTGGGATGGGGGTTATATCTCTGTCCTTGGTCCAAGCATCCAGATCTTTATTTAGAGATTAGGAATAGTATCCAGGTGGTTATATTGGTTATTCCAGTCTTATTCCTGCTTCCATTTTAAATTTATGCCTCACTGCAGACTTTCTCCAAAGTGTTTGTGCTGAGGTGCCTTTCTTAAAGCTCCAATATTGAAGAGAACCCCAATTATTTTTAGTACTGAGGGTGTATTTTTCCTGTAATATATATTTGTGGCCTGAAAGGCATAGCTTTATGTGCTCTGAAGGAAAGTGACACATTCATAATTACAAGCTGTTTTCTTTGACATAGAGCTTATGTCACTGAGCATACTAATTTTGTACAATGAAATGCCAATTCAGCAGGAATAAAATTTTAAGGATTTTCAGCTTAAGGAGAAAAAAGAATGGCCCTTCCTGAGAAACATTCAGTAGCATAAGTAGGGTAAAGATGTACCTCCCCAACTCTTCACCCTGTTTGCAGTGTAAAAACACCCAGGTCTGGAATTACTGGACATGGGTAGCTAATTCATGTTCTGAAGCACCCACGTTTTTTAAGGCTGAGGATGAGGACATCTGCTATTCTATCATAATAGAAAAGCAGGACAAGACCTACAGAATTTCATTAAACTTCTGTAGGGCTGTTATCACCAACAAGCTTTTATCTATAGGACCCTACAAATTTTTATTGTAGCAAAAGGTAATGCAGAGTAGTATCACGAGTAGAATGAGACACTAAATTTTAATACTTATATATTAACAACATCTAACAATTCCAAAAGAATAGCGACTTCTTCATCCATATTTTCTCCATTTACTTTTTAAGTATCTTTTTTTAAAATAAATATCAAGATGTGTAGCCTGTCCAAATTTACATGTTCCCTAAGCTGTAGGTGTATGTGATGCCTTTATTTATAATACAATTCTAAATGTGGTGTGTCCTGTGATTATGCCTTCTTTCCAAAGGGAGATTAGTTGGTATTCAAAAGTTATCAATAATTGATATATTAGATTTTTATGAATAAAATGATACTTCATAGGGTCAGGAGATGTCTATTTCTAGCTAAAGTGTGATTACTTATCTCCATACAGTCTTTATTTGTAAAAGGGAGAATCCTTTCATTAGCTATTGTCTTCACATCACATACTGTAATTATATAGTTCTATTGAGAAATCTACTTTCTCTCCTGTATCTTTGGCTACATTTTGCACTTGGATCACTGATTTATTTCCTCTTCCTAAGGAAACCTCAGTCTCAAGGAACCTTTTCTTTCAGTGCTTCTTGATCAGTCCTTTCAACCTTCTTTGGTGTGATGGCCAGGGCTGGATGTCCCCTGTGTGTCAGCATTGAGCTCTTCAGGCATCAGGGGGAGGAGGAATCATTTGAAGTAGTGTTTTCTTGTGCAGATACTCACAGATTGCTCATTTGTAGGAATCTGGCCTGGAATGAAGGACACACTCTGGGACACAGTGACTTCTGAGCAATACATGATACCACAGTTATAAATGAGCTATGAAAATCTGGCGCCTGTAGGAAGGAAGGAATTAAAGAGCTCAGTGAACATGTGGAGGACAAGAGAAATAAGTAAATAGTGCTTTGCTTCATGTTTTGAGTAGATGCAATTGAAAAGGAGAAGGCAGATTTGTTCTTTTGTGTGTAATCAGAACTAGGTAAGGGCTAGGTAAGCTGATGGGGTTTCAGTATCTCAGAAGAGGTTAAACAAGACAGCATGTTTAAACAAATAAAAAACAACAATTATAAAAGAACCCCCAACCTAACAAAAAACAAAAACAAGACGAAAAACACCAACCAGCACTTAGAAACATTGTACTACATTTAATAAAATGCTTTAAGATGATGCGTTGAAATAGAATGAATAAAGCAAATGTAAAAAGATCAGTCACTGATCAGTCAAGGCTGGGTTGTTTGCAGGGGTCTGTTGTCTACTTAAAAGGCTGAGTGCAGAAAGCCCCCTGTCTGGGGGGGGGAGGTGAGGCAGCTGGAGAGAGATTAAAAGAAGGCCAGAAATTAGCTTTTAAATCCCACTCAAAACACACTAAAATCAGAAAGACTGGATGACTAATACAAACCTCACAGGATGAGAATGAGGTGGAAGAATGGAGAACTGTGGTGTGATGTAACTGTTAAGACCAAAATCTGTAATATTACATCCAACCACACACACACAAGATGAAACCCTGTGTAGGAGATTGGATCACTCTTTATGGACTTTTGAGTTCAGGAAGAGCCAGAATAAGTGAGAAGGCTGGCTTTATGGAGAGAAAAAAAAAGATAAAATTTCTGCCATAGATGTGTCATATATAAAATACACAATTTAAAATAATTTAGTAGATCTTTATATCCAAAGACACTCTATATTTCCCAAGTGAAAGCTTCTGTGGCCATTCGAATTTACACAGCAAAACCTGTAGCCATTAAAATTGAAGCAGAGGGCTCACAAATTCATGTTCATGCCAGAAATCTGGCATTTGAAGCTTCTGTGAGAATTAGAGCTGTGCAAGTGGGAGGACAGCCATTAAATTCATAGTGCTGTTGGCTGAGCAGATGCACCCAGGTGAGCAGGGCTTGCCTCTGTGCACATTTTCAGAGCTGGCCAGAAGCCTGAGGGTTTTACCATACTCATGAATGTCAGTCTCTACAACCTCAGCATTTGACTTTCCAGGTTAAATTGTAGTTTTAAGATATGAACCTTTTGTATCCTGAGGGATTCAAAGGCATCCACCTCTGAAATGAGCTGTGGTCCACACCAGCCTTTTTGTCTGAGGCTGGGTGCAGATGTGGGGGCCGCTGGGGAGCCATCAGTGTGTGGCTCAGAGCATCCTCTCTGCTCCATCCTGCTCGTCTCTGGGCTCCGTGCCAGATGCCAATTGGGAATCAGCCTCTCAGTTTCCATCTGATTTTTCACTCACCAGCATTTGCACACATTTACACACACGTGGAGAGCTTTAATTGATTTCAGTACCCTTGCATCATGGCACCCTTGAACGGGTTTGCCTGCCAGGATTTCTGTGGGCACACAGGGAAGGATACTAACACTGAGGTAAAGTTTCCCCTCTGCTGATGCTGCCAGCAGAATCTGTGACAGTGCTCAGTGTCTTGGAGATGCAAGGGAGAGCAATTTACCTTAAATTGCTGCTAGCGTGGTTTGTATTTATAAAAGCTGAAATGTATGAGATGCTGAGCTGCAAGACATTGCCGTATTTTAGGCTCGTCAATAATAGATGGAAATGGTGTTCAGAAACAAAGGTCTGTCAGTAAAATATGATAAATATAGTTATGTTGTAGGATAGAAATGGACAAATGAAATGGGATATCAGGAAGCAATTCACCTTACAATGTAGAAAATAACACAATTTTATTTCTGTTGGGCTTTTTAACTCTTTTCCTCTCTGCACTCTGAAAGAAAAGAAAAGAATACAGTTTGTAGCTCTGTGTGAAGCAGTCAGTTATTTGAGTTCCACAGAATCTTTAAATACTTGTCCTTTGAAAGCAAAATATATGCTCTCTAAACAATTAGCAATGGTGAGAGTATCTTCTTCCTTCATCTCAAATGCTTGAGTCTTGACAGTTTGTTTTCTTTTCTCTTTTTCACTTGTCAGGTTACTAAGCAAACAACATTGCAAATATGGCTACGTGCTCAAGTGAGCTAACAAGGATAGTTAGGTTTTCAGGGCTGAGAAACTTTCACTTCTCTTACTCTTAAATTTCTCGGTATGGAGGAAAGAGAATGGCATTGGGGAATGTGTGTGTGTGTGTGTGTGTGTGTGTGCATTAAAAATTTTCAATTAGGTACTGAAAGGAGAAAGTAATGCTTTATGCATTTTTGTACGTATGAAATGAAAGCTAAGTTCCTCTCAGTGTTGAAGTAATGTAATTTCATTATCCAAATGTTTATGGAAACTGAGAACAAATTGCTTTTCCATGCATACTTTGTCTCTGAGGAATAATCTTTCATCTGATACAGAGGTCTGACAAACTTAGATGTATTTTGTTTGAAGTTTCACAGCTCCAATGTTTACTGTTGTTGTGGGGCCTCAGTATTGTAGCTTGCCCAAGTTCATTTGAAGTTCACCTGGAAATGTATTAACTCACTGGAATTCACTTTACTGTATGAGACCTATACATTTTTACTGTGATATCCTGATTGCAATGTGTATCTGTAAACTTCCTTCCCCCATGTATTTCTTAATGAAGTACTAATTCCTGTTTTCTTACAATGTTAGCCTCAATCATATGAAGGAGCTTATGGTTAGGTGCCTCTACAGAAGGGTGTATACTGGAAATTCCTAGCTCTGGGTTCCTTTCTGATGCCACATAATCAAAGCTTTAACTTAATCTGCCTGTACAAGTGTTGTAAAGATTGTGCAGTAAAACCTGAGTCTGAAATAGCTTAGTGGTGTACAGAGGGGCATCTGGGGGAATATCAATATCTGTAACAACACCAAGGCTTTGGAAAGGGTTTAAATGATCACTGAGGATGTAACAGGAGAAGAGCAAAATGTAGCGTGTAGGCTTCTTTAAGATGAGCTATGTGAATCTGCAGATTGGAAGAACATTTTCATCTGGGTTTGAAACTAAAACTAGCATTGACATGCTGTGTAAAGAGTATGAATTTCCTTGCTAAAGGGAAAAAAATTATCTTAATTTTGGAGTGAAATAAAACTGCCATTTCCTTGTTCTCAATAGGAAGTGGCTGTTGAATCAACCAGAGACTGTTCTTGATTATGTGTCAGCTTGGCTTGGGGATCTGATCAAATGTGATTAATCCAGTAATGCTGTTAATTCATTGACTTAGGGATTTGATTTAAGTCAGCATCATGACAAGGATAGTTATATCATCCATCTCCTGTTATGAAAGTAAGCAGTGCATTGAGCATTAGTAACCTTACTATGCTTTTGTTTTGCTTGTTTAGGCTTTGGTAAAAATTGAAAATATAGAGCAGTGTTTCTTTTGTAGTTTTGTAGCAGTGTGGGTTTAGAGCAAGGAGGCAATTTAGACTTTGGTCTGTCCACAAAGCTGAAATTGTTGTCACACAGGGGAGGCATTCTGCTTGAAGTTAACTTCAAACTAAATCAACCTGCCTCGAATTTTACAAGTAATTCTTGTAAAATACCTTAGGGCGAAAAAAATGGAAGTAGTGAAAAAGATACTAATCTAAAAAGAAAAAATGATTTCATGAAAAATAAAACAGTCTTCACTTTTCCCTCTCACATACAGTTAGGAGCAGACTGTCATAGGAATGGTCTGTCCTGCAGAGGAGAGCAGCTCATCAGGACATTTGCATTTTCTTATCAATTGTGGTCTTCTGGGTCCACAACTTTAATTGCTGTTGTCTGAAGTAATTGGATATGTTAATTACCCATAGAACTGAGGTACTACAGAGTGGTTCTTCTCATCTGTTTCAATTGATTTTTAAGACATTTCTGGATTTAAAAGAACCAGCTGCTGGAACCACAGCAGTTCAGAAACCCCACTGCATGCAGCTTGAATTTCCTGAGGCTAGTAGTTCACACGGTCAGGATAACTTAAAAGCAAGTAATTTTTATTCTACACATAAAGTAATAAAATATGTGCTCCCATGTAGCTCCATGCCTCACAAGGAACTGTCAGGTAGCTTGGGAGTGAGGACACAAACACATTGTGGCAGGCCTGGCTCATCCAAGCCTTAATACAGTCATCCAATTTGTTTAAAAAATTCACTCTGTACTTCCAGAGGAGCTGGATGTGAGTCAGGCTCACTCAAGAATGCAATTTTTATGCTGACACTTTATACATAAACATTGGTTTCAGAGTAATGGGTGTTAATGCTGAATATGTCCTGCATTGTTCTGATAATGACATCAGGAAAAAACATTCTCCAAATGTGTTTGTCTAGCCAGAGGGAGCTGTGAAATTCCTGTCAATCAGGAGCATGTTATTAAAAACACCCAAAAAAACCTCTCAGTTTCAGGTCTGGTATGAATACCTAAGCTGAATAGCCAAATTTATGCATTTCTTTTCACAGAATGGAAGACATTTTAAGACTAAGGCTACACAAGTGTGAATGAGATGCAGCCTGTTTGTCTTCCAATGAGAAAAATTCAAACCTCTTTTGGAATCATTTCACTCTCTGGAAACTTCAATTTAGTGCTGTGTCTGTGTCCATAAACATCTCATTTTTTGTGTTAGGGCAAGGCCTCCCCTGCTCTCTCCCTCACAATGTTTGATGAACAAGTAAATATAAAGCTACCACTTGGTTTTCTGAGATGAGACTTTGAATGGAGAGCTGCATATATTAAAATGTTTCAAAGTCTCTAAATGAGGTGCTTTGGATGATGCTGTCCACTGCCAAAGAGCCTTCCAGTCAGATAATGGACAGAAAAATAATAATAATTTTTCCAAGGCACACCTTAAAATCCAAGTTCTTTGTAAGGTCAGTAATCTGTTTTTAATGGTTAGATTTTGGAACACTGAAATGATGTCCTTTTTAATTGAACAAGTAATGTAATCAAAGTCAACTTTACTTTTTTCATAGCTCCATCAAATTTCAACATAGTAGTCCATAAACACATCATTAAGATTTTTGGGGGGGGAAAGAAATTTATAATAGAGCAAATAAGCAAATTTATAAGCTGTGTTTGGTAGCACTGAAAAAAAAAACAACATAGAGGCAGAGCTGTTTTTGTTTTTGCTTTATGGAAGGCATTTGGCCACATCTCGACTTCCATAGGTGAACTGTCAACTCTTTTAGGGCAAATATGTTGTAATATGTTGAGCTTTTGGATCCTGCCCTCAGCATCATGTACTATAGAATCCTAAATTAAAAGCACTTTGTTCTGATTTTTATCTCAGATTGCTATAAATTTGCTCTGTAGTCCAGAGGGAACTGAGCTCAGCAATAGTCATAAAGGGGTTATAATGTAACTTGCTGGTAATTTTACAAATTTGAGTGAGGGTATTTTAAGTCTTGTAGTAATTATTGGGTTTTAATTTTACAGTTTTGGGGAAGAACACTGCTGTGCAGTGCTAGCTATAGTGCTTGGGTTTGGGTTATGAAAATTGGTGTTTGCTGCATTTGTTAAGTCATGAGAGCAGCTCTCCCTCTTATCCTTAGGAACCCAGAAGTCCTGAAGACCTCTGGAGCTTCGGAATAAATCTCCATGATACTGAGCCATGTTGGGTCACAGCTTGTCCCATTAACTGCTCTGTTTCAAAAGAAACAACCCCTGTTAAAAGGTTCTCAAGGTCTTTATTACGTGCTCAAGGAAAGTTTTAGCACTCATGGGAATACATATGCTTGCTCTGTCTGATCCATAATGAAGAGCCTGATTCCTGTGTCTCTTGTCCCACTCCCACGCTGATGAAAGTCATCTTATTTTAAATTAATTGCAAAACAAATGAGGGCAGAATCAGCACAAGCAAATAATCCAGTAGTCATGAGGCAGGAGTGATGGCAGGCAGAGACTAGTAGTTGGCAGTAACTGTGTCACAAACATCAGCTGGAGAATTCACTGTTTTTTTTAATCAGTGTCTTTTTATGGTAACTTCCTGCATGAAAGAAAATTTGATACAGTCTTCATGAAAATGAGCCAAAAATGACAGGAATTTATGTTCAAAAATTAGGCTGACAGTGCTTTATCAGTATTCTAATGTTCTACCGGCCTTGGTTTCTCTGTTTTTACCAACCCCTCTCCCCTTTTCTTCTGTACAACAGGGATTTGGGAAACAAGTGGATGTGTCATATATTGCCAAACATTACAACATGAGCAAAAGCAAAGTTGACAACCAGTTCTACAGTGTGGAAGTAGGTGACTCGACCTTCACAGTCCTCAAACGCTACCAGAACTTGAAACCTATTGGCTCTGGGGCTCAGGGAATAGTTTGGTGAGTATCAGCACTTTCTCTTATGATGCTTTGAAACAGAATTGGCATTTTGCATCTCCTCACAGTTTGCCAGTCACAGCTGTTGTCTAAAATTGCAAAAATAACAGTCAGGCAACAGACCTCCTGAGGCAGAAGGAGCCCAGTGGTTTGCTAATAAATTCCGTGGCTGGTGAGAGTGATAGCACTGGGTTTGTTTCTCCACACAGCAAAATGGAACTAGCAAGAAAGCAGGAGAGAGATCTTATCATAATTGACAACTGAGGCACTATTTCCAGAGGCAGTGCAAATAATATCCCAAGTAAACCCCATAATTTTAGTCTTTGTACAGTAAAAGTCCCTGAGAGCAATACAGAAACTTGTCACATCCCATAGCATTCTCAAATATTCAGGGTGGAAGCTTTTTGAATCGAGATAACTGCTAATGTTGCCTTTATTTGTTTAAAGTGACGTTTCAGTGATGTGAATAATGTGAACAAAAGACAAGTTCAGTAGCTCTCCTAAACAATGCAATTTGAATTTATCACGTTCAAAAGTTGTGGAATCCTGGATGCATAAATTGCCTCTGCATTTTTAGACATGGCTTTTAAATTTCTGTGGCTTTTATTTAAATGTCTCTGTGCAGGCATTTTTTACCTGTTTAATTATGAGGCATTTGGGTAGCTAAAACAATTTTTTTATCTATAACTTGTTCAGAATTGAAGTCTTAATTCCATCTGTCACCTCTGCCACTTGTTTGTTTTTTGGTTTTTTTTCAGAATTTGATGTAATGTGTGTTACTTTACAGGTGGAGACAGTGGTAAAGCAAGAGGTTCCCTTTATCCTGTGGCAAATGGTTTTTGTATGGATTGTTGGCATTGGCACCATAATTGTCAGTGTAACAACATTGACAACACATCCTTAGGTCTCAGTCCATCACTTCCAGTATTTAGTGTACTTTGAGACCATGCAAGTCCAAAAATTGACCTAAATGACCAATTACCATATTCCTTATCTTAAACACACAAAGAATTCAAGGTTGCTTTTAAAATCAGCTTTTAAGAAGAGACATATTTTTGGTTCAGTACTACTAAAAAGAATTTTGCACTATTTGTT
Source organism: Chloebia gouldiae (assembly GCA_003676055.1). Classification (NCBI taxonomy): domain Eukaryota; kingdom Metazoa; phylum Chordata; class Aves; order Passeriformes; family Passeridae; genus Chloebia; species Chloebia gouldiae. The sequence goes on from QUSF01000025.1 coordinate 6,766,631, forward strand.
CAATTCCATAGAAAGCAAAGATGGTTTTTCTTTCTTGTTTCTATCCTCTATTTGTTTCATAGGAAAATCAGTTTTCATTGAACCTCTCTGCAACTGAATTGCTGTAATGATCAATTGTGAGCAGCAAAAAATAGAGAAATTAAGCTAAATAAAATCAAAAGCATCCCATGAATTTTACTTTCATACTAAGAGTTGACGTCAAAAATTAAGAATTTCCTAGGCAAGAAAATCAAATCATAAAAGTTCAAGTGAAAGTTAACACAAATTCCCTGAAATGGTGAGTAACGTGGAGAGGTCATAAAAGGCCTTTTTGATGATACAAATATAGAGGTATTACACAATAGATGGGGAAGATAATGAGCATTTTTTTTCTTCATTTGTGTTACATTGTAAACTGCCTGTCATAAGGCATAATTTACCAGAAATACGATAAACCATCCATCAGCAAAGCATGAAGAATCAATGGTGAAGTGATTAATCAATGAGAAAACAATTAGGACATAAATATTTGTAGTTTAGATAAGAGAAAACAATACATGATGAGAAGTTTCTGTGGTTGTGTAAGTTTCTCCTTACCTAATATTAATAATAAGCTTGCACAGTAAACTTTATTAAATTTCTACTGTAGAAACTTACTCTATTTAGAAGTATTTTGATGGAAATAGAGTTACATCTAGAAAAAGCTGATTAAGGTAAAAAAATCATTAAAACCTGCCTATTTATGCAGCACAGCTTGCTCTGGTGGAGGTAATTTGCCCTTCTTGTCTTGTTCCTTTGCAAAGAATAGCCATGAGGAGTGCCTCCATGAAAATAGTGGGGAAAACTTAGGTCATCATTTGTTTCAGATCCAGTGGCTCTGTTTATACTCAATGGCTTGTTCAAGGAACATCACAGATCTGGGATGCAATTCTGTCCCTTGCTGCCAGAATTTGAAGTGTAGAAGCCAAATGGGTGATTTGTGATTGTTCCCTCTGCCAAGGGCAGGCACAGGTAGGATGGCACAGAGGGGTTTATGCTCAGTCTTCTCAGACTATGGACAGTTTCTGGATTTTCCTTCAGGATAACTGTAGGCAAGGACACTACCTCTTATTTGGTGGAATAACTGGCTGCCCAGCTACTGGGGACAGCTTTGGTGCATAGTGGCACTTGGTTTTATGGAGTGATGGAGCATGGCTGCTGAATGCCAACTCCTTTTAAGGAGAGAGACCTCATGTTTTTCAGGGTTTGGAAAGTGTTGCAGGTTTGCCTTTTCCTAGGCAAAGCCACAGAATACTGAAACCTTTCCCATACAGTTCTATGAACAGGTTTCAAGATAAGCAGGAAAATGTCAGTGGAAAACAATTTATGTCATGGAACAGAAGCAGGCATAGGAAGGAGGAAATTTGGTTATAAAAAAAGTAGGGACTTGATTTCACTGGATTGTGCTGAAAATTACATCAAAGAAAAAATTTTTTTCTTGATATGGAAGCATTAAAGATATTAAATCTTCAGGAGATGATAATTTAGTGAATCATGTGAAAAAGACAAAGCCATATGGTGTGATTGTTATAATTGTGCCGAAATAATTATAAACCCAGTAGGGAAATGGTATTTCTACAGACATAGTACATAACAGGGTCTTTGGAAATTAATTGTTGGTCTTTTTCAATGGGTTTTGTGGTAACCATGTTCACAAAGTAATTTTAGCAGCCAAAAGAAGGAAAGAAAAAAAGCTTCTTGCAATCTCTTGAGCAGGGAAGCTCCTCTTCTCCCTGCAAACACTACTCTTTATGAAAGTAAGGCTGTTTGCTCACTGTATGCCACACTGCCATCTGTGAGAAAGCCTATAAAGGGTGTGTTGGCATATCATTATCATGTTGTTATTACAGGCATGACAATGATGGGGCATTGCTGAGACACACCTTGGAGTTTATTAGACCAAACTGTAGTTGTAAAAACTGCACAGACCTGTAACCACACTAGTTAATCTTTTAGTCTGGCATAGAAACAGAAAGCAGTTTTCTGAGTTTAATTAGATATGTGCCACTAAACTGCTGAGAGAAGAAGTAGCTGATACCCCTCTGCAATGTTAGAAGGGAGTTGACACCTAGCTCGTTTTGCAAGGGGCTGAGAAAAAGAGGTCAGTTTCAGCTTGAGTTTGTGCATGGTGGATGATGGTGGATGCAGAGGAATTCTCATGTTCCATAAAATCAACAGAAATATGCTGATGTTGGAGTGGGTGTTTCTTTATGTTTTAGATGAATGCTTTTTGCCTGGAAGCAAGGTAATTGATCTGTAGATTTTCTGCTGTGGTTTGCAAGCTATCATTTTTGTGTTGCCTGTGATATTTTTGATACTGTCTGTGATGTCTAGAAAAATGGTGTTGTACAGAAATATTTCAAAAGCAATTTGAAGGGCCTCTGACAGTTTTTGAATTTATGATAGAAGCCAGGGTGATGTCCAGGTTTCCAAGGTAGATAGAGAAGACATCACTTACAGGCTTGAGGACACGAGTAATTAAAATCTTAGCAGTACCTTATAGAAGACATTTAGCCTGGTTTATGACCACATGGTGGCTATTCCTCTGTGTTTTATCAGGAGAAAGTTATAGCTTTGAAAACAAAGCTGTCTAGATGAACATCAAATAAATGGGTCTGATGATGCCTTTCAGCTGAAATCCTTTAGCTTGGTCTTTTCTTAAAAGTGAGCACAAGCTTTCATGCTGCATGATGTTGAGATGTGGTCTAATGATGTGTCAGCTGGACTGGGGGGTTGGCTGGGAAGGGTTTTATTCTGTCTCGTTGATGCAGGAAGTTTCTGTGTGAGTAATGGTTGAGTGGAGGATATGGGAGCAGAAATTATGCTTTTATGAGAGCTTTTCAGTGAATGCATTATAAATTTAGAAAGACACCTCATCTGCAGATATAAAGGAGACTGTAAATATATTCCTGAAGTAGTAAACTGGGAAATGTGCTGCAGATATCTTTCTTTGAATTAGTGGTTTGATAATACTTTTGAACCTGAACTTAAAGTAGATAATCTTTTAGTGTTCCCTGTAATAGGTAGAGCCAGCAAGACAATAAATAGCTTACTGTGTTGCCTAATATTACCAAAGGTTCTTCTTTGCTGATTTACTTGTAATTTGGTCGTTGAATCTTATGGTGTGCAGAGTTCTTTCAGATCAGCCTGTGGTGATGGTGGTGCTTGTTGTAGTTTATAAATCTGCTCATTCTTTCCCTACAGTAATCACAGCACCACAGAATCATTTAGGTTGGAAAACACTCTGAAGATCATTGAGCCCAACCATTCCCCCAGCACTGTCCATCACTAAACCATGTCCCCAGGTGCCACATCTGCACATCTTTTTCAATATCTGCAGGGATGGTGACTAAACCATTTCCCAGAGTGTTCAAAGGCTGGAGAATAAATGTGACAGGTATTGTCCACTACAAGGTGCAGAAACACTTGAGCTCTTTTGTACAATGATTATCCTTCAGTTCTGGTTTTTTGTAGCACCACTGACTCCTGGGCTGGCTACAAGGGTCTCAAGGGAATAATGGTAAAAGCCATAGAAAAGAGCAGGTGATGCTTCTGACCATAACCAATTCCAGGCTCCAACTTTTGCTGTAGTGCAGTGGGAAAAACAGAGAATAGTGGTCATATTAGTGTCTTACAGCTCATACACAATTTTATTTGTATTGTTTAGCTGTATTCTGGTGTATTCAAGTTCTTGAGACACAAATATTTTTCTCCATCGTGGTCCTGCTATCCCAGCAATACTGTTTTGATTTCTTCATGTCACTGAATTGAAATACTGTATTCCCTGACAGAGATCAACATTTGTGCATGTATAAATTGGTATAGTTCCATTGAAGTTCAGAGGTGTTCTCTTTGTGGGAACAATCATTAATTTTCCTCAGAAGAGGAGACCAAAAAATTCATGTCACTCAGAGGCAAAATGGGGTGAACAATGTATTTGAATATGCCTAGAATTTCAGTGGTCTTGAAGAGAGTGGCAGCATTAATTTTGTCAGCTGCAGAGTCCTGTGTGAAGCAGAACTGAGCATATGTCATGAGTTTGGTTACTTTCATTCCAATTACACTGTTCCGTCTTACAGGCTTTTTGTGCTTAACATTCTGTTGGCTGGCTCTGCAGATTGATCACATTCTGTTGTAGATTTCTCAAATTGTGTCCATTAGTTCTGTCAGTGTTCTCTTCCTCACACTGTTGTGTGCTTTGCTGATGTGCTTTGATGCCCTGCTCCTGAGGAGGGTTTTGAAAACAACTTCTAGAGAGTTTTACAGGTGTGTTTTTTGAGAGGAAAGTAGGAAATAGCTGTCACTTTGCGCTGGGAGCTGTTGCTATACTGATTGTGAAATAAGCATGGCACTATGAACAAATTCTGCCATGTTTCCCAGTTCTAATATCATCCTATACAATGGCAACACATGATGATTTTCAATTTTTTTCTTCTGGGAATAAGTAGCTTAAATGATTTCTAGATTTTTTTTTAAATTTTTTTTTTTTTTTTTACATTTTGAGAAGTTCTTGCTGCAATACCAGATGTTAAACTCACAGCAAGCTTCAAACCTCACTCATTCATTTATACATGGCAGGATTTTTCCCCAGCTCCCAGTTTGCAGTTACACTGTGGTATTCTTTGGATTTTCCAGCATGTCATTGCTCTGAAACACCAAAAACTGTGTGGATTCAGTTTTCCATTGATCTGGTGTACATGTGAAACAGCACATTCTGCTTTGTGGTTCTGATGTATTTATGCTTTTGTTCTTGAGAGAGACAGCAAATTTCCCAGTTGTATTTGGAATCTGGTTCACCAACATGTGAATTTTAAAGTGCTGGGAGATTCCCAAAGGGTACAGCAAAAGCATAGAATTCCTCTTTATTTGACCTCCAGAATATTGAGTGGAGATATTTATTTAAGCTGATCAGATTTGTGTTTCTTAAGCTGATTAATTAGAGTTTTTATATTGACACATATCCAAAGACAGTTTGCTTGCATATGGAGTGAGAGGAAGAGGCCATGTCTTGGAGTGCTCTTGCAGCAAAGAACTGAGCTTGGATATGGAAGGAACTGCTGTTAGGATCACAGAGAACTGTTGCCATTGACAAACTATACATAACATCTAAAAAATAGGACAGATGTATCGTGTTTGAGTCACTGTTTGCTTTGATTCTTGAGGCTGCTTCTACCTACTACAACTATCAATAAGTGAGAAAGAAGCAAAAAAAAAAAAGGGATATATCAAAAAATATTTCTCAATTTCTTTTTTTTTTTGTTAATGTCCTTTTTCTATCATAATGCAGAGATTCGTAGTAGACAGGAAGTCACCACGTATTCATGTTTGCCTTTTTTTGTTTCATTTCCCTTTGCTTGTAGAGAGAAATCTAAGATTTAAAATATAATGGTAATCACAAATGGTATGTAATAAAATGTGCCACAGTATTCTTTTCTAGCAAAGAAATCATGCCCTCTGTCTCTAAAATACACTGCCTATATTTCTATGTCCTTTTTTGACTCCTTTCTCCTTAAAGAACTCGTATGGTTTCCATGACTACAGTTAAGCAGGCAAAATCTATTCCATATTTATATTCTGCAAGTTTATGGGGGGAAAAGGTAAATAAGTTGGTGAGGGAACCATCTCTGTGCAATCTGTTTTTGTGAACCCTGGCAGCAGTGCTCCCTTTACCTGGTCACAAATTCAGTACTGTAAAGGCAGGGTCAGGCTCATTTGAGAGCGCTGGCAGCAAGGGTTTTCAGCTGGATTGGTACAACTCAGGCATAGAGCAGGTTTGTCCATAGATGTGGCTGGCCCTGTGGTCCCCTTGGGGCCATTAAAAAATGTATTTGTATCTGTAGTTGTTGGTAAATTCTGTGTCTGCAGGGAAGTAACTGATGATTGTGAAACATAAGCTCTTTCTGTGTTGGTTGGTTAGAAATTCCATTTAATTTACACTTTTTGCTATCAGACAATGATGTTTTCAAACCCTCTTTACAGATGTCAGGTACCTGTCTGTTCCTACACTGTCAAAAGCTTCCTTTTGGTCACTGACAGATCTCTCTTTTCTCACATTTGTGCTGGGTCACTACTATGATGCAACTTACTGGACAGATTTTTTTCAAGGCTCTCTTTGCTCCTCCTGGAAGACCAGGATTGGCATTAACTACTGTCAGTGCATTGTAGCTGCTCCTTAACAGACTTCAAGCTTTTCCTTCCACATCCTTCACCTAAAATCCTATCCCCGCTGACACAAACACTGTTGCATCATCATCACTTATCACCTTTTTTTTCACATGAGACCAATTGCACAGAGCACTCCTGATCCCTCTTAGGACCAAGGGGTTTCTCCTGTGGTAGGAGAATGGCTGTGGGCACATGGAATCAGGGAGGTAGGGCAATAAGACAGACCACCTAAATAAAAGGGCAGGCAGCAAAACAAAGAAGCAGTGGAACCACAAATTAAAAAGCTAGAGCTAGTCTGTAAAGAAATGCAGCTCAGATAAATTTTCTTTGTTAGCATGTATTGCTGATATTTATTCTCTAAGATTAATGTAGTCTACAGATGTTCACACTGCTTTACTGAAAACAAGATATTGTGCTTGGTCCCAGGACCTATCCTTAGACAATCATAAGAGCCAGTGACAGCCCCAAAAAAATTTAAAAGAAGTTGTGGAAGATAGAAAGACAGTATGAAACAAGATATTCTGTGTGAAACCAGGGTAAAATTTGTGAACAATGCAATGCATATCTGGTATGACACAAGTGGGAAAACTCAGCAGAATGGGCAGGAGTTTGCAATAGAGACAGGTAGTTAGAAAGGGAAGCAGAAAGTAAGAAGACTCAAATACAGGAATCCCTGTGCAAGTCAAAAATGGGACATTGAGGGGTTTGTTTGTTTGTTTGTGGGTGTTATTTGTATGGAATTTTTTAGGGAGGTTGGTTTTTTATCTTTTTTTTCTTTTCTGGCTTCAAATACAGTGTTTTAAAATCCTGTCTGCACATTTAAATTGAAATTTCTGGTGTAACATAGCAACTCAAAAACCTAAATGTGGGGTGAGGGTCCAGAGTGACACAGAGTCCCCAGGCAGATGCAAAGGAGAGCTGCTTTATTGCAAGTATTGCCTTACCAAGCAGTAAGGCTTTTCTCAGTTACATAGCTTTAAATCTTAACAAACATAATTCAGCCAGCCACCACACACCATGATGTGGACATGCTAGGGTTATAGAACTTGTTTTTCTACTCCTAATTCAGCTGAGTGTCTTTCCCATTGTCCTTTTCTACTTATCCAAAGTAGCAGGCCTGAGCCACGATTTTATATGGCCTTCTCTTTGTCAGGTTTTACCCCTATGCAACACCTAATATTTTTCATTTTGTTTCCATTGGAAAAAGACACTTTGGCTTGTAATGCAGCAGGTAAAATATGCTGGTTTTGTCTACTTAGAATGGCCTTGTAGAGATTGCAGGGTTAGTTTGGGGGGAAATTAGAATTTGAGTAGCCTTTTAGGGTTAAACTTACCTTTTTTCTCCCATGATTATCATGTTGTAGGTGAAGGATTCATAGCAGTGCACTTTTATTCCGCTCTTGAATTTTGGTTTTTAATAATTTGAGAAAGGCAGCAAGAAAAATAAAATAGCATTTCTTATTCATCCAAGTGACAGCTTTTGTTCTGTTTGTCAGGCAAGCAAGCAAGTCTTTTAAATTCTGGTTGTGAGGGGATAATAGTAAGATAGTAGCTGGTTTCTATTCCAGCTTGTAAGTAAAAAAGATAGAAGGTTTATCATGTGACTGACAGTTTGAATGTGGTAGGTACTCAGCTTCTGTCAGGTGACAGTGCCACTATTTCCCATGTCTTTTAAATTGCTGTTAAACAAGGAAAGTGGACTTTTTCTGGCTGTGATGCTTAACAAACTTGAAAACTGTCCAAAGTTTACATTGCCTACCGAGTTCAGAGCAGTAAATGTCAGATCTCTTTGCCAAATTCAGTGTCTTGTATCCATTTTCCAGATGTGGGGCAAACATCTACTTAATATGGTTTACCTGCAAATCATGCTTAAGCTTCTTTTGCCCATGCGTTTCCTGCCACTGAATATTGATAGGCACCCCCAGCTCTGGTCCATTTTTCAGCTTTTTACTTTTTGGCAAATTCTTGAGCATGCAAGGAATGAGTAGTGTAGATACTCTAGAAACCATGAGGTTGTCATCTCTTACATGCTTCACATATAAAAGAAAGTGTATTGGTCTAGAGCCCTTTTAAAGCAAGATGGAAAAGGAACTTGGCTTCTTTTGCTGCCCAGGTTGAATTTCCTAGGCTGGCAGCTGACAAAAACTCCTGGCAGCTAGCAGCCTGTGTGGTGAGTTAGTGACAAGAGACATTCAGGACCAGAAAGTACTGATTTTACAGTTCTGTTCAGAGGAGTATTCAACAGCCGAGCAGCTTTCCAAGCCAAGTACACAGAATTAGCAGAGCACATGCAGATGAGAAATATGTAAACATGCTCCATACTCAGCATCCTCATGAATATTTTAATCTCCTGCCAAACTGAGCCAGAGCCCATTGCGTGGTGTGCCAGGCAATGTGTGAACTTTATAGCTGTTTCCACATTGCCTTTCCCACTGTATCCCTGTATCCCCACTGTCTTTGTGAGAGAAAATGACTATGGGAAGAGTTTTACCTTGCCTCAATATGCACAACTGATAACTGGTGGGTTGCAAAATGATTCTTGTAAGGACATCACCAGCTCACATAATTAGAAAGATAACTAACTTTTATTGTAAATATGTTATTAAAAATAAGTGTTCCATCCTTTTTTATCCCTGCAGCTTCTTTTACATTGCCTTAAATATGATGGCTCAAACACCTTTCTTCAGACCCTCCCATCTGAAATTTTGGCAGATAAGAGATCTCTCAGCATGACTAAATTGCAATATAGATGTCATAGAGAACTTTTCAGATCTAGCTGTCCTTAGAATTATGAATGAATTCTGCTTCCAGTTTTATCTTTGCTGCAAAGGGCTGCTTGGCTTTGACATTTTAGGGAATGACTGTAGTAGTTGAAAAAGAATGAGCAATACAGATTCAAAATTGGACTGTTATGGTTATGGCAGTGACACTGTTTAATCCTTTATGGGTGGCAGTAAAGGGACTGGATGAATTGTGGGCTTGGACTTTGTGTTTGGATGTAAGCATCCAGGTAATAGAGCCAGGTAATAGACACCCCTACCAGAGACAGCACTGAGGTACTCAACTTTTTCCCTCAGTCTTCAGGGGCAACCTCTCTTCCCACACCTCTGCAGTGGAGGGACAGCAGGATAGGGACTGGGGGAGCAAAGTTGCTCCCATTGTAAATAAAAATCAGGTTTATGACTGCTGAGGAACCTGAATGCCCATGAGTCAAGCCAGAGTGCTGAGGGAAATTGCCTGATGTAGATGCCAAGACACCCTCCATGATATTTGAAAATCCGTGGCAGTCAGGTGAAGTCCCAGCTGACAGGAAAAAGGGAAACTTTGTACTCACCTTCAAACAGGGCAGAAAGCAGGACCCTGGGAACTACCAGCCTGTCAGCCTCTCCTCTGTGCCTGGGAATATCATGGAACACATCCTCCTGGAAGCTGTGCTAAGGCACATGGAGGACATGGAGATTATTCAGGACAGCCAGCAGGACTTCACCAAGGGCAAGTCCTGCCTGATCAACCCTGTGGCTTTCTGTGATGGAGTGACTCCATCAGTGGGCAAGGGAAGTGTTTTACATGTAATTTATGTGGACTTCTGAAAAGCCTTCGACATAGCACCCCATAGCATCCCTCTCTCTAAAATGGCAAGGGATGGATTTGAGGGGAGGACACGTGGATCCAGAGGGTTGTGGTCAACAGCTCAGAGTCCTGATGGACATCAGTGAGAAGTGATGCCCCTCAGAAGTCCATACTGGGACCAGGGTTGTTTAATATCTTCATTAATCACAGACAAAGAGATCAAGTGCATCTCAGCAAATTTGCAGGCTTATGACCTTTAACCTTTAAGACCAAATAAAAGATACTGCACCTGGGCTGGGGCAACCCTGAGATCAGCACAGGCTGGGGATGAAGAGATCCAGAGCAGCCCTGACCAGAAGGACTTAGAGGTGCTGGTGGATGAGAGGCTGGACATGATCCAGCCATGGGCACTGTCAGCCCAGAAAGCCAAACACATCCTGGACTGCATCCAAGCAGCATGGGCAGCAGGGCAAGGGAGGGGATGAGCAAGACCAGCTGTCTTTCCTGATAAAACACTGAAATGTAAAAACAGAGCTACACATTTGAACTTTTTTTCTTAAAATTTTACAGTTTTTGTGGGACATCTTTGAAGTTTAAGCACTACAGAATTCACTATTAATCTTGACAGCAATGCTGAATTTTCATTCAAGGACTGGGATGATAATCCCAAACAATTCAGGCACTTCAGTCCTCTCTCATGTTACTTCATTCCAACACAGGGTAATAGATCACATGTTTCTGATCAATGCAGGAAGGAATGTTTTGAGCCCAATCAATAATCTCTGCAGTGATGAAGAACCTCATGGAAAACCTTGGCAACTGATTTATTTATTCTGTGAAACTGGAATCTGGTGATAGTAAAAAAGTGATGACTTGTGTAGCAGCTGGGGAGGCAGCTTGGTTATATTTTCTAATCTAGCTGTTTCCACTAGCTTGCAAGAAGCTGTGAGTTGATGGAAACACACAAAAACTAGGCTGGAACCATAACTGTCAAAAGACAAGTGCAGCAGTCATCAATTATGAAGCTGTATTGGTCTTTAGCATCAGCTCTGAATACTGTCTCAATTTCTCTGCATTTTCAGAGGGAATAGAGCTGATCCAGAGAGTATAGTAGCCATTCCTGACAAGAGGTCTACAACTCTTCAGTATGGTCATACTGGATTTATTTCTTTGTTTTTAGAACAAAGGATGGCTTCCAAACTTAATAAGGACATGTAAAGGCATTTTGTTATAGCAGTCTTTGACTTGTACTGCTTGGGGAAAACTTTCTGCACCCTGGTGCATATATGGAATTCTTTTCTTTTTCCACTAGTTTAATGGAAAATATTCACTATGTTTAAATATACTTTCTGGAGAGTTTTTTCTCTAATAACTTTTTTCTGTTTAAAAGTAATTATTGAAGAACAGAATATGCACTCTTTGTGTGAATGTCTGCCTTTAGAGACTTGGAAGTTACAAGCCAAGAGGAGAAAACACAAGTTAAGAATGAGAAAGTCTAATTTAATTCTAAAATTCGGACTGATATGTGAGGGAAATCTAAGGAGCAAACAAACCAAACCCACCAAAAAATCCCTACCAGAGCATACTTAGAAAAGTTTGCTTAAAGCAAAATAACATTTTCACTTTTTTGTTGGAGGACTGGGCTGAAAGGGAGCTGCAAGTAGAGAGAAGGTAAAGCACTTGAAACATTTTATGGTTAAGCTTCATAAACCACATCTACAGAAATTTTGCTTGACATAGGAAAAAGATTTGGTGCTTTTCATTTCTATAAATGACTTCTTCGGAAACTGCAATAGTAATTATCTGAAACCAACACCTCTGAAATTGCCACAGAGAAATTTTTGTGGAAAGGATTCATATATGCATCCATCTATGCTTTTCTTTTTTATCTATCTGTGCATATATATACATTTAGATGTGTATCTGAGCATTTCTATAGAAGGTGTTCCACTCCATATATTGGTGGTGATCAGTGGTTGAGGATGAGCCATCATTAGCATTCTTGCTAAATGTGATTTTCAGGTTGTCCTTTACTATCCTAAGAACCCATCTCTAAGAGATGACTTTAAAAAAAATACACATTTTCTATGGGTTTAACAGTCTGTTCTGGGGTAGACTATAATGGACTTGATAAATGTTAAGTTTCCCTGCTGATGAAAAGATGGGAGGAATAATTTTAAGTATCTATTTGGGAAGTGTCTATTGAAATAGAAACCTGGGCATGAAACTAGAATGCTTTCTATTTCTTTTCAAAAATAGAAATTCTTTTCAAAATAGATATAAGAATGAATGCCTGGTCCTCCAAGTACATGACAACAGATCATTGCTCATTGATCGTTATAGTCTGAACTCACACAGAATATAATGGTAAATGATGGCCCAGGTTTATGTAAATCTGACTAGGAAGAGTTTCATTTTTTTTTCTTGCCAAAGTCAGCAAAAGCCTTGTTAAATACCTGTGATTGCATATATGTCTTGGTAGTCATGAATTTATATTCACTAAATTTTTTATCTGTGCTAAATAGGTTTGTTTCAAATTATTTACAGTTTTAAAAGGCATTTTTAGCACTAACATTTACCATATCAAACTAACTGTAAAGAGGATTTATAAGGAGAGAGTTTATTTACTGCCTTTTCTGTCTGTACCACTGCCAGAGACATGGTAGTAAACTTTGAGGATTTTTCTGAGCTCATGTTGCAGTAAAGCTACCATTTTATAACAAGACCAGGGGTAATTTAGAGTCTTTGCTATAAAATCAAGAAACTGTAGAAATTAAAAAATAAATTCACAGTTGAGCAAGAGGTGTTTTGATAGAATTTTCAGAGAAACTAATTTAGATGCAAGTCCAGTCTCTTATCTGAGATTTAGAGTGGCTTTCATACTCAGCCTTTTCACCACAGTTCACAGACACTCATTACTGTCTCTCTTATTCCTGATCCCTGGAGCCACATGTTTATACAGCCACTCTTCTGCCAGTGATTGAAGTTTGTCTTAAGAGGGCTTATCATCAATCCTGACCTTGGTGTTTCAAGGTAAGGATTTTGAGCAGCAAGCAACAGAGAGAGGACCTACATCTGTGTCTGTAGTTTTATTGTAGTGAAGTGCAGAGTTGGCTGGCTGTAAACAAAAATTTTTTTTCTGATGAACATGATAAGAAACCATCAGGGCTGCGGATTTACCCAGTGCAATGAATTTACATATTGGCTCCTTCAAGTAGTTAGACACCTTCCATTTGATAGAAGACCATGATAGAATTGCAGTCAAGATCTTTGTAAAAGTAAATATCCCTGTACAAAGGATTATTTTAGTTCTTACGTGGTATGCAAGTACCAGGAATTAACCATAAAAGCCAAGTGTTTAAGAAGCCTTTGGTTTTCTGACTTTATATCGATGCTTTTGTCTGTCGCTTTGAAAGAGAGGGAAAATTCAGAAAAGCAGACAGAGATCAGAAGCTGAGGAAAATGTTTTCTCAGACAAATTTTTGTTGTTTTCTAACTCCTAGTCAGTATTTTTATGATGCATCTGATGAGATTAAAATATGAAAAAATATTATCAAAATTATTCACAGTACTCTTACACAGCTCAGATGAGTGTTACGTAGGCTTTTCATCCTAAAAGAAGTTGGGTGATCAAGTAATATTGATTAGCTGAGATATTTGCTGGCTGAAATATATTTGCAGTATGTCCATGAAAAATAGGGACAAAATATTTAACTGTTGAAAGATCCTGATTATTTAAATCCTTGGGCTTTGCATTTTATTTGTTCAATGCTTTCTTAATGGAACCAAAGGGTATTTTAGTTGTGGCCTTTATGATGCCCTGTTGTGGCTGGACTACATCAGAATGAGAGACGTGACTCTGAGAGCTGCTGCAGGAGGTCTGCTTTCTGCTACATACTGTTAGGCTGTAAATCACATGTCATGTTCCTCCTAACACAAGGTTTAGCTGGGTGAAATTCTGTGGCTAGAGAGAAGTCAAGTCAGGCTCGCTCTCTGATAGCCTTGTCACCTAAGCTGCTGCTTGTATGGTTTAACTGGTGAGTGCCGTATCTTTGTTTATGCATGTGACCAGCAGGGTATTAGCTGGGTCATGGAAGTTACATGACTTATTAATAATGAATAGGAGAACAAAGAATAGTTACCAACTGACAGAATGGATGATGTTGGAGTACACCTGGTCCAACCCACCTGTTCACAGCAGTCAACTAGAGCAGATTGCTCAGGACCACTGCAAGAGTCTGGCTTCATCTTCCTTACTCCTCACAGCAGATACTTAAGAAAATTTGTAAGGTCCCTATCTTTCTCCAGACTAAATAACTCCAGCTCACTCAGCTGCTCCCTGTGACAAATCTTCCAGTCCCTAATAATCTTCATGGCTCATCAGTGGAAGTGATCCAGCCTTTATCTTTCTCATACTGGCGAGCCTGAAGTACAACCCAGAACTCCAGATGTGGCCGTGGAACAATCACTTCCCTAGACCACTCTCAAGAGACTTCCTAAATAAGTCCTAAAAGTAATCTTTGCAAAACTTCTCATCACCTTTAGGAAACAATTGTTCTTATTTATGGGAGGCATTTGGTGTGTTATTTATGCAGACGTAGTGAAAATTCAGTATTCATGATTTTTCTCTTTTTGTGTGGCTTCCCAGACAAACATTACCAACAGTTTCTTACCTATTTTGAACAGCTGCATATTTTTTTGGCTTTGTGACTAAGCTTCTGATGCTTGCATGCTTTCTGCTCAACTAGCCTCTGTCACTGAGTGTCTGCAGTAAGCACAGGTTAATGAGAAAAAATTTTGCAGAATTCTGAATATTTACTTCATGCTTAGGAAAACAGTTTTTAGAACAATGGGTGGTTTGGTTGATTTATCTCCTGGGAAATACGCTGCTGCTTTTCATGGACTAGCAGAAAACTCATGTCATGACTTTCCTCTTTCTTGGTAAAAGGAAAAATCAGGAAGAGGGTCTGAGGATGCTGTCCATTTGCGAATGCTTCTAGAACTTAGTGTGCTTTGTAATATTTAGAAGTCAGAATTTATGCAGTCAGATTTGAACCACCAAAATAAGTGTTTCAAATATATAAGAAGTAACATTTATAAAAGTAGCAGAAGGTTGTGAAAAACATATAAAAGTTTAAGGAGCATTTTAGGGCCCCAGCTTTAAAAGTTCACATTGCAAATAATGTATTTCTTCATTTTCAGAAGTCATAACTGTGCATATGTAACAATTGTATTTTTTTTTGTTACCAGGAATTGGTAAAAAAACCTTGTGAAATGGTTCTGTTTCTAGGTATGTTATTGGAATTTGATTATATAGTCTGAAAGAATAACTAAATAATTTGATTCCATTAGAAATATCATAAAGAAAACACAAAATTCATTTTGGGTAAGTGGGTAACTGTGGCTCAGTTGTTGAGCCACGTTGTGAAAGTGCTCTTAACACTGACACAAAAAGCAAAACCATTTTCTGCTGTAGCCATGCACAGAGAATTGCTTTATGAAACAACTTCATTCTCATTGTTTTTATTGTATTTTTATCTGAAGTTTCTTGACTTTTTTCCCCCACCCTTTGAAAACAAGTGTTAACTTCTGGAGTTCAGAAGTAGTGGTGTATGCTGCCTTCTGCTGATGTGGTGCTACATGTTTCCTATTCATCTCTTACTTTTTTTTTAATTAAAAACACTCTTCTACTTTTATCCCAGTATTTTTCTCAGTGGAAAAAAAAAGGAAGTGGTAGACCTGAGGTTCAGGAATTTGCCATGAGAAGTGCTGGATACCCTCTAAGATGCATAACCCCTGTGTTTATCATCACTGCAGTGCTGCATATGATGCCGTCCTTGACAGAAACGTGGCTATTAAGAAGCTCAGCAGACCATTTCAGAACCAAACTCACGCCAAGAGAGCTTACAGGGAGTTGGTCCTCATGAAGTGTGTGAATCATAAAAATGTAAGTGCTCAGCAGGAGAAATGGTTATGTGCATTGCTGTGTTAGAAAGGAAGTTGTTTTGTTGGGTTCCTCTTTTAAATGGAAGAAATTAGAAGTGAATTATGCTCAAGGGCTACACTCTGTCTGGTACTTCATGCCCACAGGAGAGACTGAGGGTATACCCATCTACTGTATATCACGTAGTATCCATAATGAATGAAAATATTCTTTTGCTGCACCAGGAGTATTATTCCAGGGCTGAATGTTAATTTTAACCATTATCTGTTAGAACAATCTGCCTGACACTGTATCAACTGCTTTTTTGTAGTGAAATATGTAGGATTGCCACACTGCATTGTAAAGGGCTGTCCCAGGGATTTAATTTTCCTCTACCTCCTAGATTTCCTGCTGCCATATCTGTGTGCTCCATCCTTTTCATTAGGAGGAATTTTTTCAGTTTGCAGTGCCTATCTGTCCCTCAGAACTTGTAATGACTCTTTCTCCTTATGCAGACTATAAATGAGCTTATAACAGTGTGATGTAAGGGGAGATTTTGCACTTGTTCTCAATTACGTGTTCACATGGAAAGAGAAAGGACTGAACCTAAAATAGCAAATTGCAGGACTTAACACTACAGTGTCTCTGCCTCACTTCTGGGCAGTGATTTATCCTTACATTCCCACTGTGTTGATCAGGACTGTTCCTGTCTTTTCCCTGTTGACTTGATGGAAGCTACCCTCAGCCAGCCCAATGCATGAGGATTTGAAAACGCAGGGATGAGTGAGAAGTTTTTTAATGGACTGGAAAGAGCAGAGGGGCAGCAGGAGTGTCACTAATTTTAAATACATAATTTTAAACATGGTGCATGACAGCTGCTAACAGCACGATATGGGTTGGGTCAGAGCTTTAATCTGTCTGTGCAGAGAAGTGCAAAGGAAGGAGATGATTGTAAAGGCACCTTTGCAGAGGTAAGATTCAGTTAGAAAATGTGGAGCAAAGAGAAAGAATGTTGAACAATTTCTGTTAGAAAACCTAAAGAGGTAAGGGAGGTGGGAAGGGTGACATCCAGATCTTGACTTCATGGCATCAATGCTGGTGTCATCTACATCTGTTACCTGCACAGAGGGAAAACAGGGAAACGTTGTTTCCTCTGTTCTTTTTCACACATTCTTCTTACCAGTGTCTTTCAGCACGTTTAAAATTAAAAAAAAAAAAATTAAAAAAAAACCAACCAAACAAACAAAAATGCTAACCAAACAAGAGAAAGGAGAAAATGAGTTGAAGTATGCAGGATGTCTTTGCTCAGGGTGTCTCTGCTTCAAAGCTGTACCTGCCACAATGGAATTTGTGTCAGCCACGATGTATGTGTATGTATGTGCCCTCAAATGAATTGAGGTAATGTCAGAGAGAAGGAAGGACTACTGTTTAATAAAAGGATCCTTGGTTATTTGTCCCCTCAAATTATCATTCCTCATAAATAAGAAAATTCGGGCTGTAGCACAAAGACTGCTATGCTAGATTGAGCTGAATTTGGTCCTTGAACCTGCAGCTTCAAAACTGAGAGGAGTGTCTCACCCTTAGCACTTTGTTTTGTCACTGGTTTCAGATGATTTCAAGTGCATCTAGAAGAAATCTGAGAGGTCTGTGGTATTTTATTTTGAATGCTGCTGATTTTTTACTGATTCATTTAGTGAGAAGTGTTAATATAAATAGAACAGTGGAAAAAGTTTATTCTTTAAAACAGTTCAAAACAGGTTCAACTGATTGTGTATATCACTTTATTCTTTTGTCTTACTTTACTTTTCAGATTATAAGTTTATTAAATGTCTTCACACCACAGAAATCTCTGGAGGAGTTCCAGGATGTGTAAGTAACAGGGGTAGTAATTAACCTAAAGCTTTAGGGATGTGTGGGGCATTCTGGTGTACCTTGATTGCAATAATTCAGCAAAATACAAAGGTTGTAACCCCTTCCAAAAAAAGATACTGTGAGTCTAGTAGGTAGAAAAATATTCTGAATACCCATATTGAGAGCTTTTTTGACAATTTAAGGTGAAAAAACACCAGGTTTCGTATTTGTTGTGTAAAGCTGTTTGCATGGGGAGCTAAGGGTAGGTGCAGAAGACAATCAGCATCTCTGTTGGAACCTTGCCCTGCTGGACAACTACTACTGTGCCTAGTACAAGCCTGCTGTGCATGAAATTTTAATTATTCTCTGTTTCATATTGTTGCTCTCCTTTTATCTTTCTGTCTTTCCCATATTCTGTATACATTGCATGGAAATATGTTCCTATTCTGCAGTCTGATTCCAGAAGTAACCAATTAATTGTAATGAGAATTTTGTGAAGTCATGCAAGCTTAGGAGGATTTTTGGAGGCATTTTGCACGGGGATGAATATTTTACTCTCTCAGACACCTCTGTTTCTCTCAGGTTTCTATGTGTACTGTGGTAGCCATCCTTGCAGGGGTCAAAGGCCGAGCAGTTACATCATTTGGTGCTTGTGGGTCTTCTGGGTTTTGTGCATTTCTGTGTGGTGCTGCCTGATTGCTCATGTAGGGTATAGTGGCTGTCATGGGGAACACACCAAGAGAGGGTAGATAATCTGCCAGTTTTCCTGGTATGCTCAAAGAGTGGTATCTCAGCAGTGAGATAGAAACATCACCATGGTGCTGTGGTTAGTGGGCCCAGTCTCCAGCTGTGCTACTCCCACTCATCAGAAAGAAAGTGAATTTTAGAGCAAGAAAAGGCATTATTACTTATTTGAGATGATATTGTGATTTGCCTTCAACACAAAAAAATAACCCTGTGGCTTTGCTTTTTCATTCAGCTACCTGGTAATGGAATTAATGGATGCCAACCTCTGCCAGGTCATTCAGATGGAGCTGGATCATGAGCGAATGTCTTACCTTCTGTACCAAATGCTCTGTGGAATCAAGCATCTTCACTCTGCAGGGATTATTCACAGGGTAAGGGGCCTTTGGCTTAAAACTTAAGGCAGCATATGAAATGACCATGAAGACTTTGAAATGATCATGAAGCCATTTGGCTGTCTTGTGTACTGTGGATCAAAGCCCTGTGTCCCAGTGCAATGAATGAAAGACATAAAAGCCACAGTCAGAGGTCAGGAGGTATGGAATTGGCATTTGCCATCATTTACACGTGTTGAAGCAAATGAAAAACTGCCGAGTCTATTGGAAATGCATCCTGTCATTTTGCTTTTTCCACATCAATGCTGTGCCTGGTAAGGATGTGGTACCTGACTGTGGACGTCTGATAGTTGATAGCAGGAGGTATTAGGTCATGTCACTGTGAGCAGGAGGCAATTCTCAATGGATTGAAAATACCCTGACTTAACTTCTTTATTGAAAAGCGCTTTCACTAATTTGCTTTCACTAACATTTGGGAAAAAATGTCTCCCTAAAGAAAAGAAAGGCTGATAAAGTGGGTCACAAAGTGGATGTTGTTCTACAAAGTTCTCTTTTCTTGGCATATCGTGTTTAGCAGAAGGTTATAGATTTGGCTACCAGATAGTCATTCAGCAAAAGGTGAGTAGAATTATTATAAATTAAGCATTAAGGTATCTCTACATGTGCAGTTGGAATGTCTCTATCAGGTTCACAGCATTAAGAGAAAATTATCTAATCAAAACAGCACTTGGATACTAATCCTAGTAAATGCAATTAATTTAATGCCAGTAGGCTCCTGTTATCCAGGTTAAGCCCCACACTATACTGAGGTAGAACAACTTCCAGAACAGTTTGCCAGAGAAACAATATCAAGGGTTTGCTGTAAATTTACAAGTATTTCTGATAGTAACTGGCTCAGAAGAGGGACAGAGTATTTGAAGGGTGACCTAAAGTATCTGTCCATATCTTAGCTGGGCCCAGCTTTTTAAAGGGTAGTCACATGATTTTTTTTTTCCACTGACTTTTGCAGGATTTAAAACCAAGTAACATTGTAGTAAAATCTGACTGCACGTTGAAGATTCTGGATTTTGGACTGGCCAGGACTGCAGGCACTAGCTTCATGATGACCCCCTATGTGGTGACACGCTACTACAGAGCACCAGAGGTCATCCTGGGAATGGGCTACAAGGAGAACGGTAGGGCTGCAGTGTCACTGCACCAGCTCCCCTCGAGGGCAAGCTCTGCTTCACCACTGAAAGGGACACCCAAAGGAGGGACAGGAAATGTAATGGGAAATGATGGGAAAAGACACCTAGAGTTAGAGCAGTTCCTCCCTGTTGTGAACTGCAGCTACAGAATGCATTTGGGATGCACTGCTGGTGAATTTATCAGTGTGGGATTGCAGAGTAACAGGAAACTTGTTCTTAGTTATGTTTGAAGTTACAACTACAAACTAATTTTGACCAGAGCTTTCATCTTGGTCTTCTGTGGCCAATGTGGGAACCACTGGAATTGCTGAATGAGTGATGTGCTCTAAATTTGAGTCTGGATCTCTGAATTGTTTGAAGGAACAAAAAGTACAAGCTGAAATAGAAAATCCTAGCCCTTCCAGAATTTCTCTAAATCCAGAGCTAGATCTGAATTTCAGGAATTAATTCCTTCTTCATGATAAATTTTACAAAGTCCCAGGTTTTACTGACAGGTTTCATCTTGTCAAGATCTAGGTATAAATTTTTTTCAGTTTGAGATCATTTTTTAAAAAATGAAAAGTAGAATTGTAGAGAAGAGGAAAATTGTAGAGAAGAGAAACTAAAAAAAAAAAAAAAAGGAAACAAAATATAATTTGTATGTAAGCTCCCTAGAAATAAATAGGATATTCCTCTGAATAGTCTGAGAGAGATCTTGGTCCTTGGAAATATTGTGAAAAGCAGGTGGGGGTGCTTGCTATAGAGAAGTGGATAAGGAAAAACTCAAATTTTGCAGAAGATGAAGGGAAATCTTTTAAGTTGTTCTCATTTTGTAACAAAACTGGGAATTGCATCTGAATGCCAAGTAGACCAGGCAGGAAATGAAGGAATAGCTATAGCTCAGATTTTGCTGTTAAAGGTATAATTTGTCTGTTTGAGAAGACTTTTTGATGGCAAATACAGCAAATGTGACAAGATCAGGAATTTATTAAAAAGTGTCCTACTTGATTTATGTTGAGGAGGTTAGCTAACCTGCAGGAGAACTTTTACTAACAGCCAGCTGCATCCTGTAAAGGGCAGTGAAACTGATTTTGGGAGCCAATTCCATGACTTCAGCACTACTGAAAAGATAATTGCACAACCTCTTCTGAAATTAGCAAGTCCCTGTATTAATTATTTGTAATGTTTATGAGTTTGAAGTATACATTTTAATACAAAAGTCTAAAAAGTAGCAAAATCATTTATTATTATTATTATTATTATTATTATTATTATTATTATTATTATTATTATTATTATTATTATTACTATTATCTTAGAGAATAATATCTGAAAATAAGGGAATGATATTCCTTAAATTTGAAGTAGCACTCTTAGATAGTTCTTTAGTCAATATCCAGAGTTCTTTTATTGTCAAATAAATTCTTGTGTTGATTTTTTTTCCCCTCCAGACATTAGATTAGGGTTATTGTTGTTGTTATTGTCCAGAAAGGACAGAGAGAGCATTTGCTGTTCACATAATTAAAACTGCACCAAGAAAAAGTTAGACACACTTTTGAGATGAAGTACACAGCTGGGAAAGTTCTATTATTTGCCACATCAAAGGGTCCTGATCAAATGCCCATTGAGGTTAACACAGAAACTTCCTTTGACTTCCCTGGGCAATGAATTTGGCTCAAGATAAATGATCTTGTCTTACTTGGACAAAGCCAAAACAAAGAGAGGAAGCAAACAAAATGTTTGAAAATGAAGCTCAGCTGTCAGAGGAGCTGCTCTGCTTGGGGGCTCTGACCCAGCTCCCGAGGAAGTCAACAGAAAGGGTTGTTCTTTGCTTCCCTGCTCTGGCCTATGCTGCCACATTACTGAAGCTCCCCAACTTTTTCCCCTCTGACTATGTACACTGCCTGTATAAGGACTGTTCACTGCTTTCATTTTCTTTCTGCACTTGGTTGGCTGAAGATGCATAATTATCACCAGTTTGCTGCACTTCTATGGAAGGTCCCAAAACTGCCACTAGGAAGAAAACTGCAACTGCCTCAGGCATGCTTTTGCTGTCCCATGCCCTTGATACCTGTACCCTCCTTTTCCCAAATGGAACATTTCACCTTTATTTTGTTTCACCAAGAAATGAGTTGTTTGTTTGTTTCTTTGGTTTGTTTTGGATTGCTTCTAAAGGTTAAAAAGGGGAAGAAAAAGAGGAGAAAATTGGTTGTATAGGTCAAACATAACAAGAAAATTAGTATTTCAGGCTCAGAAACAACATAGTCTTTTAAAGCATTTCAAAGCAGTTTTTTCCTCTTCACATGGAGGACAGGTTTTGTTTGGTTTTTAAATTTTTTTTTCTGTGAATAAAAATACTATCTAGCCAGCATTTCTTCTTTAAAGAACTTAAAGGGCAGAAAATCCCCTATCCAAGTCAAGCAGATAAGGTAACTGTGCATATTTCATCTAAAAGCTGAAGGCAGGACTGGGAATAGGAAATGCTCTTAGTCTTGTTGATATTTGTTCTTTGGAACTTTTGTTATAGCATTTATTTTGAGTGCCTACACAGTACAAAAGAGAGTCCACTCAGGTCATGCTCTCTGTGATAGGTACCTAGAGATAGGACACAGGGATAGATCCTGAAAGAGGAGTTTTTAATAACCTTTAAGGGTGATATTTTTCCATATGGCCTTTACTTTTGTAAGCAGTTCCATTTAGAACCTCTTTTCAAAAAACCTTTTTTGCTGCAGAGAGACTCAGTGCTGAAGAACAAAGCCTAGAAGTTCTGCAGTTGTTACTTGATCTTTACTTGCTCTGGACCTTTACTCAAAATGTTGATTTTAAACTTTTTCCACTGTTGTTACTAACTGCTGTTGAGCTGATTGACACAGCTTTTATTTATTCAGTTACTTATTTTAGCTTTTGGTGAGACATGAAAAAGAAACCCAGCAAAACCACAAAACAAACTGTGTACTGTGCTGATCAACCTTTTTCCCCTCCTCTAGGAGTGAAATGTTGTAGTTAACTTTGCTTTTTTTTCCCTCCTTCTTCACTTCCCTGTCTCTGCTGTTCTAGTGGATATATGGTCTGTGGGATGCATTATGGGAGAAATGGTTCGCCACAAAATCCTCTTTCCAGGAAGGGACTGTATCCTTGTGCCATTTGCTGCAGCTTCACCTATTATTTGTTCCTCTCCTCCACCCCAACCCTTTTACCATAAAATGACTATACAAGGACTGTAAAGATAGAAGCAAAAAGTTGAATCCCAGAGGTATGGCTAAATGAAAATAGCACACTACTGATATGCACAAAATTGAAAATGAAAAACAGATGCACAGAATTATTTTGGTCAATTAAGTTACTCTAAAACCTGTAATCATTCCATTTTATATACTATTTGTGTCATGTCAATAAGCAATATAGAAAACAAGAATTATGATAACAAATTGGACAGCTTTATTCATCGAAGGAAAACTAAGGAAAAAAAAAGTCCTAATTTGGCCCATCTCATTCCTGTAAATCTGTTTTTCTGCTTTTATGTTTTGGAAATACTGACTTCATAACATTTGTGGTGACATCATAATCTTTTGCTTGCAAATGCATCATGGTTTTGGATTCATCTCAATGCTGTATGGGCTCAGTGTTGAGTCAATACAACATTTTTTTTTCTTTAAAACAAAATGTAGAGTTTGACTTATCCAGTTTAAGACAACCATTTTTTTGCCATGGTTTCCAAATTGGCCTGAAATCAGATTCTCTTGATTTAAAAATGAACTTCCCTTTACTTGCATGCGGTCTGTGTTGTCAATTAAACTATATTTCCCTCCTATCTTGTTCTTCTTGTCTTGGGTGATATTATTTTTACCCCTTCTAAGGTGGTGAAAGCAATATTAGAAAATGAAAACAAAGGAGGAGGTGTCTGCTTAGCCTCCTGTTTATCACAGGCTAAACTTGTCCGTGCTGGCTTGGAAATTTAAGTGTGTTTTGCCCATCAGAATAAAATGAGGCAACATAACATATCTTCACTTTTAGAAACAAAAAGAAATCTTATTTTCATCTAGTTGGCAGAAAGGCACCACAAAAATCTAGCATCAGCAGCCACTGGCAGTTGGTGTGAAGAAAACCCAGTTTTCACAGACATGTAGCCATGGAAGCAATTATTTTTTTGCTGACTTTTGAGTAATTCATGTCAGGTTTGTCAAAGTTGGGTCCTGCCTGTCCTGTTTTCACAGCTCTGTCAACTTCCTCTGAAAGCTGAGCTCTGCTTGGTAACCCAGTGAAGATGCAGTTTTACTTCACTAACAGGGAGATGGAGGGACAGCAGGTACCTCCTGTTTGCTGAGGGGGTGACAGCAGCACTTTACTGCTTCCAGTCTTATAGGAAGAGGGGCTGGAAAGTTGCTGGATGCAAAACAAGGCAGAGAGGTTAAAATGGTGGGTTTTTTTATTAGTAGGTAGCTTTGAGATGCTTTAATGTGCTGAGCTGCTCCCTGCAGCGTGAGGAGCAGGCTGCAGACCCACCTTCAGCTGTAACCTCAAAGTGCAGAGCAGCTCCCAGCATTCCCAAGATCTGTAATTTAATGTGTTAGTTATGCTGTGTTTCAGTGGTCTCAGAAACACCATCATAATGCTTCCTCCAAACAATGCACTCTTTTCCTCTTAAAAACAAAATTCATCAAAGAAAAACTAAACTAGCTATAATACACTTGAGGTTCAGCTGTGAATACTGGGGATATTTCCATTTAATCTTTTCTGAGTGAAGTCTGAGATTTTAGTTAAAAAGCATCTAGAATTCATACAAAGAATGGTTTCAGGATAAAAGCATAGTAGTGTGGTTAATGAGTTGCTCTCCTTTTTCAGCAACAAATTAGGAGATACGTTTGCCCATGTCTGGAAAGAAGAGTTAATGCTATATAATTTAACCAATGCAGCTTTTAAAAATCATTCAGACATGAGAATTACTTTGTATCTGTTTGGCTGTGGAAACAGTCTCTTACGACAGCGTTGTATCAGGGATCGTAGTTAAAGGGTCTTAAAATATTTTTAAACATTTCAGCATCAGTTGAAAATAACAACTGAATTTCTGAACAAATGCAGTAAACATTGTGTAAATTGCGGGATAGTCCTACTTTTTAAATCATTGGAAATCCCATATACTGAAATAGAATATATGTAGGCAAGGTCACAATTAGTACCATGCTTAACGGTGGGTTGATTCAGGTGAGCGGGAAGTTTAAAAAAAAACCAAACAAACAACTTAAAACAAACAAAACAAACAAAAAAAAAAGAGAAAGAAAAAAATAATAATAAGAAAAAAAACCCGATACATTCATTTCCAAGTCAGTACTCAATTGTTAACCAGTGTGACCCCATGAATGAGTTGTCAGTGTTGGAAGGACTGGTTTGTGTATGGGTCCATATGATTTCCCACCCCTCCCTGGCTGTTGATGAGCAGATCTAGTTTCAATCCAGATGCAGGAAGAGCTGGAGAAGCCTTTGTGCAGCTGCAGGTAAACTTCACAGAAGTAATTACATATTTCCCTTGGGCTACTTAAGGCTTTTGAACAGAGAGTTTTCTAGCTGGAAGAGGTGAGTCTGTATAGAAATCAGAAATACCAGTTCTTTTTAATCATTCAAAAGACAGTTTACTGTGTCCACTTGCTATCAGTATGAACTTGCTCATTTCCAGTCTGGAGTAGGAACATTTGTGTATGTCACAGTATACATCTAAGAATAAAATCCCAGCTGCTGCCATGTTTTATTGAAAGTAAATATTTTAAAATTTAATCTCACATAAATCATCCCACTGAGTTACCACTGCACTCAGGTGCTGCTGACTTGAAATGAAATTTGCTTTTAAAGTCTTTGTGGAAATAAAAACATGGAGGGGATTAATTGCAGAACCTCTCATCTACATAAACAAGAAACTCTCTGTTAAGCTGCCATGGAAAGAAAGCTCTGGAAACTGGATAGACTGCAGCTGGTTTTCAGACAAGTAAGAACAGCCTCCAGTGTCCTAGAGAGTACTGGGTAGGAATTACCTGGCAGATACCCTCATTCCTTGTTATTCAGCTAAGGTAGACTTTTCAAAATACTGTCAGGGAAACTGCCTTGTCAGAAATCAGACCCTCTCAAGAAGAAATCCACCTTTCAATCCATTTCCAGATGGATTTGCAAGCTAAAATATTCCTGGAAAGTTCCAGGAAGCTTTTGTAGTCTACTTCTGAGTTTCTTGCTCAGTGTTTCTTTGATGCTTATTCCATTTTTGTTAAATTGGAAAGAATGTGAGTGGCTAAAAAGTGTCTGAACTCTTAGATGCCATTGGAAATATGTTAGAAAACCCCAGGGCTTTCCCAAAAGCTGGTTCAGCTCTAGGCAATAACATCTTCAAAATCTCATAAGATTTCAATTTAAGGATTGGAAATGTATTTCTGTTTTTTTTTTTTTTATCTGAAGAGAAGGGAAAACTTAAAATGAATGCTTTCATGTGAGATAGTTTTATTAAGATCTGAGCTCCCAAGTCCATGGTGATGTCCTACAGACACACATGACTTAGTGGGGAAAAACAAAGTGATCAGAGCATTTACTTTCAGTACTGAAAAGAAGGAGGCATGTACAGGATTGTACTATAGCAATTTCACTTGCGAGTCCTTCAGCAGATCAATGGAAAACAGTGATTTAGCCATATAAACATATTGTGATAATAGCCAAGTGTCCTAAGTTGGGCTAGGCCTGAATTTCCACTGTAAATATGGAGAACAGAATTCCTGCTGCAAGTAGCCTAAAGTCTTAAATAGTCAAAAGAGAAAATACCATTAAAGTAGGAAGAGAGAAAAATTCCAACTTTCTTCTGTGTAATTATGAACATCCAAAAGGAATTGTGAAGGGAAGTCGGCATTAACAGATAGAATTAATGTTTTCTGTGGCAAGATTTTCAAAAATTCCCTTGCCTACCAGCTGTCTTTGAGAGTCGTGGGATTAAGAAATGCTCTCTGACATCTGACAGAAAGTGTTCTATTGCCTTAGGAAAAGAGTTTACATCAAGAAAGTATTTTTGGAAAAGGTGCTGCCTTTCCACCACTCATAAACAGAATTTATTTTTGCATTTGATCTGCATTGATTAATAGATGTAATTTCAGCGTTTCAAGGGCATTTTTGGGTGTTTCTTAAACTACAGTATAATCTGCATTGATTAATAGGTGTAATTTCAGCATTTCAAGGGCATTTTTGGGTGTTTCTTAAACTACAGTATAAGAAAAACATCTGCATTTTTGTTCCGTGCACTCTGTTGTTTTACTTGTTCTGGGTGGTATTTTCTTAAGGCTTGTTTTGTCTTAAAACCAAAACCAGCAACTAGCATCAGGATTATTTAAAAGATACTGTTAAGTGTGACTGGCCTGGCTTTCCAGGTAAGATCAGCTGGTTCATGTTAGCCTGCAGCTTAAGTGTGTGTTAGCTACAATGGCATTGATAGCTAAATTTGGATTTTGACCCAGATTATTCTTCTCTGGCTATTTGGTTTTGGACTCAGGATTTGTCTTAAAGTTTGCTCATATGAGTTGAGGCCTGTTCCAAAGAGATCTCAGAGAAAATGTGGGGATGATTTGGCTGTTGCCATTTCTCTCTCTCTCTCTTTTTTTTTTTTTTTTTTTTTTTTTTAATTCAGCTATGCATACTCCAACAGATTAGAGTGTAATTTGCACTTAGCATGAAACCCCCATGCTGTCTGTCATCTGAGTGGCTCTTGGACAGGATCCCAGGTGCTACAGTGGAGATGTTCCACTGCTTGTTTCCCATCACTCACCTTAAAGATTTTCAGGATGCACTGCTGCCTTGTATGAATTTCAACTGAGGCAAGTTTAATTGTGTTTTCTGACACCTATGAGAATTGGATGGTCTCAAATGTTTTGGGTTTTTTTTTTCTGTGGCATTAGTCATCTTTTTCTTGATGGCAGCTGTGCTAAATTGAGCTGAAACAGACTGGAACAGTTGAGCAGAGAATATAGAACCTGTGGACAAAACAGTACTGAAGTGCCTTTTGTCAAGAGCATGCAGGTATTTGGACAGGATCAAAATAAAGAACTGGAACACCTTCAAAATCACATGAAGCTGAGTCAGGGGAGGTTTAGATAGGACATCAGGAAAAGGTTTTCACCTAGAGGATGACTGGGCACCAGCACAGGGCAGTGGTCAATGCACCAACAGAGGTCCAGGAGTGTTTGGACAAAGCTCTCAGGCACAGGGTGTGACTCCTGGGGTGTGCTGAGCAGGGCCAGGAGTTGGACTTGATGATCCTGATAGGTCCCTTCCAACTCAGTATATTCTATGATTCCTCTTCCAGATATGGAAACATAAAAGTATCCTCAGATGATCCGCTAACCTGTTTGTATTGTAGCAAGAGAGACTACCTGTGGGTTTCCTACTGGAAGAGGTAACAAAAGAGTACTTGAACAGTCTTTGAGACCTGAGAAGAGATACTTCAAAATCAAAATGTAAAAGAAGCTAAAAGGGGACCTGAAGCTAGGAAATGCAGGATCTATAAAACAGGTTTTCCTGTTACACACAGAGTAGTGTGTTCACATTCCCTGGCAAGATTATCCATAGGTTTCTCTTACCGTGATGTTTTTTTCATATAGATATATCCAAAAGAAAATGGGAAAAAGGGAAAGGTGTGGGTCATCCCTTGTGCCTCTACTCATTCTTGAGATTGCTTCTCAGGATTCCCATGGCTTTTTCGGTCATTTTTTAGCACTTGTTTAGCACTGCAGCCTAAGAGACAGGAGCCTTTTTCAGTGCAGGCTTCCTACTGAATTACAGAGAGTTAGAAAAAAGGACAGAAATTCATAGGCTGGTTTGAAGCCTCACCTTGTAATATGGTGGCAATTCCCTTTTGGTTCCATATGGCATCTGTCAGGACAGCACCTGTATTCCATGGTGTTTGGCAATAAAAAAATTAGAAGTCACTAAGGCAATTATTTGAACACTTAGGAATCTTATTACTGTTATTGAGAAATATTAAGGTTTTCATAACATCATGTGGAAAGTGGGTTTTCAAATTAGAAAGGAAAAACTTTCTCAGGAAATCTTAATGGATTGAGCTGATACCGTGCTGAGCCAGCCCTTTTTAAAACATGTTGAAATTCAAGCATATAACAAATACAAGTACAAAGGAGAGGGTTTTGGTACCTCAGCAAGGTCTCAACAAGGAGATTGGAACATCAGAAAACTGAGAGTTTGCCATGACTTAGCCAAAATTGAGGTATATAAGGGTTTGGTGATTTGGGGAGGGTTTTAATACTTTTCAGGAGTTTGAGCCATCTCCACAATTGTCATTGGGAGTGCCATACATCACAGAATTTCCTTGGCATTGGCAGGTCTGGAGCCTTTATAGCTGTGGTATCTGGAGCATGTGAAAAAAAAAGCAGCTTTGCTCATGTATTACTGAAAACTACCATGAATTTTTATAGACTGTGCCCCTTATTTTATTGCATAGAAATAACAGAAAAACCTTTAAAAACAAGGTACAGCATCCAATACAGGCTACTATATTTTTCATGCTGAAATTTCAGTAAGTAAGGGTTTAGAAATGGTTCTTCAGAGCAGACATCTGTATGGATCTGCAGGAGTACTCCAAACAAAGATGGAGGTAAGACATCCAGCAAGGTGTTTGTCCATTTTAGGAGAAACTGTAGAGAGAGGCTCACTGTTATCACAGGCGTACTCAGTTGCCTTGACATTTTACTGGAGTTTGCACCTTAGCCATTGGCAAGCAGTGTTGAGTGCTAAATATTTTGGTCTACAGTTACACAGGTAAAATCAGGTGTCATGATTTGCTTCACTAATATGTCTATCATTATCTTCTTCAGTCAGTTTTGAGGAGGTGAACATCTCTTTTCAGCTGTCAGAACGGGGATTTCTGCATCACTGAAACAGGAGCTATTACAAATGTGGATGTTTGGTATTCTCACTAGTGCTCTGGGAAGAAAGTGTGAACCAGCCCATGAGGTTGGAAAAGATAGCAAAGCTCATGCAGTTGTGCATGCATCTCTGGTTTCTGGAGTGCCCTGTGGCTTGCATTTAATGAATTTCAATTTGAATGTCACAATTTTCATTGAATGACAGGCAGATCTTACTGAGTGCAAGACTGAAAAGCCACCTCAGTGGGAGTTTGGGCAAGGGCAGGTAGATATTCTCCCTATGGGCTCCCTCTCATTGTTTTGTGAAGAGAATGTTCCACAGAACCTGCAGTTTTGCAGGAGAAGAATGTTGATTTATCAGGGGAGTATATATGAAAAGTTGATTTGGGTCCTCTCCATATAAAAACATCTTTGGGTAGTTCTAAAATTCCTGACCTTTCTGCATCTCTGCTGGAATGAATCTGAAATCTGAAAGGATGAACAAGCACTCATTTGGGTTAGGAAGTACCTGTTTGGTGGGGAATCAGAACCAGGAGATGGCCCAGAGAAGATTTTCTGTATGGTTAAAATGTTTTTTCCTTTGTTCAGGAAGACATGTACATTTGGTTTCTGGTGAGCACTTGTTCAAGCTGGCTATGCCAGGGTGGCATTTGGTGTCCTTGGCAAGTTTACTTATATTCTGAAGTATGTGTACACATTAAAAATTCCCTACTCCTAGTAATCCAGGACCTGGATATTCCAGGGGTGAGTGGGTTTCCCATCAAGGACTGCCCAAATCCCAACAGTTCCACTTCAGAGAGTCTTGAACAGCTGTAGGTTAAATTTCTTAACACTCACATGCTCTTAAAAACATCAAGGCAAATAGTTGCTAAACTGAAGCTTTACCTTGAATCATGAAGAGGTCTGTCACTAGAAGTTAGCCTGCCCTTGATTAAGGCTTAGGGATGTTCCATGTGTTAATGCAGCATTGCCAGCAATTGTGATTACTCACACTTGAAAAAGAAATCCTTTTACCAGGTGTAGATTTTCAGTGCTTTGGAGCTGAATGCAGGTGTTTAAAGATTGTGGTGTGCTTGTTTTTTTTTTCTGATGCTTATATGTGTGACGTTACTTGGACAGTCAATCCAACACCTGGGTTGATGTTGGACTAAATGAAGCAGATGATCAAGGCATAGATCTCAGTTCTGCAGTCCTTTCTGGAGCCTTGCACAAGTGTCAGTGCCTTGACTGTGACTTCTGACAGCTGCTGCTGTATGTGCTAAAATTCTTAACCTCCAGCTAACTACTTCTAACATGCAGCCAAATCCTGGTTCCACTTTTATTTATTTCCAATTGCCTCAGGAGGTGAAAAACAGGCAGCAGTCAAGAAGGATGCTGGTTATATTTAGGTGTTTATATCTGCTCCTTCTGATTTGGAAATTTTCAAAGAGCTTCCTTCCCAAAACCTCAGGCACAGAGGGGAATAATCATCTCTGATTTTACACGGTTTGCAGTTTAGTAAGGCACTAGTTCAACTTGTGTGTGTGCCCTCTGGAGCATAGCATAGAGCAGTGATGTCAGGAGGCAGCCTCTGGAAATAAAAAGGAATTAATAACAGACGAACAAACAACTGCTTGCTCTATCTTTTCCTGATATTTTGCATGCCATTTAGCTTGTGATGAAAGCAGCAATAATTTGCATCTCTAGGTCTGCTTATTGCTTCCAAACAAGTAGCCTTTTATTTTGTTCTTTGTTTTTTGTTTATTGATTTATTTATTGTGTAGTGTAGAAGCTTTTCATATGCTAAATAAAGCAACAAGGGAACCTTAGACCCAGGCATGTTAAGATTTTAACAAATAGGGCATTTGCCTTCAAAGTCAAATGCACTTTAAACTGTTGCTAAATATGAAATTGTAAAAGTAAATTTAACTAAGCAGCATGATGCTTTCATATTTTTTTCCCCAGTTCCTGGCCCTGAGACACCAGTCTGTCCCTGTGCTTGCTTTCATGCCCTATGACTAATCATAGAGCAAGGACAGCAGAGGTAATGTGGTTACATGGAATCAGTATGGGGGAAAATGCCACCTTAATCCTGTGCTGGATATAAGGAGTCTGATTTTCATCTTGCGCTCCAGTGTAAATTGTGGTGAGCTTTGTTTGACCCAGCTGAACTGCTGTAACCCTGTAGGTGTCAAATAGGCCCCTGATTTTCTCTGAATTTCACTGCAGAAGGTACAGCTTAGCACTTCTGTGTCTCAACTGGCCTATTCAGAAATCACCATTTCCTATCATGGCAAATGGAAATCTCATGAGATTCTCAAGATCCCTGTGATGGACTGCTGGCTTCACTGAGAGTTGCTGGAAGTGAGCCAACAGACCCTAAAGCAAGCATTGTTGAAGCTGAATTATCTCAAAAATTCTATTCATAACACTGGATCAGCGGTGGATATGTCTTCACAAGGACCCAAGTTCCTTTTGTGGCTTCTGGCAGTTCAGCTTGTGAAAATATGCATGGATCTCTGGTAGCTGGAATGATAAAGGAATAGCAATTTGCATATCCTTATTGAATACAGAGACCAGCATTCATTTACAAAACAAAGCATCATAAACCTAGGTAATGAATACAAATGAAACTTGAAAAAGACAAAATTAATTGGTAAATTTTAATTACAAAGTTTTATTATGACACAGTAGCCAGCCGTGGGTCTCAGTTGGGTTTCTGTATTTAATGGCATTGTCTTTCATCCACAATGGGGTAAAGGAAACTGTTGGAGTCGATTTTTCTCAGACCTGCTCTGTTGTCATGAAACTTGTGTGCTCAGGCAGAAAAGCGGCTGCCGAGAGCAAGAGGCAGGTCTGTGTCTGCAGGCGCTGCGCTGTAGCATGGTTGGATAAGTCTTCTCATTTGTTTGTTGTTCTGTTCCTGTTTTCTTGTTTACCTTCATTTCATTTTTGTTTTCAGTTGACATGTGGTCAGTAGGGTGCATCATGGGAGAAATGATTAAAGGTGCTGTGTTGTTTCCTGGCACTGATCGTATCCTTCCTAGCAGCCATTCTGGCCCCAGCAGGTGCTTCCAACCCTTTCCCTTCCAGCCCCTTCCCACTAGACTAGTGCTGACAAACCTCTGTTCTGTACCTAAAGAGCTGGGTTAAGTCCCACTGCAAAATCCCTGCAAACCAAAATGTCAACAAACCATTACGGCCTCTCAGCAAAAGCCTTAGGTGAAAACCACAGTAAGTACAGCACGAGGAGATGGAAAACAACATCCCACACACTTCATCAGCTTCACTTTCTGCAGCCAGTGACCACAGTTTTGTTGTTATGAATGTCTCTATTAATTTGGTGGTGTGTGTTTGGGAGGGGTGTGTTGCACAAATGGGGGGGATTTAAAGGTGATAGAAGGGTAAGCACAAGTCACTGCTTACCTCAGGGAGAGATGTTAGATGTTCTGCGTTTCACACCCATTTCAGCATCTCTGTGATACTCAGACATAAATCATAGAAATACTTACTTGTTATAGACTCACTAAATTGCTTATTTGCTTTGTGTGGTTGCTCTTCAAGTGGTATTAAAGTATAAAAGTAGGAAATTGTTTCAATTTGGGCACAACGTCTTCCCAAGACTAAAATCATCACTTGGTAGTAATTTAATGACTCAGAAGTCTGGATGTTTCCTGGGAAATAATTGTAATGGACTTGGATCTGCCATCTTTTATTTAAGTACATGGAACTATTATGTGAAAGCAGAATATATTCTTGACATCAACAAGAAGTGATTTACAGATAAACACACTAAATCAGTGGACAAGCAGACTAAGAATATATTTGTTTTCCTTAGAGACCATTCTACACTCAGGGCTGAGGAAGCCATATTTCTTATTTTGTCCCATGCTTTATTGAAGCACTTTAGTATTTATCAGATTGTGGAACACTTGTGCGTAAAAATAACTGAGATCTAACTTGTGCTTGATCTAACTCCAGTCTTTTACTGTCCATAGGATCATGAATATGAGAAATGGATATGGCCTGTGTACAAGTTTCCCTTCTATTTTAAATTTTGTACTTAGATGTCAGAGGAGTTTCCAGGCATTATTAATTTTTATATGACTTCCTCTGTGTTGGTGTGCATGTGCACTTGTGTGTGTATATGCACATACTTGCCAGCTCACTTCAGCACTTCTGACCTCATTTGCATTTTAAAGGGCTCAATACTTTGATCAAAATGTGGAAAAAGTATCATCTGAAGAGCATTAAAGAAATGAAAGTTGGTAATTATATAATTAATATTTTCACAGCCTTGCCTAGTAAGATTCTAACTTGTGTTTTGTCCAAAATGCTGGGTGAGCATATCCATACTGAAATGAGCAATACACTTTCCTTGTGTCTTTGTATGATCTGGAGTACATCTCCTCTGCCTATGTGAAAGCAAACGTTCCCCTCCTATGTGTTAATGGAAATCATTAGCACCGATTTGTGCTCCAGATCTGCTGTGCTTCTGTTTCTGTCAATGTGGAGTCAAACATTTGAGCGTCCCTCAGTGATGTAATCATAACTGGTTTTATGTTCATAGACCTACAGTTTGTAAGCTAACATTTAAAGATATCCCCAAATAAATCCAAAAAGAATATGTCTTAAATAGCACTTCAAGAACTGGTTTCTTTGATGCAGCTGCAAACTTGTTAAAAAGAACTTGCACAAAGCCTCTATAATTAAAGCATTGTGTGTCATCTATTATTGCAATAACTCCACAGAAATTGTCATTACCAGCTGCTGATTTCTTTGAGATTGGCCTGTAATTGAGTTCATGTTCTTCATTTTTATTTATGATCCGTTGCTAAACTTGGTCTATGTTTTCTGTACCTCTCTCCTTTTCTTCTGCTGTTCCATGGCTGCCTATTCCATGGACAGAGAATGATACCATTGCTTTCTTTCAGGCTGCTTCTCAAAGCCACCTCATGTCCAAATCCATCCCCCACACTCCTTCCCTGCTGCTGAGCAGCCACGAGCAGGGGTTCAGCACTTCTGGCTCCCCTGCCCATCTGTGCAGCTGAAAGCTGCAGTTGGGAAGCTGCAGCTCCAACCCAGCCTGCTGAGCTCCATGACCTCGTGCCATCCTTTGCCTTAAACCTGCACAGAAAATGCTTAGCATTGCTGTAAAAAAGATTATTTCTTCAGACGAGTGATGGAGTTGGGCAGCTGGATTCATTCCATCAGCAGGGACTCTGAGCCCTCAGAGCTTGAGGGCAGCATACTTAAGGATGTGTTTAAGTGCAGGAGCAAGAGTAATTAAACATTCATTTCTTTAAAAAAGTTTCTTCTTTGACATAAAATGGGTTAAGCCTGGCAGTGTACCAGAATTTGCTATCAGCAGTTTTTTCTTAATAGTCAGTGTTTCATTTCACATCCACACTGTGATTTGAAGAGTATTTAATAGTGATTTGTGTCAATTTTTATGCATAAATAACCATGAAAAGCATTTTTGAAGCTAAAAGATTGAATATTCATGAGAAATTCGCTGTCAGTCATATATTTGACTGCAAAATTTAATATTTGCCATTTTCCAGTGGTTAAGGAGTGTAGGTCATTTGATGCTGTTACTGTTTACACAGATAAATAGTCCATTCAGCTAACTTCAAAAATTTCAGTAGGAAAATTCAGAAACAGAAAAGCAGAAAATGCCTCTGAGTAAATGCAGACTGGAGTGCTTAGCTAAGCTGCTGCTTTGTCCTACTCCTGTAATCCATCTGAATTCACTGAAATCACTGGAGTGAAACTGAGAACAGAACCCACCTCTATTCTCTTTTAAACTCCCAGTTGTGAAGAATGACTGACAGTGTCCAAAATCCTCATGGTCTTTACTGATCCTTGAAATTTTACTATTTCTCCATCATTTTTGATGCATGTGATGTACCTAATTGTGTGCTACAGCTTTTTCTTTTTTTTTTCCTTTTTATTTTTTAAATTTCATATGAAAACTTCAATGTTGACAGCAGTAGTTCTGCTTTCAAAAAACAATCAGCAAGAAGCTTGCACCTAATTGTGCCTCGAGCAAGGACATGGCGTGTTGTGTTGCCTCAGGAACAATGGGATAAGCTGGCTGTACCTGAGTCTGACTCTTGTTCCATGTGTTCTCCTCAAGATTTTATGAGGGAGACTGTTAACCTTTTCCCATTGCTGCATGGATGATCTGGAGGAGTGAAGAAGGTGCCTTATTCCTCTGGTGAGCTGTGAAAGTGTAGTTATACATTTTTTTAGCTGCTGCAGGCATTTTGGGCAGACAAGGATGAATGTGCCCTTAAATCCTGTACTTGGACAAGCTCAGGGAGACAAGAATGTATTCAGCAGAGAGATGTGATATCAGTTGCTCTTAGTATATGTGTTATTCTACTTTATTCTACAGCTGCATTCGTGCCATGCATGTTGTAGGGATTGGAGTATAAAGGGATTGCAGGCTCGTGTGCTCTGTGGAAAGTGTCCTTAAATATGTGCCAGCTCTGTCCTGCTCCCTTGTCCCTGAGGGCAGTTTCCCAAGGGGTCCTATTGTTCAAGACTCCTTGAACAGCTGGAACTTTGCTTTCCAAAAATTCAGGGTCCTGACTTTACTCTTCACCTGACCCATATCCCTCAGGACTGCAAACTCCACCAGTGCAGGATCGCTGCAGCCCTGGCAGCCTTCAGTAGACTTTTGTGCTGGGCTCAATGATCCTAGAGGTCTTTTCCAACCTAAACACTTCTGTGGCTATATGAAATTACTTTCTGAAGTTGTTAAGCATCAGTCATATCAGAGCTCTTGAAATCTCCAGCCAGTGCCAGGTGTGGCAGCAGATGTGTTTGTAGAGGAAGTTCTCCAGCCAGCAACAGACTTGATGAGCTTATACTTTGGCTGAGCTGCTGAAAAAAATGCTGGGCAGAGCTTCAAAGCCATATTGTGGAATTCAGGAGATAAACAGGGCCTTTTTGAGCTCAGGAAGGAGAGCTGAATTTTAGAAGATAACCAACATCATTAAAGATTCTCACAAAGTTGAAACTCCTTCACACCTTGAGCTGAGACTCAGTGCTCAGAAAGTGAAGAGCATGACCAGTGTGAGATGAAGAAAATAGACTGAAATACATGTAAGCCATCAATATTCCTGAGTAACCTCTTTTTTGAAATCTACACTTCTAGCCATTTCATTTCAACAAAAACAAAACTATGTTTTCCAAGACTCATATTCTGAAACAATAGTTTCACCTTTTGATAGATTCCTTCCAGGCATAGAGTTAATTTACTTACAAGCTTCACATCAAATTGATCTGCACTGCTGGTGAAATACAGAGCAGAAAAATTACTGTAGTTTCTGAAAATACTTTTCAATATACATATTTTGCCTAATAACTTTGTTTAGGTTCCATAAACAAATGCGGCTGTATTGAGTCAGAATGATCTATAAAGTCCAGCAATATCTGTACACAAGTCATTATAACACAGGCCATAATCTTTTTTTAAAAGACGAGTTTGTATTTTCAAGGATTAGTGGCAAAATTATTTTCTCAGCCATCAGAGAAGATCTCAATAATTGTCCTAGAACTTTCTCTGCTTTATGCAGAAATTCAGGGTCTGTTCTGAAAACAACAGAGAAGAGGTTGTTGGAAACTGTTCCAGCAAACCTTCTAAGAACTAAATTTTTTGTACCTTTTCTTTGTCAGGAAATCTGAACTGATGGAAAAAGACATAGAGCCTGCAGAAATTTTGCACAGAAGTCTACTGTGGTCTTACCTGTTAAAACAAGTACAGGTTTAATGGTTACAACAGTAAGCAAAACAGCATTTTGTGATTTTCAGGGTATCATCAGCAGTTAGGAGTCATAAAGTCCTTAGGAAAAGCAGCTTTATGTATTTGCACAATAAATTAATTCTGCTTTAAATCTGAGATGAGAATTATACTCTATTTGAAAAGTAATTTTTGGTGTGGTTTTTCTGTGAGCAATAATGCTGAATGAGCAGTGGTTCCATGGAAACAGTACTGTTTGTGGATAAACCACCAAAAAATGAGTGCCCAGGCTGCAAAAATCCCCTCCCAGCACTATTTAATGATGAAAGGTTATCCATTGCTACTTAATTATTTTCAATGCAGCAATGTAATTCTTTTAGAAATGTTTGTACTAAACACAAATTGTTTGAACTTTGACTGTGTGCTAACAGCTTATAATTTTATCTTGGAAAACCTGCCATCTGTATATAAATACAAGGAAAATGAGAACACTTGCTCCTATCCAATAATGCAACTTGGTTCATACATTTTGACAACTGCTCTATTACGTATTTATTATGTTTTCTCATTAAGATTTTTTATTTCTCTCTTTATTCAGCCTTTTCTCTTTGCTGACTTTCCATCCTTGGAGTGATGTATACAGCTTCCACTCCTTGGAAGTCAGAGGAAATGTAGAGAAAGAACTGATGCAAAAGATTCATGAAGCATTAGTGAGCTGAGGGTTGCTGGAGGTGGCTCAGCTGATAGATAGACATAGATATAGACTGATAGATATATGAATATATAGAATGGTGTACGTTGTTCAATATTCTTGAACTTCGAGGCCAATATTTGTCTTTCCTTAAACACTGGGCAATTGAGTAAATGTTAATTGCTGTAAAAACTCACTCATAAAGGGCAAAAGGAACTTTTGAATAATTACACAAATGAAAACACAAAATGGTTCTGTTTTCTCCTGATCCCTGAAGAGGAACAACCCTACAGTTTCCAGGATCCTGTCTTCTATGTTTTGGGCTTGAGGAGTCTAGTCTTGATTTTTTATCCAAGTTGTTGCAGAAACACCTGAGATTCAGAAGCAATCTGAGCTCAAACCAACTTCACTGACAGTAAAAACAGAAATATTTTGGGATTGGGCTGTATCACCAAGATCCTACTTCCTATGCCAACTCCTAGGTGGCTTTTATAAACACCTGTAACA
The DNA here is from genome assembly GCA_003676055.1 of Chloebia gouldiae. Classification (NCBI taxonomy): domain Eukaryota; kingdom Metazoa; phylum Chordata; class Aves; order Passeriformes; family Passeridae; genus Chloebia; species Chloebia gouldiae. Next base: position 6,805,229 of record QUSF01000025.1, read on the forward strand.
TGTTTGTGGTTTAACAGCTGTGGATGCTCCATCGCTGGAAGTGCTCAAGGCCAGGTTGGATGGGGCTTGAGCAACCTGGCCCTACCCATGGCAGGGGACTTGGAATGAGATGATCTTCCAACCCAAACCATTCTATGATTTTATGATTTCCTTACTGCTGTGTAAGCACAGATGAGCAGCAACTGAATGAAATACCAGCCAAAAAATAGTATTTGAAAATTTAAGGAGCCACAGATGGTCATCCAAAATGTTAATGATGGCATCTGCACAATGAACATTGCTGTCTCCTAACTCCTGAATGATCAATGGTAATCTTAAGTAATTTATTTGTGCTACATGTTAGTTTTTGTTATCACCACATTCTGTTATTCCATATAAATAGCAATTATTATTCTGAACACTGCACAGCATTTTCTGTTGAAGTCTAATTTTTACAAATGCCACATGCTTCTCAAAGTGTTCACCTTGGAACAGAAAATGCTTTATAGTTACTGTCTTGTCAGATGGTAGCATTTTCAATTCATTTTGTGTGGGTTTTTTTGTAAACTGACTTGGCAGTTTACAAATATGTAAATTGTGGGACTGTGGAAAAAATATGAATGTGACACTGATGTCTCCCACAGTGAAGGTGGTTAGTGTCTTTTTTAGCAGATTTATTTTAAAAAGAAAGGTCCAATTAAAAATTAAAAAAAAAAATTGGCCTATCAACTTTGCAGTTGTTGCCATAATTTGGTGTTGGGGAGGGAACTGCAGAGCTTTTCATAGTAATTATTCTAAATTTGACAAGTTATGAGCACTGAAGTGGAGCAGTTATTTTTTGTTGGTGGAATATGCAGATTTAAGGAGAAAACAATTAGTAAGGTGGTTCCCTCAAGATTTTGAGATTGAAAAGAGATGATCTTCCCCTGTCTGTCTGTTACAAACAAAACATCCTGTGTTTGTTTTGTTTATGTTGTGCCTACCTTAGGAAAAGCAAGATTTGACACATCCTAATTTTAATTAAGTCCAGAAGCAACACAAAGAACAAATCCTGCTCCTGCACAGCAAAGCTGGTGCAGAGGTGCTGCTGGACAGGTGGAGAAAGTGCCAGGCAGGGAAGCAGGATTCCCACCAGCACCACCACTGTCCAGCACAATTCCAACAGCTCTCTCATAAACAGGCATTCTGGCTCTATTACTTGTGTTTCACAGTCCATAGTTACATCACAGTCCATAGATACTGCTTGAGGAGGATTTTAGAAAAAGGCTTCTCTTTCAGGTGAACAAACATGAGAGATTAAGTTATTTGTATTGCAGTACAACTGAAACATCCTAAGGCAAACAGTAACTCCTCCTGCAAAACCTTGCAGTTGAACTTAACAAAATACAATTCTTTACTCAAAAAAAGAGTGTGATTTACACAGACATGTCATGAGAAAGAGAAACTGTGTTTTGAGGCTAGATAGGAAGACAATAATTTGTTGTCTATTTTTTTAATTACAAGTGACTATTTTATACACTGTAGAAATGCTTTTAATATTTTCTGATTGAGACAGAGAAGTATTGTAAATTTGCTCTTATAGCCAAACTCAGTTTCCTTATACTTGTATGGAAATTTTCAGGAATTTAATTTATCTGATGTTTACAACTGAATGAAAAAAACACTGGTTTTTAATCCACACTTTTGAACTATAATTGCATCAATGCACACAGAAAAAAATGCACACTTTCAATCTCTGCCTCTAAATAGATAAATTTACCGTGAAATTGGATTTTTTCAAAACACTTTATTGTTAATTCACAATATTGTTTTCCTATTAAATTTTTATGCCTTTGCTCTAGAAAAATATGTCACTTAATCTGCAGCTCAGCTTCATGTTGTTTTCTGAATAAATAACCAAGTATTTAGAAAGGAAAGGGGAACAATCCTTAGGAGAGTATAAAACTGCAAAGAGAAAAGGTGGTGGGTGAGCTTGAGGCAACCTGAGGCCTCAGTGATAAGTCTTCATTCAGAAGATGTTCATTTTTGATCTATATTCTTAAATCTTTGCTGTAACTCTATGTGGCCACCTTAATGTTACTAAATGCCATATTGTTAGTGCCAGAGGCAAGCTAATAAATCCAGGTTAGAGCCCTTCTTCTGTCTTAAATCATACAGATGGTGTTGTGAGTAGTTGACACATATTCCTTGATCCTGCTCAGGGCAGTGGACAGCTGAACTGATTCAAATAGCTTTAAGGCAGACATTCCATCATTTTCTAGAGCTTTGGGTTGCAATTCTTTCCTACTGTCAGTCTGTCTAACATTTGCTTAATTTCAAGGGGGAAAACAAGGTCCTCTTTTGTTTCTCCTTCTTTAAGGGATTTTTTTTCCTGGAAAACTTCCATCAGAGTTCAATGATCATTAACTTTTAGTACCATTTTTTCCATAACATCAATAGTTACAATCTCGAATTGATTCATGTCACCTGCTGTAGATTTTGATTCACATTAGGACTGTCCTGTAGTAGCATTTGTTTACTGCAGAATTGCTGAAGCTAATGCTGACTGACAGCTAGAAAAAGCTGTTTCTTTGTTTTGATGTGTAGACCTCAGATTTTTTTGCAAGACTTTTTTTTTTAATCTCATACCATGATAGGTACAACTTCTAATCACCAGGTGCATCAAAGATGCATCACGTGTGATGGCTGCATAAAACATTACAGTAAAATAGAGCTGGACCAGAAGAATATAATCCAGTGATTTTAAGGTCTAGGTAAGGGGAGAACCATTACTAGAGAGAAAATGTGAGTGCCCAGCTGACTAAAATGTATATCTAACTGCTTTCACTTAGCATAATTTTGTTATTGCTATTATCAGGACAAAAACAGTCCTGAGTACTTCATCATGTCAGTTTGTGTGTGTGTGTGTGTGTACATGTAAATGCATCTAAAGAGCAAATGAATGTATTTCATTTAAGGGTTTTGGCAGTATATGAACAACATAAGACAGAAAAAATACAGTAAAGAAGCAGAATTACCCATTCAGATCATTCATTACTCAAAACCAGCCCCTGAGGTTGCTGTGACATAAAGCCTGACCTTTTGGCTCTTGGTAAGAGCAGTGCTGTAAAAGGTCCAGTGCTATTCTGCAAATCAAGTCCAGTCAAGGAGCAGAACATGGTGGCTCTGCCAGTTCCGTTGCCTTTGGCTCTGGTTTTTGCACTGGTGACTCTATCTCAAAATGTCCCAGTTGTGGGTGGTAGTCTGCTTGTGTGTTGTTTCTTAGTGAGAGCCTTTCTGTCAGCTTAGAAGGAATGTCTGCAGTGGGAGCTGATCTCTCTGTGGATTTTCCTTCTCCCTTCTCCGTCACCACTGACAATGGTTCCCATCACGTCTGCCCTTCTCTGGGAACTTCTTGAACCCTTTTTCCCTTATTGCTCATATCTAGGGCATCTTTCCACATCTTCCCTCTCAGTTTGTCCAAGTCCCACATAATTCTGTGATCCCAAAGATCAGTTTTTCTTTGGCTTTCACTAAATGCCGGGGAGATGGTTCACCTGCTCTGTACACGGGTGGCCTCCTTTGAAGCAAGTCCTGTGTTTGGCCCTCTCTGTTTATCAAACACGTCACTCAACATACACAGGTAATGCTTCCAGTCATGATTTTAGAGCTTGGCTCTCTCACCCATTTAGCTTCTCTTGGCACAACTAACAACCTCTTCATGTCTGTACTCTCTGTTCTTCTCTGCAAAGCATTTACACACTCTGTATTCCCAAGTTCCTCAGAGACCTGCTTCTGAAGCAGTTCGGCTAGCAGTCACTGAGGTATCTTGACTTGAACCCAAGTTTTAAATGTCAAACCACTTTATTTTCTAATGAAATATTTAATTAAATATTCAGGCTACTCTTTGAGCAGCTGTAGTCTTAGATAACTTTACTGTTGTTGCAATTGTGCAGTTTTCTGTTGATAAAAAAAAAAATTCATGGACAACACAAGATAAGCTACATACAACCTATGGGGGGGTGTGGGAGGGGCTTTCTACATAAACCTTCATGTTAGTTAAAAAAATAAGAGTTATTCAGAAAAATCTTTCCAGACTGCTGATATTTCTAGCAGCCTTTTTCAGCTGAAAATAAAACCATTTAAAACACTGGTTTAGAATCTTTAAAGCATATACTTAAATTAGTTTCATTCATTTAAACATTTTTGATTAGTAAACCTGCAATTTTAAAATGAATTATTAGCTCTATTTTTGTTCAAATAAGATAGTTCAGGTAAATCCAAATTTAGTCTGTCTTTACTTTCTAAGATACATGAAAAGACTGTTTTCATTTCTCTAAAATAAAATACTTTTTAAAATCAGAAATTGCTACTGCAATTTTTTTTGCCTATTTTTTTCTGTTATCTTTCTTAATATTTTGAAAATTCCTCCATACTTATGATACTGATGAAAATAATAACTTAAGAGAATACTTTTAAGAACAGAAATGTTTGTGCTGAAATGCTTTGAATGTCTGTCTTTTAAAAGCCTTTTCTTTCCAGTGTGATATTAGCAAATCTCCCTTCATCATATTTCCTAGTATCAAGGTACCCATGGCTGCATACAATCCTTCTTTTTTTTTCCCCTTGTAGTCATCATGTTCTTAGCTCTGTGAATTAATGTGATGTAGAGATGCTACTGATAATTTGCTTTTTTGTTGGCACAGTCAGCCTTGTTCTGAATGTGGCTGAAAGAGCTACATAACACCCATCAGGTGCCTAAATGTTAGCACAATAAAACTAAAATATCAACACCTCAACAGATAAAAAACTCAGTATGGAATGCCTGTAATACACTTTCTTTTTAGGCATTAGAGTCTGTTTCCCATTAGCCAGTATCAGATTAGCAATGTAGCTGTCACTTTTTCAATTAAAGAGAAACATCTGTCTACACCTGTGCATAATTTGTTAACAGAAAATTAGTTCCAGTACATTCTTATAAAATCCAACAAATTGTTTTTGAGGGTTTTCTGCTTGGCTAGTATTGGAAAAATTAGCATTAATGAAGTTATTGGAGAGAGTAAAGTGCAAAGCAGATGAGTGAAAGAAGATTTTTGTCCTGTGCAGAACTTCTTTAAGCCAGCTGGGTCTCCCTTTCCACAGACTGAATAGGGAGGCAGGTGCACATGTTGTTCTTCCAAGCTGATGTACTGACAATTATCTGCATGTAAAAAACTGCAGTGCAAGTCACTGGATTTCAAGTTAAAAAAAAAAAAATGGTAACAAGCACTGACCCAAGGAGAAGAATCTGTGTGTTGTTCTGTGGTGGTCATGGTTTTAGAACTGCACAATGTCCTGCAATTATGTGAGTTGTGTGTGAGAATTCTTCCCTCTGCAGACTGTTGTACCTGGAGGAATAGTGAGACGAGCAGGAAAGATAGTGACTGTAAAGATGTTATGAAGGGAGTTAAATACCTCTGAGGATTCTCAGAGAACACAAGCAGAAATGTCAGGAGCCTACATGGGGGTTTGCATTTTGTTTCCCTTAACTACTGGTGTTCAGATATTGATCAGTGGAATAAAGTTATTGAGCAGCTGGGAACACCCTGTCCAGAATTCATGAAGAAGCTGCAGCCAACAGTACGGAACTACGTTGAGAACAGACCCAAGTATGCTGGCCTCACTTTCCCCAAACTTTTTCCAGACTCTCTCTTCCCAGCAGACTCGGAACATAACAAACTCAAAGGTATGTCTGAAAATGGGACATGGTTCATGTGCAACAGCTTCAGTGGAATTAAGGCTTTTCCAATTTTTCTTATCTCTAGTTGCATTCCATTTAATGCACTTAGTTGCAGGCCAGTGACTGCATGGGTTTTGTTCAGCTGAGAGGCAGGCTTTGGAAATGGTTTTTGGAGATCCTGGTGCTTGGGCAGCCAAGGGAACATAATCACTGATGCCCTGAGAATATTCCCATGGTGTTCCACGTGATTATCCTGTGCCACAAGGAACTGAGGTGTTCCTTTACTCTTATTCTTGAACTTGTAACACAAAGGAATGATGGAACTTCCATTGGGAAATCTCAGCACTTGCACTGGCTTTTTTTTAGGTGAAAAATACCAGTTCAGCCAAATGCCTCCCTCATAGCTCTACCTTTAGTAGAAAATACAAATAAATTATCAACATCAGCCAAAATGAAGTAGCCAAGGATTAATATCCACTGGGGTGGATTTCTTCTTTTGAAAAATTCTGCAGGTCTCTTAAGATATGTGAAGTAGAAAATGAACTTAATTGCAGTGTGACTAGATATCCCCCTGTAGAAGAAAAATTGCCATGATTTTAATCATGTATTGAAGTATTTTTTCACTTGAATGGGGCATTGACCTTCAATGGGAAAGAGTGATTATTGTGTACTTAGTACACAGCCCTGGAGCCCCTGCAGACCTGTGCTGTACTGGCTCTGCGCCACTCCAGTCCTTGGAGCCACTCACCACAGTGGCATTTAATGTTTTTCAATTGCTTACAATTTGCATGTCATTACATGACCCAGAATTTTCTTCCAGTTCACAAGTGCTTCATAGCTAAGCTGCTGTCCTGGCTCTGGGAGTAAAGGGAAAGGTCTGGGTAGGTGTTTTTGGATACACAGGATTTTATACTCCTACCACAACAAAATTGAATAATGAAATTTTCCTACATTTGCAGCTAAAGAATAAAAATGACTGTCAAACAGTGCTGTTATCCTTTGGGCACAGAAAGCACGTACATTTGAGCATCCTGAATGCCAGTTTTGAAGATACAGCCATGAAGCAAGAATCAGTGCATTCAGGAATCCCTACTTGTTCAGCATTGTATCATCCCATGCCCTGCCTAAATATTTCACCATAATGTAATGCTAGTGGTTTAATTAGGCACTCACTCATATATGATGAGATACCTAATAATATCTTTGCACTTACTGCTCTTTGCAACTTCTTTCCCTTTCATTGTCTTTTTCATTTTCACAGCAAATAATTCTGAGCCTCCGAGAGCTTAGAACACTATATGGTTAATAATAACAATAATAACAGAAATATATGTTGTTACAATTTTTTCACGTGGGTTAAGATGTTATTATATTTTTTACAAACTCCAACTAGGAAAAATCGATTTGGGTAATATAAAGCTGAGTTTGTGGCTTTGTTGTGGCATTGTTTGCCTGATAGGCACAATGGAATATATTATCAGGTAAAATAAATCAATGCTGCAATGTAAAATTCATTGTTTGTATGTATATATGTATAGATGTATATATATATGTGTGTGTGTGTGTGTGTGTGTGTGTGTGTGTGTATGTAGTGCAGGTTTATGTGCCTCACTGATTTAAATTTCATTATGCAAGACAAACAAGACTCAAGCAGTTCCAAACACCAAACACTTCAATACCACAAGGGTACAGATTTGAAATTATTGCTTCTAAGGGGTTGCCTTAAGATTAGCCTAATCTCTATACCTCATTAAAATGTTTCATGCTTCACAGCAGGTTAGGTGAGAAACTTAAAACATCCAGAGAAGTGCAGATGTTTCTCTGAGCCAGTCTTAAGAATGCCTGTAAGTTTCAGGCTTTGATTTAGTAATGCCATGATTTTAGATTTCTTTATGTGAACTTTTGTATTCTGATCCTGGTAATAATCACAGATACATTAACCATGGGATATCATTCATCCCTCTGTGTGGAATCTGCACATGTGTAAAATGTCACTAAAGCTTGTTAGGGAACTTATGGTGTCAGCCCTGATTTTGGCAGCTTTCTAATGAATCAGACCTAAAATGATTACTGAAGAGCTCTTGCTATGAGGAGACAAGGGAGCAGAAGTACATACAAAGGGTTGTGCCACTGCAATTTTCCTACCCCTACGAAGTCTCCTCTGGAGGCAGAGGTTGTTTTGTACTAACGCTGTGTTTCTCTGCTTCCCTTGTTCCAGCCAGCCAAGCCAGGGACCTCTTATCAAAGATGCTGGTCATTGACCCGGCCAAGAGGATATCAGTAGATGAAGCCTTACAGCATCCATACATTAATGTCTGGTACGACCCAGCAGAGGTGGAGGCGGTAAGTGAGGCAGCACTCCTCCCTTCAGAATGCCAAGCACAAATGGGATTCAGGGATTCCTGCTGCTTTACAGCAGCAGGATAATGAGCACGCTGGAAAGAAACAATGCTGGGACAGCGGTGGTCTGGGAATTGATGTGAAATGAGATCTGTAGGGACAGGATATCTCTCTTTATTAGATTAACTGATAATAGATGGGAGGAACAAAAACACTTCAAGAATATGAAGCCATTTTCTGCTTTCTTCTAGAAAGGATTTTGAATCCACTAGCTCACGTTTTTAGCTGTAGAACTCAATCTGGCAAAAGATACTATCTTTCTTTCCAAACCTTTCCCTGTGGAAGACAGCAAACACCACTTTTTATGTCTGTGTGGAAGCATATATGTAAAGAGGAGGAGAATTAAGCAAAAAATTAGTTGGGATTCTGGAAAAAAAATCCTGAAGTCAGAATTCAGAAAAAGCTTAGCAGGACATAATTTTTTCCATAAAATGAAGGAGGGGCTCAGGTGTTTTCCTGGGCTATGGTTCAATGTACAGTATCATGTACACTGTGTACAAACAGAAATGGATTTTTTTTCTTATAATCCTGTCATGCCCTCTGTAAGCCTTGGTGAGGCTGGTGTTAACAGGGATAAGTGTAATCTGTCAGCACTTCAGTGACATGGTATAAAATGTATCGTATAATGGGTATAGGTATAAATTCAGAGATGTGCCTATATGAAATATATAATATTAATATATAATATATAATATATAATGCCCTATATGAAATATATGAAAATAGGTTCAGAAATCTGATTTAGCCACCATAGGAAATGAAGACCTTATAAAATTAAATCACTGCTGTTTAGTGATATGCTCCAATTCAGTCTGTGCTCTTGAAAGTGCAGTAAACTTCAACATTAAGTTGAATGTTCAAACCCCCATCAAATTTCCAGCACATGGGATTTTTTCAGAGGATGTTATTTAGGAGTACTTTATAGGGCTTTATTTTGCCAGTCTCATTTTCAGAGGGAGAGTTAAATTGGAAGACTTTCTTTTCACAATGAAATTATAAATTATAAATATTCATCTGTTCATGCTGATACGCCTTCAGTGGTCAGCTATATGTCATTTACTAATTATTTTCTGGAGAAAAAATTAAAAATATATTTGTGGAATATTGGTGGTTTTCTGTTCTTGCTCAGAAGGGTGTTCTACAGAAAGTACTCTACTGAGACATCTGCCCTTTTACAATTGCAGAAAAGTTAGGATCAAATTCAGTAAATATTTCCTAATGCCATGGGCAATAGGGAAATAACTCATCTCATGTATTTTTGTTGGATCTTGCCAAATTTATAGCAGGCTTGGAATTTAGAAGACATCTAAAAACATCCAACAAATTAGCTGTTGGAGAGGTAGATAGTTTTGCTTATTCACTTAATAGTCTGACTCTGTAAATTTGACTATACTGAACAAAATCACAGTAGTTATAATAGGGTACAACTGAACAAAGAAGTTGTATTTGAATGACATTTTAAAGCCTAAAAATAGCCATGTGGCTCGTTAATGTTGAATTTGCAGCATGATGAGACTCTATGAGGCAGCCCTGCTCTTTCACAGACTGCCCTGCAAATGTGCAGCCAGGGAACCTGACATGAAAGCAATGGGAAAATTAGTGACAGAGTTGTGCTTGGCCACTTGCATAACACATAACTTCCCACTATTTTTCCTGGTTTCCCCACTGGGATTTAGAAGGCTGCAGTGTGTTGCATCTGCCCATGTTCACTGCACTCTTTTTTTTTTTTTTTTTGTAATACTTGATAAACACTTTTACACAGAAGTCTTTCATCATGAAGCTAAAGTGGGATGTTTGGTAGTGGGATGTTTTGGGGTTTTTTTAAGTTCTCCTCACACGTTGTGATATGAGGCAGGACTCCTCCCACTATCAGTAATCCTGTACAGTAGGGATAACAGAAATTAGAATACACAGGTATTAAACAAGATGTCATTTTCAGCCAGTATAGCACTGGACAGGGGGGAATTAGGTAACTTCTGCTGTCTAGCTAGATTCCCTCTTCTCCCCAGTAAATGGCTTCATCAAAAGCAGCCAGGCATCTGTTGTACAGAGTCCATTTCATTCCAGGAGCTTGAGAGGACAGGTAACTGAAAGCATTTAATGTGACAGGAATTTTGAAGTGAGCTGTTGCAGCATTGTTAAATGTCAGCATGTGCTGGAGCAGACAATGCAGAGCACTGAAGCCAGCTCAGGGAATAAGCAGAGAATTTGGTGTCAAAGTTTAACCTGGAGGTAACAACCCTCAGTGTCTGCTCAGATTTACAGCATTTTAAATGTGAGGGAAACAGATAAAACAGCCCTTCCCAGACAGGTACAGTCCCTTTTTATAAGTCTAATTTAGGTTTATGGTCTTTCAGGCACTGTGTGGAGGCAATAAAACTATTATATCTTGTTCTAATGTTTCTAATGTTTGCCAGTCTTGGCAAACACTGTGCACAAATGGGAAGTGCTGGGAATGCAATACTCTTTCCCCCACAATATTGTCCCAGCATTAAACTCTTCTGGTGGTCCTAAATGCCAAGTGTGATTCCCTGACCCAGAGAGGAAGATGAGCTGTTATTAGATATAGGACTTGCTATTCACCAGCCACAGGAGGTTACTCAAACAGTGCTGTGGCTCTCCCACAGAACTTCTGCATGAAATAAACCTCAGGCAAAGACCTCAACAGCTCTGAAACAGCATCATACTCACAGCTAGAAACAGGCCTTGCACAGCTTTTGAGCTTACCTGTGGATTTTGGATTTACAGGGAATTCTTGTGTCTAACATAGGTAGTTTGCCAGGTTCTTTTTAGTACATGCAGTTTGCCACAGTATCTCTGATGAGAAAGTCACAGTATGAGGTTCTCCAGAGCATACACCATTGTTCTGGAATTATTTTGAATAGCATTAGTGTTAAGATAATTTCTGTGTTCAGCCAATGACAACTAAAATATGTGTTTTTTAAAAAGTAGGAGAACATGCAGAACGTGAACAGGAGAACACATATGGCTTGGGTTGTGTGGAATTCCCAGCTATTGAAATCTGTTATCAATCTTCACACCTAATTTAAATGTAGGGAAACAAAAGTTCACAGGGCAAAAGTATTATTTACTAATACTATACAGGAAGTCTACTGTAAAATCAGAATAGGAACTTACAGAACTTATTTCTCTGTTTTATTCTTTAGTTCAAGACTCTCCTAGAAGTCTTTTTTTTTTTTTGCAGAACTGTCTCTGTTCCACAAATATTATGTTTATTACTTTTATGTTTATTACTTTGATGTTAGAATATTTAGCTATATAACAGCATTTGGGCTATTATATGAATAAATGACACACATGATATCTATTCTCCCTCCAATTGCTCTGGTTCTGTTTTCTGGAAAGAAGAAGTTTCCAATATCTCTTGCCTCTACATGCAGACTATCCTGTTTATTGTAGATAATCTCAGTATCTCTCTAATGACATATTAGCTTCTCTGTTTTCCTGTCTGAAACTTGTGCTTGAGACTGTTTTCAATTACCCAGCTGCTTTTTTTTTTTTTTTGAAGCTGCTATGTATTCTCACCCTTCATTGAGATGATTTGTGAATAAATCCTGAATCTGGTATTTAATCTTTCGTATCTATCCTAATGTTTATGCCTATTTGCAGGTCACTGGGTTTTATCCCAAAATGATTGAATTGCAAACAAAATTGATTGCTACACATTGCTTTAGCACAGAAAAGTTTTTCCTTTTGCTATTGGCATATTCAAAGAAACCATTAGTGTCATATTGGATTCCATTTTGGAACCTTTTGAATGTATGTGTGATGTCATATTGATTCCTACTTGGGAAAACTCGTTCCATTGCATGGGAACAAATCCAGTAGCAAAATTTGCTGTAGATTATTATGTGATGTTCCTGCTAACTGGAGTCAAAATTTGTCTTGAACTTTCCTGTACCTGCCGTTATTGTTTGTTATCTGATATTTGCCATCCATTAGAAGAGAGATTTCCATGAAACAGAAAGATCAGGTGTTAAAAATATTCCTTTTGAGAATTCCTCTATATTTGACAGTATTTTACAGCAGTGATAGATTTTGTGGGGTTTTATTCACTGTAACTCATACAGCTTTCATCCTTGGTTTTATTTTCATAGGATTTATATTTCACTGGCATATTTCTGCATCGAGGACCATCCACAGGGGGCTGAGTTGTGAATTATTATTCATTTTTCTGTGCATGCCAATCTGTGTGTTCCCTTCTATTAATGTGATGCTGTTTCCAGTGTTACTAATGAAAAAAACTTGGTTTATGGTTCTCAGTCTGAAGTCCAGGACAGAAACTGCTGCTGTATTGTCTTAGCCCTGTATAAACTGTCTATGAGTAGCTGACCAGCTGTTATTAAAAATTTTTAAAAATTAGATTGTCAGAATAAAAAAATAAAAAAAAATCACTGACCTCTTATTTTACCTGTGAGTGCTAAGCATCCATTTTGATGGAGAAGCACTTTGGAGAGCTCTGTGACCTTGGCAAACACACTTCAAAGAAGGTGTAACCTTCACTGGATGACATAAGCAAGGCTGTCAGGTTGTGCATCTTTTCTGCTGTTCTTTTCTCTTGGTCATCTCTGTATGTGTAGATGTTGTTTAGAAAGTCTTTGATGAGTTGCCACATTTTTTAGCACTCAGTTACAGGGCTCTGCTCAGAGATTGATGGTGTGCATCTGTTGTCTCACAAAAGAAGTGTACAGCTCTGCTTTGTGCACAGGCACAGATACTTCTAGTCAACAACATCTATCCGTTCATAGCTGATTGATTACGGAAGCTGAACACAGCTTCTACAGAAATCTTTGTTCATGTCAGTGAGGAGGAGTGGTTAGAGAAGAAAGATGCATTTTTTTCTTTTTTTTCTTCTTTGAACCAAATCTTTTAATCTTTTTCCAGCTTGCTTGTTGTATCTTCAAGCTGTTCAGTCATCTGTGTGTAGCCCAGTAATCTTGACTCCTGCTGCATGGCATCCTTATGGTCCAGCTGTTCAGAAATAGCTCAGTCTACGATTTTGTTGATGCACATAATGTGTGGAGTTTTGGAAAAGCCTCTGCAGAAACTCCAAGGAACAAATGGACCCAGAGTCATCTTTTCTTCCATATCCATAGCTGAGATCATCCCTAGCCCACTGTGGAATCCCTTGGCAATACGGAGTGAAATCCCAAGCACTTTCTAATAAAGAGATGCCAGACCTCTGGTGACAAGCACGCTGGTGCACTTGGGCTTGCACTGCAAAAATAAATATATGAATGGTATCAGAGACACAATTGCAGCAAAGCACCAAGGAATTTTTGTATTCACTTGTTATAAGGACCTAAGCTACTTAACAAGATGTTTAACCTCACACCATTAATGTTTGCATTCTCAGTCCCTCTTTTATCTACATTATCTTGCTATTTCCATTGCTGCTCTGTTGTGCTGCTCCACAACTGCCCCAGACCCTGCAATTCTGGGAAGAGATGCAGACTCAGGTCTTACTCTGCCAAGCTTTCTAAAAACAGCTCATCCCAAGGTCTCCAGTGTGCTGGCACTAACCCTGCAGAGACAGGGACAGAGATGGCAGGATTTGCTTGAGTGTGAGTTCCAGCCCATTCCCTTTGCCTTCTAGCACTGGCATACAAACTGATCTGTTTTGCTTTGGGAAAGTGAGAATACATCGGTTTCAACATATGTTTTGGATTTTTTCTCTAGTGTAAAGCTTCATCTCTCTGGATATTACAATGGTATTTAACAAATCCAGTAGTCCCTTGCTGTTTATCTGACAACATAACCCCCCCACCCCTACACACACACCTTGTCTTTTGTGTATTTTGCTTTTTTGCTTGTTTTTTTTTTTTGGTTGGTTTTGTGTATTTGTTTACCATTTTTTTTTTCCAGAAAGAGACCCCTGTTGGGTTTGGGTTTTTTTAATTATTTTTATTATGTCCAATGAATGTAACATTTAATACAAAAATATTTTGAAAATCAATTTGTAAAATGGAAAAGCCAAGAACCATTGAAACAACAGGGGGGTGTGTTAGTACCTGCAAGAAAAATATAATTCATTCCTTTGCTTCCGCATCCAAAAATAGATTCTATTCTTCGTTAGTGTTGGCAATGCAACTGCTTGCAAATCAATCTGTTTTGGGGAGAAAATGGCTGCTTTAAACTGAAGCTAGATGCTGCCACCCATAGGATTGATCCACACCCTGCCTTGATTTGATGCTTCTTGAACTCAATATTTTTTCTGAGACTTCCAGAATTGCAGAATCAACTAGGTTGGAAAAGACCATGGACATCATCAAGCCCAACCTATGATTTAATACCACCTTATCAACTAAACCATGGCACCAAGTGCCACATCCAGTCTGTTTTCAGACACCTAAAAAAATAAACTATGTAACTCTCATTTGGCATGTGCAATATGAAGGGTTATAAGAATGTTTATAACACTACAGCTGCATCCACATGGAAAGTTAATGATTGTGAACTCAGTAATTTTCTAAGATGTTTGATTTAGGTAGCAAAGTCAGCTTTAGGCAAAGCTTTGCACCAAGACTAAAATCAGGTGCCCAGTAGGGCGTGGGTATGGCAGCTGCTCTGATTGTTCCATTGCTGAGACAACACATCCTTATTATCTTTAAAAACCTCCAGTCCTCCTTCTGATTTTGGAAATTGGTTTTTAAAAAAGCCACAAAACAAGCAAGTTAGCAGAAAAGGGGTGGTCAGCATGTAGGGGATAACAATATATTGATAACAGTGTACTAAGCTTTGTGGTTCTCCTGTGAATTAATGAGAATTGTGGGAAAATAATTTCTCAAAATAGTTTTGGTATTCTCAGCTCATTTCTGTGCCTTGAATCAATAAAAAGGTGAGGACTCAGGGAATTTTGATGGGAAAGCTTCCCTTCTCCCAGTGTGAAGCACAGGCCTGGCCTCTCAGCAGAGCTCCACTGGACTATACCCTGCACAGGCTTTAGGGTGGTTACAGACCCTGCCTTGTGAAGAGCAGGGATTTATTCATGCTACTGTCCTGCTGCATATTTGTTACCCTTGGCTCCCTCCTGCCTGCCGAGAGCCGTGTCTCATAGCTGTGGGTTCTGCTAACTCACAAGTAAAAAGTCTGCAATGTCAGCACTGGCAGAGCAGTAGAAAGCTGTGCAGGTGCAGCTCCTGGCATCCTGCAGTGTGTGAAGGACAGCTTGGTTGCTCTCCTTTGTTTGGCTCCAGAGGAAAATAGGAGCTCGGTACTGAGTGAGATTATTGTGGGCTCTCTCCCTGGAAAATGCCTTTGTTTCCAGAGTGTATTAATCTAGACAATGATTACTGCTGATTTTCTTGGTGCTTATTAGCCAATGACCCCAGCTTAAGATGTAGCTGAAATAAACTGGAAGATAAATAAGCCAGAGATTCTGTGGTTGTGTGAATTGAGAACAGGTGCATCTGATCACTTGTTCCTTTTGATTCTGCAAATTGTGTTTGGGAATTAAAGTAGTAAATTAAATCTATCTTCTTATTTCTGTCTGGGGAGAAAAACTTGTATTTCTCTTTGAGGTGTAAAAAGAGTGTTTATACTTGGTAGAAGCAAGTTCACCCCCAACTATGCTTTTTGTAGGCTTTTCCCTGAAGCTTTTAGAAAGCTACTTTCAGGATATTCTTGTCCAACTTGGTTTGCCTGTTCCCTTTGCACCTGGCAGAGAAGAGGTGGCTCTGTCACTGTGGTTCAGGTGCAGCTCAGCCAAACACCTCCTCTGCTGCTCCTATAAATCCCTCAATTTTCTTGGCTTGGCCAGCTTTCTCTGGTCAGAAATGCATGCTCCAGGGCTGGCTGGGTAGCTGAGCAGAAGACCAGCAGGCTCAGCTGGAGGAGTGGAGCTTATTTATCACACCCCACTGGTCAGTGGTGAGGATCACCTGTACTCTTGTACATCCAGAGTACAGAATCCCCACAGAGGTTGTTCTGATCTTGGTGGCATCAGGACTCCCTGGAAAGGAATGAGAAGGGTGGTTATGATGAATAAGAGAACAGCTGCATTGGTCTGGGACTCAGACTCTTACAGGGCTGTGTCTTACTTTGCTGATATAACAAAACCTTGGGTACCCTTGCTGAGGCCTGGCACTCACTTTAATTCATGATGTGTTTCCTCAGCACCTTCTCAGGTATGAGACTTAGTAATCTATAACTTCACCTAATCCCCTTATCTTCAGCCCTGATAAAAATGGCACTCTGGGAAACATTCCTTGTTTTCAGTGGACTTGTCCAGTTCAACTATCATGTAATTTTCCATGTCACTGAGCTATTACTTTTTCAGTTGTATTTGTAGCTTGCAAATGGCTTAACTGACTGATGGAGTTAGACGCCTGAGAGAAAGTTTCTAAATTCTTAGTGATTCAGGGTAACAGCTTGGTAAATATGCATTTAATAGGAGGATGTTTTGAAGGGGACACAATGGCAAGTGCCCAAGATGGAAGTCAGAGGAAATACATTTGAGCAAGAAAAGTGTTGTGGGTCTTGTTTCCCTCTTCATTAGGTGATCTTTCCTCAGATGCTGGAACTTCTTGGTAGAAGGAAGGAGGGGAGAGTCTTCTGCCTTCCTTGGCTGCTGTTTTTGGCAGTCAACATCAGGAGAGGCAATGAACATACGACTTAGTTGACCAATGAAAGGTGTTCAGGCTTCCTGAAATTCTAGGTGCCTTTGTCTCAGTAAATTTCAGGATCTGTCACTTCTCTGACATTTACATCAACTAAAAGAAGCACAATAAAATAAAAAAAACCCCAAACGTTCTGTCCAAAGTAAAGTTAGTAAAAAAAAAATACACTGTAAATTTTGGTAATTTGGAATATGGATTAGAAACTGTGGCAGGGAGATTTAGTTAAAAATAAGAGTTATTTTGGAAAGTTTGCATAGCAGCAAATCTAAAGAGCAAATTAAAAATTAATATGTTAATGTTGCTACTAATTAATCAAGACTGCTATTTGTTTGGTATTCTGACTGTACCTCTCTGCTGGTACAAATAATTTGGGTGTGGAGTTTCAGAGCTCAGTACAAGCACAATGACATTATTGACCTGGGTTTTATTTCAACTTCAGCTATGCCTCCTTTTTAAGAAAGGAAAACAGAGAAGTATGTTGATTTCTTCTACAAAAAGAGTTGACTTCCAGAAGTGTTAATGCCCTTAATATTCAAATGTGTTTCAGATGTTTTTGCATGTACAGGATGGATTGCAAAGCGAGAGAGGAGAAATTATCTTTAATTAAGTAATTAGTCCTGATTATTTACAGTATAATAGACAATTGACTAAACAGCTGTGTTTCTTTCCTGCAGCCTCCTCCTCAGATATATGATAAACAGCTGGATGAAAGGGAACATACAATCGAGGAATGGAAAGGTAATTGCAGTTTAGAAATACATGGGAAGGGGTCTTTTTGTGGCAAAATGGCAAAAACAGCAAAAATATGGAAACTGTTCCGAGAGCTATCATTATCTACGTAGGTTAACTCAGTGTTAACTCAGGAGGTGTGGATTCCAGTGCTTCACTGAAATCCAGGGATATCATCTGGAGAGCAGAATACTGTTCATCAAGGCAATGCACCAGAATTTTAGCCACAGTAAAAGGTGTTGTGATATTGTGCTGCATCTCTTCTAGATAAAGCAGCATTAAACAGTTCTCCTGCTCTGGTTGAATCCCATTTGTCTCCATTCAGCTCCAAAAGGAGATGAGAGGAGAGGAGGGGAATGGAAGAGAGAGGTCTTAGGTGAGGAGAGCTGTCAGACTTGGGAAGACAAGGCAGGGCAGACTTAGGAACAGCACAGTGTGGTAGTTGTTTTGTTCCTGATCACAGGCACTGGCCTCTGTCAGTAACTGTCACAATTCTCTCTTCCAGAACTCATCTACAAAGAAGTAATGAATTCTGAAGAAAAGACTAAAAATGGCGTAGTAAAAGGACAGCCTTCTCCTTCAGGTACTCGGCCCCATTGAATAACCTTGACGTGTTTTCTGTACTGGCAAAGAGAGAATGGAGATTGCTGAAGGGCTTAGGCTACACTTGCAGTTATGCAGGCCAATGAAGAAGTTTTTATGAGATCCAGTGCTTCTAATGGGCTGACCTTTATTAATTGTACTCCAGTGTCATGTTAATGGCATACTTAAAAATTATCTTCTTGCTATTTGAGAGATAGTTGTGCTGGTGTTGTCTGTGGTTACAGATTATATTCTTCTGAGTGTGGAGGTTTCTCTCACACTAGTATTTTCATACTGCTTATGGGTGGATAACTGAACCAATACTTTGCTAATTAAAACAAGCAAAATTGGTGATGCTAGCACACATTAATCTTTTGGACACACAGCACTGCACACGGGACCTCCACCCCAGCCCCATGTAGGTGTCTGCTACTCATCTGGCAGTCTATCCACTCAGAAGTCCAATCACATTAGAACAGCTGACTGACAACACTTGATGACACTTCAGTGAGAAGGGAAAGTTGTCTTTAACCACCAACTCTTAAAGTCTTATCACAAAAAAAAAAAAAAACAAAACTAATTTTTTTCTGAGTAAAATTCACACCAGCAGTCTTTTTGCAGAAATACAAATTGTCACTGCCAGTACACAGAAATACGTATTTATGAAAGTAGCTTCACTGGCAAGCTTGAAGTGCCCAGAATCTGAGCACAGTGTTCCAGCAGTATTTATGAGTAAAACTGCCTTTCCTTAAAGTGTAATCATTTAACTCCATGTTCTCTGCATATCTTCAGAGAGAATATTTTTTCACTCTCATTTTTCACTTGGTGCTGAGCCAAAGTAATGTTAGAACAAGAATGCATCACTAGCAACTGACAGGACAAGGAGAAACATGGCAGTAATGAAGGGATTTAATAAAGTGCTGGGTGGTGATGTTGGAGCACAAGCCCTGCACCTGGATTTTGACACGAATGAAGTAATATATTGGAAATAATCCACGGTGTTCGTGCCAAGTAGCAAAGAACAGAACTTGCAGATTTAATTTACTGAACTAATGGTTCCACCACTGAAAAGAAATCTGGGGCCCTAAAAATTATCTGATAAATCCTCATTCTTAAATTTTTATGCCTTGCAGAATTGTTGCTGCAGGTTGATTTATGATCAAGAAACACTGTAGTTGCATGTTTCAGGAATTAACTACCATGGGGTTTCTTTATCTATTTCATATTCTGTTTTTGCTATATGGAAGGTTTTTATTGTTTGTCTAAAACATTTTCAAACATACAAAATTGTAATTTTTTTTACCCTGCATTTATTCTGCTGTTTCCCTTTGACTGTTTTTTTAATGTTAGGCACCAACGAGTTCAGAAAATATTTCAAACTGCTCTCAGATGAGGCTGTTTCTTCACTTTGTGTGCCAAACTTAAATTTTCAGCTAAATGAAATAATGGAAGAAAGAGGTAAAACACAAGTTTTGAGCATAAGGAAAACAAGAGAGGCTCGTTGGTTGGTGTTGTTGGCAAGAATTCAGAAAGCTGAGATTTAACAGAAAGCTCTATCAATAATCATGACAAGCAAGCTGGAGCTTAGTTTCCATGATTACTTGATCAGAGTTTTGGGGGAGACTGCTGAAGCTGAGAGCATGAGGGATAATAATTGCTCATTGATAGAGCCACTTAGAGTGCCTGTGTATCAGGGTGTCAATCTGTTTTCTGTGAGGAATTGGTTAGTACAACATACCAGCTTGGAAACTGAAGTAACTGCCCCTCATGCTTATGTTCAATGAACAAAATCAACAGCGTCAAAAATTGTTCACAACAGAGGCTACTTCTGCCTGTCCAAAAAAAGTGTTTCTGTTATTAGCAAATTGCAGCTCTTGAAAAAAAAAAAAAAAAAAAAGAAGTTTAATACAAAGCTGTAGATTATTTAGAATTAAACTTAAATTCTGTCCATATTATCTAACCTCCTCTCACACTCTCCCCTAGCCTTCAATACCCAGCTGTAGTTTTATACATAACATTTTCAACTGTCTTGTCCTTTCTGGGTACAGAATATAGTAAATAGCATGGATCTTAGTGCAGTTTATTTTTAGCATTCCCTTTTTAGGTGAAAACTGGACACCTTTGCTAGTAGGACACCTCTTCTGTCATGTGCAGACTCTAAATTAAGCAGCTGATGGACTTGCCAAGCACTGTGACACTGGATACCAAGAGCTAATATTTACACAATTTATGAGAAGCTGAACAGATCCAGACACTGGGCTTTTTTGGAAACTGCAAAAGCTGCAGTTCTCCTTTCAGTTTTTTACCCCCAAATCTGTATCACTTCATAGCTGAAGTCTCAGAAGCACTTCCATTGGTGCTATTTAATAGCACTTCTCAGGAGCCCTTTCAGGAAGGAATCCCTTTTTACAGCACACAAGTTGATGTGTGCTTTAAAAGAGAAGCTGTCAAGGCAATAGCAGAGCCAGGAACAGATCCCAGGAGCTGTTTCTCACCTGCTCTAACCTTTAGCACTTTTCCTCACTGCAGCCAATGAGAAGCTTCTTGTCAAACAGTAACTTTATAAATGGGGCTGCTTCTTTTCTCTTTTGAGTGCACCTCTGTCATATCTGCACCGTCTAACCTGGCACACATCCCTCCAGGAGCAAATTGGTGTAGCACAGCAAATGGAGCATTCCTTACAGAATCACAGAATCACAAGGTTGGAAGAGGCCTTCAAGATCATCAAGTCCAACCTGTTCCCTGACACCTCAACTAAACCATGGCAACGAGTGCCACATCCAGTCTTTTTTTAAACACATCCAAGAATGGTGACTCCACCACCTCCCCAGGCAGACCATTCCAGTACTTTATCACCCTTTGTGTGAAAAACTTTTTCCTAAAATGCAACTTGGTGCAGCTTGAGACTCTGTCCTCTGTCAGTTGCTGCTTGGTGAAAGGGACCAACACCCACCGGACTACAACCATCTTTCAGGAAGTTGTAGAGAATGATAAGGTCACCTTTGAGTCTCCCTTCCTCCAGGCTAAACACCCCCAGCTCCCTCAGCCGTTCCTCACAGGGTTTGTGTTCCAAGCCCCTCACCAGCCTCGTTGCCTCCTCTGGATGTGCTCGAGCATCTCGACGTCCTTCCCAAACTGAGGGCCCAAAGTGGGCACAGCACTCACCGTGTGCCCTCACCAGTGCTGAGTGCAGGGGAAGGATGACCTCCCTGCTCCTGCTGGCCACACCATTCCTGATCCAGGCAGGAGCCATTGGCCTTCTGGGCCACTGGGCACACCCTGGCTCATGTTCAGCTGCTGTCACCAGTACCCCCAGGTCCCTTTCTGCCTGGGCACTGTCCAGCCACACCATCCCCAGCCTGTAATGCTGCAGGGGCTTATTGTGGCCAAAATGCAGGACTCAGCACTTGGACTTATTAAACTCCATCCTATTGGACTCTGCCCATCCATCCAACCATTCCAGGTCTCTCTGCAGAGCCCTCCTCCCTTCCAACAGATCAATACATGCTCCCAGCTTGGTGTCCCCTGCAAATTCACTAGTGAAGGACTCAATCCCCTCATCCATGTCATCAGTGAAGACATTGAACAGAGCTGGCCCCAGCACAGAGCCCTGAGGGACACCACTGGTGACTGGCTGCCAGCTGGGTGGGACAGCTGACTGGGACAGCTTTGTTTGGGCTTCTGAGTGTTACTGCCCAAGTTCTGCTTTGTGCTGCTGAGCTCTTTAATTCTGTCGTTGAGGTTTAGCGTGGTTTCATTTGTTTTTGTGGATACTTTGTGAGTCTGGGTGCTTTGGGGATGCAACAGGAGCTGTCACATCTATGCGTTGTGTCATGTGGAATTGTGCTGAAAGCTGGGAATAGCCATAAAAATGCAATTTCCAGAAACTCATGAGCTGCACTGATACTTGCTGAGAACACCATAGCAGGGTTTATTGAATTCAGTGGTGCTGAATCAGACAGTGTAACAAAATCTTCACCCATACAATTTCTGCAGCTATTTCTTCAGTTATTTTGCCTGGCTAAGTTGAGTGCACATTCATCAAAGAAAGCAGCAGTTCGATCAAAAGCTGATTGAACCTACTGGAATTCTTTCCATTTTATTCTTAGGACAGTATCCATGACTTAATGACAGGCTTCTGCACAGCATGGTAAACATAGAAAAGTAATATATTGTTTAGTCATTAATATGAATTAATTCAGTCATATTTTGACTACCCATAAATGCACTTGTCTTGACTGATTAGTATTTTCATAAAATGCCACATGATTAAATAACAAGTAAACATGAAGTAACAGTATTGTACTGAATTATGAGGTACACATAAATAACCCTTTGAAAAACACATTTTCTGACAGAGAGGATGGATGATTGCTGTCTGCAGTCACCAGTCAGACTTCATTGAGATTGGTCTTTTTGCAGCACTTACAAAATTAACTATTTTATTTTCCAAATGTATCAGAAGAATAAATTAATTTAATTGGTTCTGATGCCATAATGTACAAATAGAACAGCAGAAAGCAGTTCCCATCTGGAGCTCTAAATGTGAGCATATCTGTCTCCATTTTGTGCGTATTTACAGTGGTTCTGTATAAAGGGAAGAAGAAGTTGAGGAATATAGAATAGTGGTTGGAGGTATGGTAGGGTGGCTTGTTTTCTCAAATTAATGTTTTTATTGCAAACTGAAAAGTGACAAAAATTATTTCCTTTTGCCCATAGCAGCATATACTTTGCCTAGGTTGTAGACATAACTTTTTAATCTCTATATTAAGAATATATATGGGTTGTGTAGTTTTACTGGATAATAGATGTTCGTTTCTAGCCATTGATGGAAATGAAAATCTGTAAAAGTTGGCTGAGCACACTTTTCAGACAGAAGAACAAAATGGCATCTATCTGCAGGACAAAGACTTGTGTCACCTGCCTAGCTGTAATTTCTAGCTATGCAAGATCATACAAAATTTTATTATCACACATTTCATTATCATGAATATTGAATGAGAATTAATGTATCCCTCTCAAACTGAAGACGGTAATTTTGGTATAAAGAGAACAAAAAAACATCACCTGGAAGTTAAATGGAAAAAAAATCCAATCAAACAGGCTTATGCTACTCTCCAAACTTTAGTTTGAGCTGAGGTTAATGAGCAGTAACAGTTAAGCAGTCATAGGTGTGCAATAAATACATTCTTTACATAGCTCTGTATTTGTCATTCACTTGTCTGAATTTATCAGACAGATAATTTCTGATAATATTCAGGGATGTGATGAATGTTCAGTTGCATTGATGATAATCTCAGGAAGGTTCATTCTTTATTTCATAAAGTCAAAGTGATTTTTGCCATAATGTCTGATACCATCATAATTTTAGAGAAGCAAGGTAAACTTGGATGTGCAAAAATACAGTCGCAGCTGAAATCCTGGGCTTAGTCAACTAATCCTTAGTAAGAGAAAGAAACCACTCTGTATTTCCACTGGGTGATTTGATCCCACCCACCCTATTAAACTGCCACTAAGAAAACTGGAATTTTATGAGAAGAATATGGAAGAATAGGTGGGGTCTGTTTTTGTTTTGATCACACATTGTATGATCCTGGCATGCCTCTGACTGTTGGGTGTTTTGGAACCTCAAGTGGGCTAGAATGAAGTGGGGTGACAAACACTGTATGAGCTATAACTTTTCAAAGCAGACTGGTGAGGGACAGAATTTCCTGGTAAGATATTTAATATTATCCAGTGTCTAAAGTTTGTATGGCCAATTTCCTGCTGAGGCTTGCCACTGGATTAAATGGTCTGTGTACCACCAGGTAATCACCCTCTGTTCTTTAACGCGTGACACCTTCTGGGGTTTCGGGTTTAATCACGTTGGTGTTCGTTTTCGTAGCACAGGTGCAGCAGTGAACAGCAGTGAGAGCCTCCCTCCATCCTCATCTGTCAACGACATCTCATCCATGTCCACGGATCAAACCCTGGCGTCTGACACAGACAGCAGCCTGGAAGCTTCTGCGGGACCCCTCGGTTGTTGCAGGTGACTAGCCGCCTGCCTGCGAAACCCAGCGTTCTTCAGAGGATGATGGAACCTAGGAGGAAAAAATGATGGGAGCTAAGAGATGAAAAGAAAGAGAAATAAAATACAGAGATTTAAGTGAAACAAACAAAGAAACAAAAAAAAAATCTTTTCAGCCTGCTTCTCCTACAGAGTTATGTAATGCAGCTAAGCTCAAGTGTGTATTTAACTTATAGTTGCTCTGCTTTGGTCTTCTTCCAGTGATGCTTACTGGGGGGGAAAAGGAAAAAAGGAACTGAAAAAATCCTTTTTTTACCCCCCTCCCCACAAGATGTAAAATGAATGGCTGCAAAACCAGCAACCTGCAACTGTCTTTTTCACACTGGCATGACAAGGTGTGCAGTAGCCACGCTCCACCATACGAGTGTGTGTCTGCCTTCACTGTCTGTTCTGCCATCTGCCCAGTGAGGCAGGCAGGGATCTCCATGCATTTTTCCTCACACACATACACATATGTGCCAACAGAATCCTGGCAGTGCATGCAGCTGTGTGCCTGCACATCTGTACAGGCACTTAGTGTGCACTCCACGACTATAAATGGCCCATTCCAGGTGAACTGCTTAACTACATATGGGATTTTACAGTACATATTCTATCTGTTTGCTCCTTGATGAGGTTACATATACTGTATGAGGACTTGTGGAAGTGTAAATAACCACACAGACCTGTGGCTCCCTCAGGCACTTGAAGATGTAGCACCAAATTTCTGCTGAGAGTTGTATATATATTTTGAAATAATAACCAGTTTTATTGAAAGAAGAAGCCACAGAACTTCATAGAAAAATGCTAGTTTGTAAATGTTAAGACTTGTTGTTCTGATTTTTAGAGCAGATATGCCAAGATAAGACTGGGTTAGAAGGAAGCACATGTATCTTTGCAAGCTACAGGGAACAAGAATTAAGGGTTTTTATGCATGTCTAAGCCCAGAAAGGTGTCAGTAAGCAACTTTTTCTATCAATGTTAAGTGAGTTATCATCTTAGGGCATAGATAGGCTTGCTATTTTGAAGTACATGTATGTTTGTAAATTAGAGGGTATGACAGGGTTGGGGAATAAGCAAGACTATGATCAAAAGGACATGCACCAACTTGTTTTTATTTTATGTCTAAATCTTTATTAGGTTAGCTAGAGAAAGGATATTTGCAGCCCACTCCCTCTCAGTGTGTATTCGCAGCTCAGAGGTTGTTTTCCCTTTTCATCATTCCCTTGCAGGCACTTCTGCTACTCAGAGAACAGGCATTCTGTGGGGTGCTTTTGGCTCCTCATTTCCTCATGACAAATCAGTGGGCTCCCCAAGAAGCTTTAGCATCTGTGTTACACAGAAAAGAACCACAGAGTGCATGGGTCTAGTTTTCCTACATTCTGTCAGCCATGGTTATCAATCAGCTCATGTGCTGGCCTGGAAGGGTTGCAGCCAGGGGTCTTGGGCAGTTTGGACAAGTTCTGAAGAACCCAACAGTGACTGAATATCAAATTGAATTTGCCAGGTAATAAAGCAGAGGATTTCCCATGGTAAGTAACAGTAAGTGTTTTTAGTAGAGAATGACAGAATTCCACACAGAATTTCAGTACCATTGCATATTTTTTCCAGCCAAAACAGCAATTGGCATTTTCCACTGTGAGGTCATCATTATCTGAGTTGGAAATTAACTAAAATCCAAGTCATCTGTCCTTTTACCAAAGTATGCCATGTAAACTGAAATGAGCTAAATCCTACTCTAATGCTATTCCAAATGCCAGAGAGAGAAACTGTTTAGACTATGTTAGTGGATATTTTACATTCACTAATTCCTTTGTATTCAAAACTCTACCAAAATAGGGTTGTCCCATTGGGTGGCTTACAAGCCTGCCATTCTGGGGTAGGAAAAAAAAAGTTAGTATAAAGTCAGATTTTGTTCGAAGGAAAGAAAGGGAAGGAAAAAATTTCTCTACAGGGTGGGGAGGAGGCAAGATAAAAATGAAGAGGATATAAAATAAAATCAGACTTGGTAGGTCTGAGCTGTATCAGAGCTGCTCTAGGAAGTGGGGGTCTTTCCCTGGTTATATTTTTGGTAGATTTTTATCGAGTTTTTTTGAGACTAAAATTAGGTTGTTAATGTTCTAAAAACTAAGAGCAGTGATTTTAAAAGCAATAATTTACTACTGCTAAATACATTTAGCAATATTCTCTCTTAAGCCATGAAACATCAGGTCATTATTGAGTGATGTAACTCTCACTCCAAAGCCAATGATCATGAAAGTATTGGAAGGTTAACAGCAAAACTCTGTAGGTATGTAGGCAATAACACCAAGGGTGACTTCTTAGCAATAATTAAATGTATCACCTCCTGATTTAATTCACCATAGATACATATTAATAATATTCAGGTGACTGGTATCTACTTTACATTCCTTAGTGTGCACCATTTGGGTATGTTATTTAAGTAAAACTAAACCAAGTCTCAGTGAGGAAAAACTGCAAAAATATCACCAGTAGACTGTAGAAACTTGGAGTAATCCCAGTTCATTGCCAGTGCTGTTATGGAGATGTGGCATAGGCAATAGCAGAGAAGCCATTTAGAGTAGATGGAGACTTGTAGACCTCCTACATTTCATCTCTTGAGGGCAAATCTATGCTCTTAGTCCCATGGTATAATTCAGTCCTGGTTGGGTTCATGAGTGCAGGGTGGAGAAGCAGTCACCGGAGAAGGTGTCCTTAGGTGGGCACTGAATGGACTCACAACACAGGAGTTACATAATCAGCTTTATTCCCTGATTCTGCTAGGCACCAGTGCTTGTTCAGACATCTCATGGAGACTGTAGGATGCTTACAAAAATTTAACTAGTGTGTGCTTTTGTCCTTTGCCCAGCAGTGATCAACATCAGCGTGTGCTTAAGTGCCTTGCTGAAATGGGGCCTGAAAGAATTATTACATCTCTTTTTGTCCTCAAATCATTCTCCTTCATGAGAAGCTCTGTCTGGGGGAGGAGACTTGGAGCTGTCCACATTGGACACTAGAAACAAAAAAAAAAGCCATCAATGAAGAAAAGCATTAGTTGTTTACAGTTCTGGTCCCTGTATGTCCAAACTGAAGTAGCAGGAATAGCATCCTTCATTTTGCTTTGTGCCAGGAATTCACTGCTGTCAGCTGATACCTTACAATAACACATGTATTCTTGAATAAAGGATCATAGTGATGATGTTCTGAGGGTGTTTTAAGGGGAACCACTTTTTTTTTTTTTTCTGATTCTAGAAGTTTTTATACAGTCCTCTTAAAGTCTGCTCCCCATTATTCCAAAATTTTATTCAGCTTGATAATGATAGATGCTTTCCTTAATTTTGCCACTGATCTTTTAAACCTACTTCTGCCTAACACGTTGCTAAATACAGTACTTTGGCAACACTTTTCACTTAATTCTCTGAGTTGTTGCAGTTGTAAGCATCATTGCCACCAGTGCAGAAGTGAAGGAAATTGGGAAGCCAAAGATCTATGACAGATGTTCCAAGGTATTTAGGCACCATAAGGGGCAATCAGTGAGCCTGTGCCAGAAGTGGCATAACTTACATCATCCTGAATGGCAGCTGGGCACCTTGGCATTTCTGAAAATATGCCTCAGAGCCTCTTGGAGTCATAAGTGCCTCAATACCCTAGGAAATTCTGTCCCATGTGGCTCACCTAAGTCATGTATATAGGCATCAGCAGGGTGATGAGAATGGCATGAACATTATCTGTCAGTGACTGCTCAGAGCACTAGCTGCATTGAGATGGTAGAGAGGAAGATTGCTGCAAAATATCCCTGCTTTTTTTTTCAGATGAAGAACTTTGGGATAGTATGAGGAAAAATAAAAAGAAATAAGTCAGAACAGTTCTTAAAAATCCGTCCCTCCATTTTCTTTCTCACTGCTGAGTTTAAACGAGGATGAGGCGTTGATTTATTACAAGTTGATGCAAGGTTATGTGTGTTTTCAATCCAAAATTTTTGGTAGTTTTTGAAAGCAGTCTTCAGATACTGACTTGGTAGCTGTAATAGTATTTTGTGAGTTTGGACTATATTCCGTTAAAATATGTCTTCAGAGAGTTCAGATATGTGAGTTGATCACTGTGATTTATTCGACTCTTATTGTGGTTGATGTTTCCCCCTCCTATCTAGAATTCCATGGCACAAATAGATTCATGAATCATAGCAAGTTTGCATTATATAAAACAGACTTAAACTGGAGTGTAAGCATGGCACAAAAAAAAAAAAATCAAAACCCATTAAAAAACCAAAACAACAAAGCTACAGAAAGCCTGATCAGGTTTTCTAAGCCCTAATGCACTGATGGTTTTCCTCTGGAAATCACCAGTTCCTGCACAGCATTGGCTTTGGAAGGTTACACAAGACAGATGATCATGTGACTATGTCACTCTTCCAAATTTATAAGCAATTTGGTTCATATACATTCCTTTATCCTCACAGATATTGATTTACTTTCTAATTCTGGGATAACAATACTGAAGAAATTAGACCTGTTGCAGTCTAGGTCTTTAAAGAATGCCTTTAGGGAATTTCCCAAAGTAGTACTACTTAACTGATTTGGATTGTATTCTAAATTTGTCAGTGAGCACCAGTGAGTTCTTTTCCACCAATTTATTTTCTCATGAAAAGCATGCTAATAGTAACTTTTACAACCGCCTGAGAGAGTCACTTTTAGAAAATCTCCCAAATTTTTTAATTAAAAATATGTTTTGAATATGCTGGAATTATTGTAAAATGGAATTGGAATATTTTAATTCAAAGTAGCTTCTAGTAACCAGTGCTAGCTTATATATATTGCAAGCTTCACAGTAGTTCAAAGGACCAAAAACTATTTTTATTTCAGATCTATTTATTTC
The DNA here is from genome assembly GCA_003676055.1 of Chloebia gouldiae. Taxonomy (NCBI): domain Eukaryota; kingdom Metazoa; phylum Chordata; class Aves; order Passeriformes; family Passeridae; genus Chloebia; species Chloebia gouldiae. The sequence continues at coordinate 6,834,177 of QUSF01000025.1, forward strand.
TATTCAGATCTATTTATATTTCTTCCTTCTTGCTTATTTAAAGTTTAAAATTTTGTGTGAATTCAAACATGCAAAAAAACCAACCAAACAAACAAAAAAAAAGGCATTTTGCAACAAACTCTATGCTTCCAGGGAGAGCAATAGAAATAAAACCTGCAGGGACCAATTAGTTTTCTTTATAAAGTCTGAGCTAGTCATTCAATTTATGTTTAGGTTTTTCTTTACTTCTGTATGTGTGTGTAGGGAAGAGAGGGTGTTAATACGGATTTTTAGAACCTCTGTTCCACTTGTGCTTGATCCCAGTTGTCAGTGTGGATAAAGAGAGGAATTGTAACATAATCAGCACATCTTCAAGAATCTGATGGCTGTGCTTATTTGAACTTCCACCACTTTACAAAGGATGCAGTTAAATAATTGCAAGCTCATAGTGATCTTTTTCACACACACACACACACACACACACACACACACACACAAAGAAAATTATTATGCAGTAGATTTGAATACCACATAATATGTAATTGTCTTAATTAATAAGATGCTTGAGGTATGCAGGGGAATGGTGAATGTGTCATCTTCACCAATGAGCTGGAAAACCGACCTGTCCAGTGGAATTTAGTGGAATCTTCTTAGTGTATTAGGAACTTGCCAGTGGGCCCTGATTTTTCTTTCATTTTTGTTGTTGGTTTGGGTTTTTTTAAATTCAAAATTGATTGCAAGAAGTGAAATGTTTAACTTAATGCATGTTCAGGCTCATTGGCCTATGGCAAGTTTGAGTTTTAAAGAGGCTTTGACAAAAGAATGTTGAAAAACTTCAACTGAGGCTAATGGTGCCTTTTTACCTGAGAGGGAAAAGCTAAAAAGCACATATTAAAGGAAGACACAGTCAATTTGGGAAATAAATGTATCCTTACCATGCTTATCATTTCAGACAGGTATCTTTTGCTAATTTTCACTGAACAGGGCCATTCTTGTCTTCTGGAAAGCAAGATATTTATAATGTAAATAGTTGTATGGAATTAATTTTTTTCCTTCCTCTGTAACTAATATGTAATAATCCAACACACTATTTCTGTTAAAAACTTTTACAATAAGGATGCTGTTTGCCTAAGTATGGTTGACCTCTGACCTTCTCCTGAGTCAGTCACATGTTGATAAAGGAGGGTGCTGGAAGTTTCAGTGTACATAGAGAATCATGTATATTTAGTAAATTGGTTAAGTGGGACTTATGGCCAGTATACATTAAGCCACAACACTAACAAAGCTCCAAATCTTAACTAGCAAAAACAACTGTTCACCTTGCCATGTCCATCCTGTAATAAGATCTAAGTTGCACCTGCCTGTAGTTCTGCATGATCAGACTTCAAAGTATAACTAAGATCTGTAATGTATCAGTGTTGATCAACATAGATGTAAACAAGAAAAAAAAAAAGAAAAAAAAAAGAAAAATTAAAAAAAAAAGAAAAATAACAGAAAAATTAAATAACTTGACCAACAAAAGAAAATCAGCAACAGCTCAGTATCAAGACTGGAAGATGAGACATGTCTGATTTTGTTGCACAGCTATAACTGAAAAGAACAACCAGTATCAGTCAGCATAAATGGACTACAGTAAGACATTTGTTAAGGAACCAACATTATTTCCATACTGTTTTGTTCTTACCCTGTTTACTTTGAGTATCTGTTGTTCCCTGTGTGTGGCACAGGGGAGAACAGGGCCTCAGTGATCAGCGTTTTATGGGCCAATGTCGCATTAATGATTTCCGATTTTTGTTTGTTTAGCAATTACTGAACGAAGATGGGACTCTCATGTTCTCCCAATTGTCAAAGGGAATCCTGTCAGAGCTTCCTCATGAGGATACTCTTCTCACTGCTGTCCTGACTCCTGTCTGGTGAATGACTTTGCAGTGTTCCTGGGAAAGAGCACAACGCAGCAGAGACCATGACCAAGGGTTCCATTGCAGGCGCGTTGTGCGTTGCTCTTTCACGGGGGCTCAAAGTCACTCGGGGACAGGACTCAAATGAAGTATGGTATGTACTCTATGCATGACGCCTATACCACACCTTTATGACCTTATAGTGGTAAAACTGATGATCTTTACAGATGTGGATTTGGACCATCTTTTGTTTTTTGGAGAAAAACTATCCTTATCCCACAAACCACTCGCTCCTATCCAGAGCAGCTAAATGGAAGTTAAAGAGGTGCAAGGGCCTTCTTGGGACTGTGCCCATGGGTGAATTTCATGCTGTTTGAATGTGATCTTGCCAAAAAGCCTGTATATCTAGCAGGGGAGACTGTGACTGTCCTATAAGGAGTGTTTGTGTTGTTTACTTTAAAACAAGCTTTGCTAATTAAAGTAGTGTATTCCGGAGTCTACTTGAATGGCATGAAGGGTATCAATGAAGAAGGTGAAAAGAATGTTCTGACAGCTCTCCTGGCTTCTTGTTTCTTTTCCTTCAGACCTTTCCAGGGGACACAGATCAAGCAGTAAACACATGGACGTTGCCAGGATTACTGAATTCAGTGCTGCTTTGGGTGGGCTTTATTTAAGAAGCACTACAGAAATGTAAAGGTATCTTAAGACATATGAGACTCAGACATTTTGTCTTTGAGTAGCTTTGGAGTCTATTAATCTGGCTGACTGCCTAGGAATACTGGAGGGGGTGGGGGAAATGAAATGTCATTCTGACACAACTGGTCAGAATGAAGAAAATCTGCCAAATAAAACCTAGTCCCTCTCCCAGCTCTTCCCCCATTAAAAATGTAAACCAAAATCAAGCCAACAACAACAAGCCCAGAAGAAAAAGAGACAAGAAAACAATCCCAAAGCCCCCATACCAATTGCAGTGTTACTATTTGGAGACTGATTTTTCACAAATTTAAACATACTTCCCTCTAGATGACAAAAAGAACAAATAGGAAAGAGATGCTGTCATTTGGAAAAGATTGCTGATTTTTCAATTCTTGCACAAGCTAGCTCTGTCTATAACATTTCCAAGCAAGTCAAACTATAATACACAAAGGACATTTTTATATTTGGTTTTATCATGTAGAGAGATTAAAATTTAAATCTCAAACAGCTTTCTGCCAAAACAATTTGAAGGCAGGAGCTGCAGAAAAGGATGAATTAAAGCACCTTGTAAGAACTATAAGGAAAGAAATTCTTGTAGCTCTTGGTACTTGAATGTTGTTTCAAGCCTAGTATGCACAGTCATACTCTTGTTTTGGCTTGCTATTCTTCTCCCAGTTCCTATGTGCAGAGACTGGCCAGGCTACACGATCTAATAGAAACCTTTTATTTGCAGTGGCTGGGGAATTCTGGCTTTGTGATTCTTGCTGCAAAATGGGGGGGACCCCTTTCATATAGGGACCATCTTTTTTGTTTTACTGGGTACCTTATGAAACAATTGAAGGGTCATTTTTTTTGAGAGGTTTGCCCTTTTCAGGAGACACAACTTTTATGGCTATATTTCAGTGATTTATACATCATGAAACCCAGCTCTGAAGCTGTGATTTAGCACCCCACAGGCCCATGTGCTAGCCTGAGCGTCCCACGTGTGCTGTGAGGCCGCAGCGGGGCTGCGGCAGATCCACAGAACCGTCTGCGTGGAAGGAGATCAAGGTGCCTCTGTTAAATCCCCCCGAGCTCTCTGCTCAAGGAAAACCAAGGGGATGAAGGTCAGTGACCAGTCCTGCACTCCAGCTGTTGGACATTTATTTAGCACAATGCTGGGAGGGCCCTTTGGGTGCACTGAGACCAGCCCACGGTGCCCTCGCGGTGAGGGGGACCGCGTGGTCTGCACGTGGCAAACTTCCCGGCTTGATGGCAGAGGTGAAGTTCTGCTTCTTCCTCTGCTGAAGGCTGTTCAGTATTTATTGTTTTTATGTGCTGATGCTTGGAAAGAGATGATTCTCCATCCACTGCTCTGTGGCTGGGCTCTCTTCAAGTACATACAAACAGAGACTCCTGTTGCTTTCCAACATGCTCTCCCACCCCTCTGTTAATGGTATAGCTTAGAGCCTGAATTGCAAAACTGCTCAGCCTCCAAGAAAACATGATTTCGTGTACTATGGAAGGAGCCATGGAGAAGGTTTAGCTGGTAAATTAGTTCAAATTTCCTAATGTACTTGTCTTATTTTGAAATTGAATGCTGGGAAGAAGTGTTGTTTGTCTCCTGATGTTTCCATATGATGCTCTGCCCCATTCCAGGAGCACTTATATACAAAATTTTATCCAGGAATTAGTGTTCTGGATAAAATAGCTCCCTTTCTGAATATATCTATTTAATGGATTGACTGGGGCTTTTGATAAGTCCCATTATGGGGAATGGTTGATTGTTGCTGTCTGGAAGATTTTAGCCTTTCTTGCATCATGAGTCTGGTACTAACAATGGGGGCATTTAATGTTCCTCCAGGCTAAATTTAAATTGTGTGAAGTTACTCCCTACTCTACTCCACATCTACCAGTGGAAAATAAGAGAAATTATTTTTGATACTTACAAACCCATGAAGAAGAAATTGCAAAGAAGTGGCCAATGTGGCAAAATAACCTTTCTATTTTCCAGAACAGTTAATGGCTTACAGTGTAGATGAGGTAAAAACCTGTACAAAGGCCCTTTTCTGCTGTTAATGCCAACTAGGTAAAAACATGTCTGATGTTACAAGATAAAGCTGATAGTAATTAACAAATTGATGGCAGATGCTATAAAAGTGTCTTTGAGTCTTGACTTGCCATCAGAAATGTTCAGAGAGATTACCTCTGGAATTTTTTGCCTGGGAAGATACATTTATGCTTATGCTTTGATGGATTTGTCCTCGGCATTCTCTAGACAATATCCCTGCTATTGGAATAATCTTATCTTTTCAGTTCAGTTGCATCATCTTAGAAGGAAAAGGATATGTTTTAAGTGCATCATCAGAATGCCAAATCACAGCTAGAATAAGTGTTCATTTTTTTGTTTTCTTCTTTTTTTTTTAATATGAATAATTTTCCAAGATGCCCTAATAGTGAAAATCCTGGAGGTATCTCACCACAGTTAAATGTGCCTACACAGCCTACCCCACATCTGTTTTCCAGAGAGCAGTTTGCCTTTCAGGGAAAGATTTGTGGATATGGCTGTTCAGGGGGAATGGAGACTCTTTCTTAATGTCAGCCTCAACTTAACAGGGTTGAACACACATAAATTCAGAGTATTAAGAGGGCAAAAGCTACCTTCAGAAGGACTGAAAGTGCTGTAGGGTCCAGCATGTCACTGAGTGGACTAAAGGATGAAGCTCTGGTTTTAAAATCAAAAAGCATTATGGGAAATAGTGCAGGAATCAAATATAGTGTCTGAATAGCGCTGATTTCAGAGTTCCAAGCAGTCAGAACATTGTGTAAATTCATTTTCAAAATCCTAATGCCATGTAACAGACCAGAAAGTTCACCTATGTTCTCAAAACAGGAGTACTCTGAGAGTTTTAGGGTATGGCTTTCTGGAATGCCAGTTAGTTGAAGCATTATTATGATTCTCTACATAAAGGAAAACATTAATTTTTGGGAAAGTGCAGAACTGCCATGTTTTTCATCAAAAACGAGAAAAGCAACATCTTGAACAACACTGCAGCACAATTCCATGCTGCTGACTGCAGGTGGGTCAGTGGGACTATGCTGGTCAGATTTCAGTACAGCTTTCTGTATTTTAGCTTTCTGACATTTTGTCAGCACAAGAGAGGGTTAGTGGACACTACAAATTACAGCATGCATTGCTAAAATAATTAATCTGCCAATGCTGTCATGTGATTTCTGATATACCTGAAGGCTGTTTTAAGTTCCCTTCTTGGCCATAATTATGAGCATGAGCATCCTGACAGGTCCACCAAGCCATCCATCACTTTTAGTGTTGGATTTCTAAGCAGTTATCACACACACATGTGCTGCAAAAAATTCACTACCACTGTTGTGTGACACTAAATCCAGCAAGACTGTGACATACATCAAGTTTGCACTGTGTTGCAACAAATTCACAGGAGCATCCAGCAACTGGAGAGGGGGAAAAATAAATTAAAAATCAGAATTGATTCAGTGTTATTGAAGGAAGACAACCAGATTGGTTGTCCCAGCTTCTGCTCTGCATTAGATCAGATCACTCACCTCACGTTAATGTTGCACTCGTCCTGCTCCTCTGAATTGCAGAGCTGTAGCAACAGAGCAGCCTTGGCATTTTTCTTCAGCCGGCTGGTGTGACACAGACACGGCTCCTTTCAGTGAGGGGGATGCATGGTACAGGTGAACAGTGACACCTAAAGGCACAAATGTGCTCAAGGCTCCAGCAAGGGCAAACTTCTGCGAGCTCTTCAACCTGTAAATCATCATCAGCTTGTTGGCTTTCTTCTCCAGCCAGAGGGACCCTGGACAGTTCATCGTGTACTGAATGGTCTGAAGCTTTTCATAGATGCTACAGATTTGGGGGCAACGCATAATTCTACTTTTCCAGTAAGATTTTGTTATTTTTTCTTCACTTTCCAATAGTTTTTCTGTATGGTTGAGTGTAAAGGGCTCCCTGTACCACAGGGAAAGATGGTCAAGTGAGCAAAACTGAGGGGTAGGAGAGAGTGATGCTTAAACCAGTTGGAGATGTGGGTAGATCTAGCCACCCTCAGTCTCTTCAAAATTGTTTGGAGTCCTGACAGTAAGAGGCCAAAAAGAATTCAGAGAATTACCTTGTATGCATTTTTAACTCTCTGGTCTGTGACCAATTAGAAATTACATACTGAAAACTTTTTCCAACAGAGCATGCAAATCTATATCCAAATAGACAACTTATGTAAGCATATTCCTTTTCCTTTTAGATAGCTCAGCCAGCAGACAGCAGGACAGTCGGACAACACTGCCATTTTGGGAAATTCCTTTGTGTTGAGTTATTGTCAAATCTCTTTTCCAAATATCTTTTTTATGCTCTTTTTGTTTTCTTTTTGTTTTTATGTTCACTTTAATACAACGGCATTCTCTGGGCAATTTGTGCCAGTTCCTCATCACCCCCACAGTAAAGAATTTCTTCCCAATATCTAATCTAAACCCGTCCTTTTTCAGTTTAAAGCCCCTCCCCCTTGTCCTATCACTGTACTACCTTGTGAAAAGTCCCTCTCCAACTCTTTTGTAGGCCTCTTTAGGTACTGGAAGGGGCTCTAAGGTCTCCCCAGAGCCTTCTCCTCCAGGCTGAACAACCCAGCCTGTCTCCATAGGAGGGGGACTCCAGCCCTCTGATCACCTCCATGGCCTGCCCTGGACTCTCTCCAACAGGTTCTGCGCTGAGCACTCCCAAGCTGGATGCAGCACTCCAGGTGGGGTCTCACCAGTACCACCAAACTATAGAGATCAACCTTATCCTAATATTAATTAATTAATAATTATTCCTTACCTCTTTAACAATTTCTTTAGCAGTGGAAACAGCCAATAACTACTAGTAATAGGCTAAACTTTCACTGAAATCTGTACAATTGAACCTGCTGCTCCCACATAGAGCAAACACTGTGACACTTTAAAAACCACACCTCTTGCCAAGTGATACAGCTTTTTATCTTCTGTCTTATGCTGTAGTGCATTTATTTATTTATTAGGGACTACTCCATCAGCTCAGGAAATGGGTTCTCTTAAAGATAATAGCATTCAGTAATTATGACATCTCTCATTTCACCATGTCAGAGAAGCTATTTGAAATGATGATCACATGCAAATTCCTCCTACATTGTAAGAAGTGTATTACCAGTAAATAAAAAGAATATTGCAGCATCAACATTGCAATTTTGCTGTGAGGAGCTAATGATTTGCACTAACTAGTGAAGTCCATGCAAGAAATTCATATTGTCATTGCTTTGAGGTTTGAGGTGGTCTAGAGTTAATATGCAGGGAACAGGTACATAACACATTAAATGCACACAAGAGAACTCTTTTTTTTCTTCCTAGAAGAGCATTAAGAGGAAGAGCAGTCAGAGTAATAACAACATAGCCACTAACTGAAAAAGTGCAATTCATTCGACTAGCCAAATGAAAAATATTTCCTTACCAATTGTTTTTGTAGAATAGAATCCAGCAAGGCCTGTCTCAGGCAGTGAGTTTCTGTCAGGTGTTTCTTTAAGGAAGAAGTACCTCTTATCTGTGCTACGTGTGAGTTAATTGTATCACAGTGCTTAGTATGTTCAAAGGCAAGTTAGAAAAGTAAATTACATTGCATGTAGGCAGCAGTTCATTACAATTAGTGTGGTGTTTGGAGAAAATATCCCTGGAAACATTTTGGCACAATAGCTTTTTTCTTCCTTACAACACAACACTGAAATAAGGAAATAAGGGTGTAGACTTGCCCCCCAGGTCACAGCAGTGCAGAGGATATTTTATGTTCTCTTCCCTCCACTCTTTCTAACTGCCGAGGAGCACAATTGTCTCAGTAGTATCAACAAAATCATCTACCACAGTGGCTTTTTTTTTTTTTTTTTTTTGCAATAATCAACCCAAATGAAGTGGTACACTACTGGACTGATGAGTAGCTGGTTGAAACAGCTCTGACACTGCAGGCAATTAGGCTGTTGATGCCGTGCTCAGCATTTTGAACTGATGAATAAATACCTGAGAACCTGACAGCCAGTTTCAGTCATCACTCTTTTAGGAAATACCGAGCTTAATGAGCATAATGGAGCAAAACTACACCTGCTAATGGGAAACAGTCTCCCTGTAGGCAAGAGGTTGTTAATAACGCTAAATCAGAGCTTCACCTTCAGCCCAGGTCAAAAGTTGGTTAAATGCCACATGTGGTTTTGGAGCTCTAGGCTTTTGTAACATGTGTAAGATTACCCCTAAAACACCTACACACACAGGAATGCACATCAGGGTAAGGAAAAAGGGAGAGCTCGGAGTGGCCAACACATTGCCCCACTGTGTGAATACAGGTGTGATGAGGCAGTGGATTCCCCATCATTCCTCTGCATGGCAGGAGGAGTTCTTTGATTCTCTGTGGTGCTCTGAGAACAATTGCTGGTTTGGTGGTTGTGGCCTTTGATGCCAAATAATTTGACTTGTAGGTTTTGCTTCAGTTGGCACATAATATTTTCCCTGAGGTTCAGTAGTGGGAACTGGAATGTTTATTGTCACACAGGCTAAGAACTAGTCCATGCTTTGCCTGTGGGAGGCCTCTTCTGACAAACTCACATGGTTCTGACCTACACATTAAAAGAGTTTCAAAATTAAAAGACTAAGGCAGGCAGCTCTTAAGGCTGGGAAAGAAAATTACTATTCTTTAACTGAGCAGGACTTAAAATAGCAATTAAAAGGATTAATGTGACAGTGAAAAGTATGGGAGGTGTATCCTATAAAGTACCCTTTAAAGTGTAACTCTTTCCCTCCATGTTCTTGACACACTAAAATCTTGTCCTGCCCTTTCAGGACAAAGTGTTGCAGGAGCAACCTTCACTAGTGAGATGCATTACAGTCTCCTCCTCATCTCAGCCATGGATGCCAGGGAGAATAGAGAAAGTGAAGTCCAGGTACTTCCTGCAGTAATTTCTGCACCTCAGACCTCATGTGTACATTCTCCTTCACTAACACCACGCACACAGGATCCCTTCTTCAAACAAAAACTCCTCCTTCACTGTCTAAGAGGAGATTTGGCTGAACAAGGTCAGAATCAAGGTCAAGCCTTATACTGAGATGAAGGCTGAGAAAGAAACCCCTTATCTGGTGAGACTTAAGTATAATTTTTTTCTATAATGTAACTAAATAAATAGCAGCTCAGATGGTTTTGGCTCATTTTTCTTTTTAACTGTTAGTGACTGATTTTTTTCTGGTGTGAGAAGGAGTTAAATGAAGTTTCTCTAGAGCAGTATGGTGCAAGAGTCTGACAGCTCCATCTTTTTCTCTGCTCCCTGCAATCCAACCACCACCAAATTTTCAGAGAAGTATAATAATTTCAGAAAATTACTTACATGTGTCTTCCATCCTGAACTAATTATATTTTTTTAGAAGAAAGAAACAAAAAGGGGCTTGAGATTTAAGTTTTTCTGTATGAATAACTCTGTATGTGAATTAAAATAAAAGCAAGTCTTTGAAATCAGAGTCATAACATGGACCTTCATGCACTTTCACCTCTCAAGCCCTTCTTTGCAAGGGTATCATTATAATCAAATGAAGTGCAGCCATGTTTGGCAATTGCACTCTGGAAAACAGCAAAGCAAATAAAAAAATACTTTGTCTTCCAATGTAGATATACTGGATATAGTCAATTTCTGTGCTGTGGGAATACTCTGGCTTGTGGTAGTGAACATTTGACATTATACCATATTTTCAGCCACTTCCTTTACAAGATAATTGAAGATTTAATAATATACTGAAGAAGAAAACAATTTACCACCAGGATTAACTCTATTTTGTTTATTTTCAAATACTTTGATATTGGGGGATGGCATAAAAATGTTGCCAATACTTACTCCAGAGCTTTGATTACAGCTTGGTTATTTTAACTACTGAAATCCATTTACAACCACAAGTCACTTTGTCTTTCCTCCAGACATTCTTCATAAATACTTTTTATACAAAGCTGTGACTTTATTCAATGAGAGATTTGACTAGAATGGAAATAGGAAGTACTCTCAGTTAAAAACAAAAAAAATAAGAAGTTATTTTCATATTTTATCTTGGTCATTTGTTTTCTTGTAATTTTGGTTAGGATACAAGATATAAATGAAATGCCTAGCATTTCCAACAGTTGGCTGAAGTTTCAACACCACCAGGATATTAAACCAGGTTTTATTGGGGGAAATCTGAAACTCATCCTGTATTGGCATCGATTTTTACACAACTATTGGTGCAAACAGCACAAGTTTAAGGTTGTACATTTGCATAATGTCTCTGTTATCCATAGCACATGGTGTTCCTCCACTTCTCTTAGTTAGAAGTGCTGCAAATCAGAACAGGCCTTCTGTGAGCATTATTTTGAACAAGTTGCAAATTCAGTCTCCAACATTTGGAGCTAAACTTCCCAAGATGGCTACATCTCCACTTAAATCATGTCCAGGAATTCAATCACCTCCCTCTTCCCTACCTGTTTTTATCAGAAATAAGAGATTGTCCAAGGGGTTGAAAACAACAACACTAAGATGTACATTAAAATACTTTTGTTATGCTGTTGATGCAAATAATTTTTTATTATCCTGGACATAGTCTGAACTAAATTTGCTTGGACCTCCCTGTCTTTAAGAATCAGATATCAACTCATTATAAATTATAAAAAGTTACCTTGCATACCTACAGAATGGAGAAACAGAGGTAAGGGATTTGTTATTAACTCATTTATTGATGCTAAAGCACGCAGAAGCCAGCAAGAGAATGCAGGTAAATTTAACTACAACGAAAGTAAAAGAGGGTAGAGAGGAGATACATCCATGAAAATATTTTGTATGAATAGTATTGGAATTTCAGCCACACCTTTCTGTTTATTTGAACATTGTTACAGGACCATGGGGTTATTGCTGAAAGCTGCCTGTTCTGGAGTTGGAAGGAGACCGAGGTTTTGGTCACAGCATTCGTGTTAATGGTGTGCTACCTGTGCCAAGAATGTGCAGCTTCACTGCAAGCACTTGAAGCAGATTATATAGATTATATAGAATATAACACAGGCTAAACACCCAGTCATGAGGACAGCAAAATATTAGACTGAAAGATTAAATGACATGCTAATTTCAAATGCACTTGTGAGCCTATCTGCTTTTGTTCATTATTTGCTTTAACAATGAAAGAGATGAACAGGGTGAAAAGGGAGCTGCTTTGTTTCCTTCAGACCAGACAGATGCACATCAGATGCTACAGTCCTTTGTGTAAAGAAATATATTGCAGTCTGAAGCATTCCCAAGACAAAATGAACAAAATCAGCAGAGTTTAGGATTTCTTTTTTTGAACATTTAACTATTTGACTTGAAGAGTCTGTGGAACAGGTTTGCAGTAAAGCATGTTTCTGAGGCAGAAAAGAGTACCTGCAGTGTTGAGGCAGTTACAAGTGGGCAAGTACATTGATACCTGCTTTTGGATATCTGTCACTAGCTTTCCAGAGTGTCATAAAAAATATCCTCTGAGCCCCTTCTTGGGTAATAATTACACAACCAATAACAAGGACGTCAGTCTGAGTTTTATCAGGCACAGTTAATCAGTGCAACTCCATTGCCTTCATTGTATTTGTGGCAGTATCAGTAAATTAACTTACTTGGAATATCTCCTTTCAGAGAAAAAACACATTGAATTCCATCTTCTAAAACAGAATAATTCTTATTATATTTCCTATGCTTCATACCATATTTGAACACCAGAAGTACTAGACAGAAAGACAAATGGCATTAGAGTAGACTAATGCACTTCAAACAGAAAAAAAAACCAGCTTTGAAATTATATCTTCTCTGTATAAAATAAAGTGGATGCTGCAGCATTTGTGAAAGCAACTCCCAGCCTGAGCAGGACAGAAAAGAGATGGAAAGAAATGATCTGGCGGATGGAAATATACAGAATGTTTCAAGTTGAAAGATGAAACAAATCTGTAGAGAATTGCAAACCCATGAGCAGCAAGCATTACTTGGGCAAAGAAGGCAACCAAGAATGAAGTCCTCTCATCTGCACTCCCGGAGAAAGAGAGTGGACAAGCCACAGAAGTGTAGCCTCCCTGGATCTGGGAGTGTTTAACTTCCAAGAGCAGATCACAGGGACGATGCATGTGGGGCACTACTAGGAGCCCTTTATCTCCAGTGAAGTCTCCTGCACCATATCAATTTACACCAGGGAAGGAGACTGAGCTGCAGGGATGTAACAGGAAACCCCTGCTTAGGTTGGAGTGAGGTGAGAGGAAGTTAATGTGTACAACTCAAATGACTGCTGATTTGCTGATGGCTCATGTATTTAGTGTTTAAGATCCCCATACAGGTTGCTTTGTTTCTTAATTTTTGCTTGAGAAAGAGAAAGGATAGCTCTTAACCACAAAGGACTTGAGAATTAAAAAATACCCACCCACAGAGTGAAATTTTGAAAGGGATTCCTTTTTTTGCCTTTTCCAAACTACATTATAGACTGCCCAGGTCCTCCCTGGTTTTCTTTTGGTAAGAAGAAACTCTTTCTTTTACTCTTCTCAGTAACTTTCTATGCATAGTGACAATAAAAGGACTCCAATTTAAGGCCAAACAAGCAAGAAAATATTGATTTTTCTTACTTGCCATCTACATGTACTTTTACCTCCCAAATTTGGGTTGCCTGCTCTAGGAAGAGCAACCACTGCATTTGGCTTGGGTTTGCAGCCACTTGGTCTGCAGGAATAATGTCAAGGACTCAATACCCAAAGTACACTGGCTGATGATTATTTACACAACTGCTGATCAGACCACTTACAAAATTATTTCACAGTTTATGTGCAGAGAAGTCTTAAATTAGAGGGCAGACCTCTCTGGCTAAACACTTCAGAAACTTTTGAGCAAATGTAGCTCCAATTCTCAGCCTTGTTCCACTACCCAGGTAAGTTTGTTGAATATTGTGAGCCTGACCAGCCTACTATCAAAAAGAAGACCTTTGATTCTTATTAAAATTGAGTAATGTCTTGTTAGCTTCTCTTTAGAATAAAGAAAATTACAATATTGGAATCCCTCAGGCTTTCTTAGAGAAAATACACTGCTCATATTGGAATAGGCAGCCATACCAGTAGGGAGTATAAATCTTAAAAACTATTTTTAAAAATACTAATATTTTTCTCCAGGAACAGATAAATTCTGCAAATTTTCAGCAATCTTCAGAGAAAATAATTTTCAATAAGTTACGTTTTTATTCCCATTATTATACAGCTTAAAAAATAAGGGTCTTTTTCCTTCTGGTGATTTAATACCTAACATATTCCCACAGTTATCTAGCAATGATATTTTCACTAAGATTAATATAAGAAATGAAAAATATATTTATTCATATTTCATTTCCTGAATGTGCAGAACATATGGCTAAGTTTGCTGGTTTAAATCTCTGCCTGATAAGTCTTAGAGACAATGGGTCTATTTAAAAGTTGTAAAGGAAGCAATTGACGCCAGAGAGTTTCCTGTAATAGAAGAGAGACTTCTCCCCAGTCACATTCAGCTAAGGATTGATCCAATAGTACAGGTTAACCCTCTTATCTTAGGCTTCCTTTTAAACTCTCATAAAAACCAGGTAAATTAGAGATAGATTTGGTCAAACTGCATTTGAGTGCATTCCCCCAAGCTTTTTTTTTTCTATTAGTCTGCTGTCCTTGAAGTTGTCAGGGTACATCTTGATGGACTTTTGGTACGTGAGGGTCAGAAAATATGCTGTGGACAAACATACGCCTATATTTTTCTCTGTAAATCATGTCAGTTTCCCAATTCTGACCTCAGGTAGAGTGACTATGATACGTATCACAAGGGGACTAAGTGTTATTTGTAGTTGTGCAATAGTATAATCCAAGTAATAAAAGCACTCTGTTAATAAGTCCTTTTTTATTTCCCCCTCCATCTTAAATTGGTAATGTGGTTATGACTTGCTGTCATGGCATGCTGTATGATTTGAACATATCCCTTCAACATATTTTGCATTCATGATAAGTGTGCCTTCCCTAGAGCACTGTTACTTTCTCTTCCCATGCAATGGGATAAATTACATTGAGATGTGGATAATACAGTCAAATCCTAGCTCAAGAAACAGAAGAAAATAGTTTTTTCCCACTTTGATGGAAATTAAATACTTTCAAAAGCTTATTTTATTTTAGAGTTAAACTATTCTTAACATCAGTGCTGATAAAAGACAGAGACTATCTCATGGGTGGCTATGTTTTCTCATCACCCAAATACCACACCACAGATTATCCCTTCCAGACATAGAGCAAGCACTGGAATTAGCAGACTTTCCTCTTGCCAGCTGTACACTTCTGTCCCTGTTCACTGATGACATTGAGTGCTGGGGCTAACTTTGAAAAGAAGGTGTTTGAAGTGTTTGTGAGTTTATTGATACTATGAGGAGACAGGTACCACATGCTGTTGCTTCATTTCACCCTGCATTTCTCCTGTTAATGGATTCAGCCAAGGTTGTATGGATCTGATGATGCCTGATTGTCATTGACATAATGAGATGCATTCCCTGCGTGTAAAGTAGCTGGACTGTAATTAGTCTTGTGATAAGTAAGGATATGTGTTACATTTTGTACTTGGGTTCTTAAAAATACAAAAGAATTGTATTTTTACAATTAGCTGCCAGACAAAAAAGAATGAGATATGGTTTCTTTGGTTTTTAGGTGGCTCATGCACATTAGGTAGTGTCGAGCCAAAGAGTGGCAACTTCAGAACAGCAGAGGTTACTCAAAAGATCACAACATTCTTATGCTCTGACTGCATTTGTACACACTAAATCTGCCTGCAAATGTAGCCTGGAATGCTCCTTGTGTGCAATGCCCTGTAATTTTTAAACATGCTGAGTAAAGATTTTATATTAAAGCATAAAGTAGTGGTTCCACCATAAGGAAGTATTTTACAAAGAAGCCCTTTGAAATTTAAATAAGATAGTCTTCTACCAAACAATCTCCATAGTTGCAGGGAGAAAAGGGCATGTTTTAAATTTAAAAAAAATACAGGACTCACTATGGAAGGTAGTAAGGTGAAAATAGATTACTAACTACTGCTATATGTAGCCAGAGGAGAACCTTCCAGAAGAGCAAGAGTCAGATTCCTTCTGACTACCAGCTCTTCTGGAGGAAGAATGTGGGACTGGGAGTCAAAACTTTACACCAAGTCAGTACTTTGTCCCAAGTTTCCTGCATAACCCTGAATATATCAAGCCATGCCTCAGCTTTTCCTTCTTTGAAATGTGGATAATTTTACTTTTGTTGTGAGTGAGATTTTGCAAATCCCGTATAGCCACCTGCTTTGAAATTTTCAAGAGGCAGGAGTTAGAGATGCCAAAATATTATCAGGCATACATAAAATATATAATTAGGATTATAAAGGCAGAATTGAAAATTAAACAATTAATTAACGCTTCACCCCAATTGTCAAGTGTTTCCTTCACAGGGATCAAAGGATGACCTGTCTCTGAGAAGTGCGAAACTTTTCCAAGGGTGTGTTTCTGTTACAAATTGTTTCCTGTCTCTGCTTGTTCTAAAAGTAATTTATGGCCAGGAGATACTAAAGAAATTTCTCTTTGGGGCTAATAACTTTTAGAAAATCTGTTTATGCTTCAAGTTGTGGCAATACATAGTACAAAAGCAGCATGAGGAAGACTGTCCCTCACCCTGCTCCATCTGCTTCACACTTCAAAAATACTTTTCAGTTAACAAAGCAGTAAAACACTATTAAGAGAAGCAGTGTGACACAACTAAGTGGAAGATGGAAAGAATTGTCCAAAAAATATTACATAATTATATTAATCAATATAATTTTTTAAATCACCAAAGTGTGAAACTTTCACAAGCTGTTCACATGCAATTCTCACAGAAGTCAGCTGGAGTGGCTGGCCTATGTATTCCTGGAGATAAAATTTACCAGGATGAAGGGATGCCACTCACTCTGTGGGAGTAGTTCTCTTCTTCAAAAGTATCTCTTTCTTTTTAAAAGACATTTGACTCAAAATCCATGAGAGCAAAACTAATTGATAATGACTTGCCAAAAAAAAAAAAAAAAGTGAAATTACCATGAAAGCTTGGTGTTAATAAGCAATTAAGAAAGCAAGGTAAAATCCTGAAAATATGCTTGCCCAAATGCAAAAGCACATACTCATTATCATTTATTATTCCAATAAAATTAAAAGCAATCCACTTCAGTGGGTGCAATTGTTGGAAAAGGTTAACTTCTAGGGTGGAACTCAGTCCCTTCAGTATGACAAAATAGCATTTTACAAACCAAACTTTCTTCAGATATCCCAGCACATAGCTTTTAAAAGCACAGTTTTATACAATAACAGAAGTATATTAAAATAATCCTTATTATTGCATAAGACACCAGACAGCTTTTTGATCAAATTAGTTCACAGCTTTTTAAGGCAAATGTGAATAGAAATATAAATTACAATGGTTTATAAAATAAGTAGGTGTCACAGTAATTGTCACCTACAGTCAAATGTCACTGTAGCTTCAAAACTGGACTAATTCCACAGATTTCAATGCAATTACCCTGGAACAATTCTGGTGGAACTCCTGTGGAGAATGATACCCTTAAGTAATTTAAAGACAGGAAGAAGAGATTTTTATGAATATGAAAATAAATTCAAGCAGCATTACAGTGAGTACAATATTCCCATGTTATCAGATATATTTTCTTATTTTTGTTTTCTTCTGACTCCTTGATAGCTCCCTTAATAGTTTATACAGGGATTCTACTTCTTTAATTCTATGTTTCTCTCACTAAGGTCTCCTGGAGTCAATCTTCAAACTTTTTTTTTGCTGGTTTTCCAAAGCATTTAATGACTCAACAAAATGTTTGCATCAGTCGATCTTATTATCTCTTCATCCATACATATCTTTACCTTTACTGAAATATTTCATCACCTGTAATGTCAGACATTTCTTTATGTACCTTTGACTGCTACTAGGAAATGCAAGGACCTGGTATTGCCTCTGTAAAGGTAGCAATGGGAACACTAAAAAATCATGAAGAAAATATTGAGTACAATTTTCAGGCCTCAAGAGTTCATTACATTGTTTCTACAACCAGTGTCCCTGAGTGAATGCTATTCATGAGAGAAACTGCAAAAAAATCTTAAAATGTCAACAATCAGTGGTAAAAAAGTTAGGAAAAAGAGGGTTGAGTTATGTTAATTTAGTTTGCTAACTTTTACTGGGTTTACCACCTTTTAAAGAAAAGCACTGCAATTACTATAGTCAGTTCCCATCCCTTCCAGTTAGGTTTAAGATCACCCATCTGAATATGCACATATTTGCTAGTCAAAAATAGCAAAATCATGCAATCCTTAAAGATGAATATGAAAAACTTAGTTTCCAATCATTTCTGTCACCTTAGTAAAGTGGGATTTGATCAAGCAGAAAAAATTCACGTGTGTAGCCTGAAGAATTCCAGCAGCTCGGGAAGTGTAATAAAGCCGTGCACACGCTGTAAATGCTGGAAGTACGTGTTGGATTGTTTGCCTGCAGACAGCCACCTACTGAAACTGTCATTGTGCAACTCCCCTTGCATGAAACCAAACCCAAAAAAAAAAAATAACAGATGACCCCCAAATCACAAAATTCACCACTAGATAAGCAGCACTTCTTGTTGACCTGTGAGTACTGAAGATCATGGCCGAATACAAAGCTGTCATTTGTACAAGTCACTCCTGCTCTGTTGGAGGGAACTATGCAGCTCTCGCCGTGTTCAGCAGAAGTTGTGCTATCACTTGCACAGAGGATGATGCCAAATTGCATTGCAGAAAGAGGAATTAATAGATTGAAGACAAACACAATGCTTGTAGATGCTGAGAGCAACAACAGAAGAATATTCAAAATCCACGATGCCTGGCCTTTACAATATGGTCAGCAGAGAGTCATCAATTATAGAATTATAGAAATAATAGAAACATTACAATTTTGGAAAAAAAAAAATCTTTTTTTCTCTGTGCCCCCCTGTGCCTCTGGCAACTTGTCTAGACTTTGCTCTGTCCCGCCATACAATCTAGCTGCTGTTGATGTAAGAGCCTTTTCTTCCAAACAGGCTGCAGTCTGGGACAGCCTTTGTGTATTCCTCAGCCTTGGTGACCCTTCATCTCATTTCAAATCTCAGATGAAAACAAGTCCTTTTCTCCTACTCTCCCTAGACATTTTGATGTCTCTCTTCCGCTGCTCTGATTTAATTCTTCACTGTAATATTCCTAAACAAAACCTTCATTAAGTTAGACTCCAAAGTTAAATGCAGAGAGGACCAGTTTGAACAAGTAGTTTCTGTCTGGGCAAGATTGTTCTCTACTGTATATTTAGTACTATTTCAACCAGTCTGGTTTTAAGTATCTGGAGCTAATTGGCTCCTGTAAATTAGATTTTCTTGAAGATTATCCTGTAAGTTTGTTGTAAGAACTTCCTTAGTAAACTTCTTTTTTTTTTTTTTAACAAGATACCAATACTCCTAAATATATCTCAGGCCTCTTTTTTGCAACAGTACTGATATAGGGCCAACAAGAGCACTGCAGACTTCACTGGCACTAGCCTACAAATGGATTTAATTGCAGATGGGGACTGAAAATGCTTCTTCTGACTGGCATTGAGCCTCATCAAATGTTTGTAGGCAGTGTTTTCCCTATCCTTATATTGTCATTTAGCCAAAGAACATAAAATTTCTAAAGGGATCTGTGAATCAAGCTGCCAAAATTTATATACTACTTGTTCTGTACTTTTTGAAAATGAGGTCCCCATTTTTTCACCAAAACAGGAAAACACCCATTGTCGCTTTTGAAAATCCCAGACAGTCACTGTACTGTCTTAATATTTCCCAGAGATTTAATCTTTGTGGTAGCTATTTGCTTTTGCTCCTTCTTTCCGAGCCACTCATGTAATTTTCTTAGGATCTTTTAGATAATGTAAGGACAACACCTAATACAGACAAACAGAAGGTGCTTTGTGGGCCAAATGTGTCAGATGCACTTACGTTGGGCTTTTTTTTTTTTCCTTTTTTTTTTTATGGCTTTCATTAGTTGCAAAGTGTGAATTGTCAGACTTTGTCTCCCTCTAAACTGACCTTTACATGTACACTGCAGCAGGCCACACAATTTTTTGTTCTCAGTTACCCATACTCTTGAGCTTAAGGGATGATTCTGTCCAGTTTATGTACAGGTTTTGTCCTAATACACAGTCGAGGTGTGGCCAGACATGAATCCCAAACCAGGAACTTGGAGATGCTCTTGAATCTCCCAGTTTAGGCATAGAGACCCAACATTTTATTAAGGAAGTTGCAACATGAACATGAACAGTAGATATTATAAATTGTCTGCTTCTTTTTTTTTTTTTATCTCAAGCAAAGTTGCACTACATTAAAAATAAGCTATAAGTAAATGATACAAGATTTTGATGGTGGAGTAATTGAAGGACATTTATTTGCTAGACAATCTCTTCAGAGGAAAATGTAATGTTTGCAACTCTGGTTAGCATGGAAACTTCCTCAAAACATCTAAGGAAAAAGCCACACTCAGGAATCTCTTAGGTGCTGGAATGTCAATCTTTGCAGTGAATGTGCTGTGTTCACAACAAATCCAGAAGCACTGCACTGACAAAAGCCATTTCATTTTCCCACAGTGGAGGCATTCCAAGGCATCAGTCTTTATGCACAACATGCTATGTCTTTCTTTTAGTCGGTGATGTAAAAAGTTTCTAAAGTTATGGCAATGTTTCCCATGCATTTGCATCCCTGTAAAACGCACAGTAGGTGAAGATGGTAATTATATTTTTCATTGATCCTAAGCTCCAAGTTTCCTTGTTGAAGATGTTTAATTGAGAATATAATCAAATAGTCTAATGAGATAATTGTTAAGGCATTCATATACATTTGACAAAGCCAAGGAAAATGTTGTCCCAAACAGATGCTCATTAGGAGAACGAAGAACAAGGAAATAATTCTTCTTTTGAGGAAAGTAAATGACAATCAAATTTACAGTCTTTTAAGAGAGATGACTCTCTGGGGAGGAGACTTTTATATTCAGAGGCGTATTCTAGTACAAGTATACAATATTGCCTGATTACGTAGGCTGGGTTTTAACACACCCCCAATTCCTGCTTCTGTCATTCTGTTTCCTTGAGTTAATAATGCAGCTTTACAAAAAAATAATATTCCTACAAAGAATTCTTTCTGTGGCCTACCTTCAAGTACAGTGAAGACAGAATATATAGTGGCATGGCTTGGGTCCACTATGAATTGATCTGAAGTGTGAAATTAGAGTTTTCAGATAAAATCTATTACAGATCATTAACACCTATTAAAAATTCTCTTTCACTGAGACACTGACCTCTAGAAAGAGGAGGTGCCATAGAATGTATAAATGTACAGGGACCAAAATGAGCTCCTTTTGAAAATGTGAACACCAATACAATCAGTTCACCTTAAAATGTAAGTAGATAGTTATCAACTTAAGGAACTTGTATTACAAGAAAATTATATTTAAATTACATAACTAGCAACCTCTCAGATTACTGTAGCCTCTTCCTATGTAAATTAGTTTTACTACTCAGCTTTATTTTTGTTATGACTTACACAAAGTCACACTATTAGTTATGGCAGACTGACTTTTATGCTGAGTCCTTAATACTTTAGTTAATACAAAGCGATTGTTTTTTGCTAGGAAACAGTTACAGTCAAACATTTTTATTTACTGTAAAGCAACTGTTTTCACAATTGTAAATTTCTTTTTTCAAACAGAATAACTCTTGCAGACTATCATTCTGAAAGTTCATTTTCACACAGCCCGAATCTGGGGGGACATCTCTGGTGGCATTATTCTTTGTGACTAAAAGTGCTATTTCGTGACAATTTTGTTCCACAGCCTGGCTCCACAAAGGATGGAGCTACTACAAAAACTCCAGAGGAACCCACCGGGGAAGCTCCAACCCCACTGCACAAGTGGGCAGTGGGTTCCCACAGTGGATTTTGCATTTGAAGTAGAAAAACAATTATGAATTAAAAAAAATGTATATACATAGAACTCCCGCAACTTTTCACCTCATTAAGTGGCCCTTTCCCTCACCAAAGCTATGAACAATGGGCTGTGTTTGAAAGCTTTGCCATTAAGGCTTTACTCAAATTTGCGGACCAAGACTTCCAGCTGAAGAGCCAAGGTCTGTGAGCAGCCAGTTCAGCCCCGAGGGAAAAAAAAAAAAAAAAAAAAAAAGGAAAAGGAAAAAGAAAAAAGAAAACCAAAAAAGCGCCTTTGGGGCCAAGAGCAGGGCTGAAGCTCGCCCCCAGGAGAGCCAAGTCGCGAGTGAAGGCGCTGCGCAGCTCCGGCCGGACCCTGAGGGCGGGCGGGGCCGGGGCGCGGAGGGAGCGGGCGGGGCCGGGCGTGTGTCGGCATCTCCCCCGCCGCGCCGGGGGCGGGAGGGCGAGAGGAGACGGAGAAGGGAGCGACAGAGGGAGAGGGGCGGGCGCGGCGCTCGGGGGCGGTGGGCGGTGCCGCCCGCCTCCCCGCGCTGCTGGCGGCCCCGAGGGGCAGCGACCGGCGGAGCGGAGCGGGCAGCGGGAGCGCCGGGCCGGCGGGGCCGGGCGGCCGCGGTGCGTACCCGCAGGTACCGGGGCACCGGCCGGGGCGGCTGCGGGCCGGCCGGGCACAGCGGGAGGGAAGGAGGGAATGCGGAGGGAAGGAGGGAGCCGCGGGGCGGGGAGCGCCGCCGCTCCCGCCCTCCCCGCGCCGGCTCTGGCGGCCGGCGGGGAGGAGATGCCGCTCCGCGCTCCCGGCGCAGCCCTGCGCGGCCGCACCGGGCGGAGCTCCGCGCCGCTCGGCTCCGTCGCCGCCCTGCGAGCGCGGACGGCGGCTCCGGAGCGGCGGTGGGTGCGCGGCGGCCATCCCGGCGGCGGCCTCCGCCGAGCGGGGCTTTCCCGGAGGGATGGGGCGCTGCCGGAGGGATGGCCGCCGGCGGGCGTGTGGGCGCCTGCCTTTGGTTCTCGGATCGCGGCGGGGCGGGAGAGAGGTGAAGAAAGGCCCGCACGCCGCGGCGGGGGATGTTGGCGTTCCCACCGGGATTTGCAGCCCGCGTCCCGTGGGGTCGGGCTGGGCGCTCGGCAGCAGCAGGACACGCTCTGCCGGCCGGGAAGGGCTCGCGTTTGTTTGCGCCAGCCAAACAAAGCAGCCCCCGCAGCCCTCGGAGTTGTTAACAGAGAGGAAACTTTTTCCTCATTAACGTTTTTGGAGGAGCAGAAATGAAGGATAAATCTGTTGGCCGCTGATGAGAAATAGCGTAGGTTTCATTGGCTTTTTTATCTCCGAGCAATCGACACCTCCGCAGACCGCAGGATAATCTCTCTCATATTCTAGATTGTGTCATTCTCTTTAAATTGCATGTTTAAAACAACAAAGGCAGTGACTTCATAGGGAACCGCCAGGAGCTGTTCCGTACCCCTCCTGTTTACTGGGGAAGCATTTGGGAACCGGTTTGGTTTTGTAGGTAGGATCACAAGTAAATGTAGGACATGGAAACTGTAAAGTTGGTTGCAGGTAATCTGTGTCTAGCCATCTTATTAAGGTGAGTTTAGGAGAAGGGAATCTGAGAGTCTTTGCATGTGGAACTAGCTGGGGCAGTAACCATGATCAGTTCCCGAAACCTTTTCAGGGAAGAGGACATGTTTTGTGAAACTGTGCAGTGAAACTGGGTCAGAATGCACAGACATTTTCCCGAGGGTTGAACCTCATGTGAGAAAGCTGGAATACATATATTCCGAGGTGTCATGACTCCCAGCTCATTAGTTTGGGCTCAGGTTGGTGGGGTGATGACATGGAGTGCCCATTGCAGAGCAGGACTGCTGTCACTGTTCACACTGGAGCATCAGGCCTCTGACTGAATGCTGCCTTTGATGCCCAGAAATAGGATCTAAAGACATTTCTGCAAGAGTTAGAATCAGCCACGATAGAGGTACAAATGAGAAAACAAACAGTGTGGGTCTTGTGCAAGAACTACTGATGAGGAAAGAGTAAATCTAGTCAGAGGATCTTTTGGTAGTGCAGTTACAACAGAATTTGCTACCACTCCTGGTGCTATCAATTGGACATATCTGTTCCGCTTTCATATGCAGCAGATGTGTTTCACTTGGAGTGTCTTTTTTTTACCTGCCAACAAGAGTGTCTTTCCATTAACAGTTCTAGAATTTAAGCAGTAATTTAAGGCAACAAGAGAATGACAGCAAGAAAGAGAAAAAAAAAGGTAATAAAGTATCTTTTAAAGATACTTTATTACTATTTTTTAACCTAACAACCCTGTTGGGTGAGTGGAAAGGCACATAAAAAAAGATAATAAAGTATCTTTTAAAGGTACTTTATTTTTAACGTAACAACCCTCTTTCGTGACTGGAAAGGCACATAATGTATTCCTTCTATAATGAGACTTTTTATTTCTTTTGCTGTGCATGATAAAAATTATTAGATCAGGATCTATTATTTAGATCAGGGTTTTTGTATTGATTTTTTCCTAATCACAGTGTGGTTGTTTGGGTTTTTTTTTAATTTAAGTCAAAGTAAAGATTTTTGAATATACCAGATGTAAAAGGAGACGGGTTGTATCACAGGGTGTTGTTCTAACAGCTTAATTAAAAAAAAAATCCTCTTAATCCCATGACTGTTGTTGAGTGGAATTGAAGGCTGTGAGCTCCACAGGCTCAAAGGACATTTGAGTGGATGAAGAGTGAGGAAGTACCTGTGTGAAAAGATTGGGCAGAATGTTAAAGCATGAGTACCCGGTGTGTATTTTCACCAGGATAAAAGAGCCTGGTGAAAGGATGTGACCCATTAGTCTATTTACAGCTTCAGAAGCCTTTGAAAGTAAAAACAGACTGTGTGGATGAGTGGTAAATAACCGCTGTGACTGTCATCGTGACCAGTGATAACTTGTGCACAGCATTGTAACTTGTGTGAAGCACTGTCATTTTCAGTGCCTTGAAGGGAAGCAGTGAAGACGCCTAGGAAGGGGAGGAGATTGCATTCCTGAGAGTGGGAAGCTACCAGGGTGTAAGTTTTATCTGTTCTGGTGGCAGGAAATTGTAGTGTCTCTGCTTTTTTTTTTTTTTTCAGCCACGTGGTTTGTACAGATTGACTATCACAGAGAAGGCCTGAAAGTAAAAATGCAGTCTTTTACCTGTTCACTTCTTAAAGAACACAGCAGGGCAAATATTTTCATTTTTACATCTGCAACAGAAATTATTTGGCATATAGCGATTTTTCTCCCAACCAAAGGCAGGTGTGAACAATAATAATTAGTGGTTGTATGGTACAATAAATCTTCAAAGTGCCTTCAAATCTTAATCAGCAAACCTTAATAGCATGCTATTCCTGCAAGGGAGGTAAGTAATTAGATAAAATGAGACTGGGCAGACTCTTAAATGAAGTTTATTGTTGAAGTGCCTGTCAGTTTCACAAAGCTCTTCCTTATCATTGAGGTCTCTGAATGCTGCCATGCTTAAATAGCTTCAAATATTTATATGTTGAAATACACGACATTATGGCCCAGAGGTCCTTGTTAATATTGACATTCTCTTGTTCAAAGTTCTTCACAGTGAAGGAGACCTTGCACTCAAGAGCCTCTGTAGTGGTTGTTCCAGAGCACCTGTGAAGACTTATTAACCTGAACAAGAGTAAGGTCAGCTCTTTAAGGGGAATGATTTTCTTTTTTTCTAGTTTACTTGTGTGATATGCCTAGAACCTTTAGTCCACTGATGGTGAAACTCAAAAGTGATTTTGCAAGTAGTTTGTTAAACCTAAGAACATTAATTATTGCTGCATTTTTTGAAGGCGTGTTGGTTATCAGCTCAGCAGTCTGTCACTTTTTTTTCCTCTGCTTACAGAATAAAATGGCTGGAATTTTACTGTTTCAAAGTGAGCTAGTCAGTGAGACTAAAAGATTGAAAAGCAGGTCTTGGTGTAGGGTGTCATGGTGCAGAAAATATTTGCAAGCAGTTGCCCCAAGCTGTTGCTTACCATGGGACAAGCGTGGATGGAAAGCTGTGAATACCAGGGTAGGTTAATGTTGTATGTCACCAGTTAACTATTAATGAAATCTCTGCATCTGTAAAGAAGGGTGGAACTTCTGAAAGAAGTGTTTCCCAGCCCCACCTCCTCCTGAAGTACAGAGAAGGAAGCTGGCATTTACAGATGGGAAGGGCACAAGGCGACTCTTTGGTGCCATTTTTATTTCATCTGGGCTTCTCTTTCTCCTGTGTCACTTAAATACCTGGTAAGGAACCAGGCATATTCTTTGTGCATCATTATCTATTAAAATGCTCTCATAAAAGGCAATTAATTGAGTAGGTTGCCTTGGGACAATGATATGCCCTGTGAATTTGAAATCCAATTGGTTAGGCTAGAGATCAGCTCCAGTTGTGACACTGTAGAAATGATGTGGGAAGGCTTTGTTCTCAGTGTTTCATCTGTCCTTTATATTTAATATGCCACAGAAATGTCTGCAAGTATTATGTCAAGAATTAAAGGAGACCTGATATTAAAACTGCTGATTTTTGATTGATGGTATTTTTAGGGAATACTGTAGTTTTGCAGGATGTTGAGTATTATTAAGGATTTGCAGGTGGTAAGGTAATTAATGTCAGATTTAGGACTAGGTGCTGTGTTAGCTCCTGGTTCCTGCTTCAAACAATTGGTCATTAAGTTAGGCGAGATGGGGCGCTTGGAAAAGAGACAAAAGCTTTATCTCCTGCTTTGCAGCTTAAATTAAAGCTTGGGGAGAAGGACTGACTGACCTAAAAATTATGAAAATTTAAGTGCTTAAGTTTGAACTGAACAAAAACCTCTTCATGAACTAATCTGATGCTGTCAAAAGCATCATGCTTTTTTAGCAGACTTTGAGACTTTTAATTTCTGTGTGCTTCTACCTTGTCAGCAGAAGGACATGACTTTCTGGGTTATCATGGTTTCTTTATCCAACTCTGGCTAAATTTTTGTGTGTGTGTGTGTGTTTCTTGGAGGTTGTCTTCCTAAAGAGCATTTCTCTGTATCTGTGGGAGAAATATGGGTGGCAACATTCTATAGGGCTGGCTGAATTTTTGAAAGTGAATCTGAAAATGGCTTTCATGTGGTGTTGACATCTTCTCTGAATATCTCTATGTAGTGTGAGTACTTGGCTTTAGGCATGTGCAGAGGGATACAATGGAAATGGTGTATCTGAAGTCTGGTTTTGCTTTATTTAGAAAAGTAGATCTGGAGCTGGAAGTCTTTATGGGTGACTCTTCTTGAGTAACACTGTTGCAGGTGACATATTTGTGCTGTAAGCTTGAAATTGATGGTGAGCTTGTTAGGAAACACCCCTGTTTATTTCTCAAGTAAAAGAACTTAGGAAGAAGCTTTTTCCTATCAGACTTTTTCTTGAAAGCCAGTTTTGTTTGTTGAGGGGAGAAGAAATGCATACAAATTCCTGATTTTTTGATGTGCTTTTGATCATAGTGAAAGCTGGATAAATCAGTGGAAATAAAAGATTTTTGTGTGTTTCACATCCAGTTTGACAGCAGCTGTTAAAGCTTTTTTGGCTACATCTATATATGTATACAGGTGCAGCTGATGTTCCCTAGCAGGCAGATGACAGTAATCTTCCAGGCACACTCCAGGATATCCTTGTGTGTTGGAATCTTAGCACCATGCTGTGCCCTGTATGAAACTGACAATAAATACTTGTTCATTGCAGTAGCATAATTACACCAATGCTGTTGAAATTGTTGCATTTTTTGTTGACTGAAATGCTGTTTCAGAATTAGCATAGAAAGGCATAAAGATTTGTTAATGTAAATAATTTTTGAGGTAAAATTGCATGCTTGGAGAGGGAAGCTTCTCTGAGTCTTGTGTCCATTCTATAGTCTGTCTGTCTTTACTTTTATTCATGTCACAGCCAGTCATGTAGTTGGCAGGCCCTCAAAACCTGTTAAAGAAGGTTTAGAAAGAAAGAGAAAGTTTAGAAAACCTGTTAGAAGGTTAGAGAAAAAACCCAAGGAACTGAATGCAAATGTTTCCTAAGTTATTGCTGAGTAAAGACAGAACACAGTTTATCTCATAATCTCTAGGGGTATAGACACTCTCATTTGCAGCTCCTTGTTTGCACAGGGGAATTGGTTCCCAGTGATTAATTTTATGCTTCAGATAAGGATTTTTCCCTTTTAATACTAATTTTTTCAGCATCTCAACAGCATGGGCATATTGCACTCTGTTTTTTCCATGAATGATTATACATGGAGGGAATAAAAACCCACCCCAATAAACCTGTGACGCACATGGTTCCAGGGCTTTCTTAGGGTCACCAGGGAAAGGTAATGGGACTTGACTCATAAAACCTTGTTGGTTTTACCTTGTAGAACACTGTTGTTGAAATATTAACTACAAAATTTCAAACTTGTGAGCAACCTTATTGTTGAAATGTGTTCCATCTTTCTTGTTGGGACTGTTCACTTTTTCTTCTAACCACTTCTATATATTGTTATTTTTAAAAATGAAATGGACTAAAGACAGAGCTAAATTAAAGTCTGAAAATTCAGCTGCTAGAAATAGTTATGCTTCCTGGCAAAGTCATGCCTGGTTTAAATGGTGATAGATTTGGACTTGGATATTGCCTTAAGCAATAGAAGGCTGAAAAAATGAAGCATGTGGATATTTAACCATGTCGTGCATAGATAGTCTAACTTTTCTACCTAGTTTGCTTATCAGGGTATCAGTGCTGTAAATTACCTTGCTGTGTTTTCTTCTCTCACCACAATTCATCAAGGGCCAGCATTGGTATTACTTATTTTACCCATATCTCTCTTCACTGCATTTAGTGTTTTGACAGAGAAAAGATAGAGAAGGGAAATTGAGCAGAAGGTTTGCCTTTTAGTACCTTTACTGTAAAATCAGAAATCCCCTCCTTGTGTTTAGGACTATGACCAGTGGAATAATAGCTCTCATTTCTCAAGTCAGTGCAAAAATTCTATTTGCCTTCAATGGATTAACTTGGGAGTTGAATCCCAAGCAAGCAAGTGGTTGATAGGATGGTCCAAGTGCTGCTTTTATGCTTTGCTTTTTAATGTCAGCGAGGAACAGCACACGTGTTGCTTCGAGAGACATCTCTGTAGTATGTGTCACTGACTGGACAATTGTGTGGTTAAGTTTATGTGGAGCTATCCTTCCAGCAGCCTAATTAAAGACTGTGTGTAACTTCCTTAAATGGGATGCTTCAACAGGTGATAAGTACTGGTTTCTTCTTCAGAGGATTTGTTATGGTATGCATTTCAAGTGCCTTAGTGTGTTTTAAGTATTTTTCAGTGATTGAGGTGCATTTTCTCGTTTGTTCTTCTGAAGCCAGTTTGCTTTCATCTTCTTAAGTCTTGAAATTGGACTTCTTCACATAAATTTGATATTTAGGAAATAAGAGAGTACTGCCTGCATTATGAGAGTATGCGTGCGTTATGCAGAGATTTACTTGTTAATAAGCTCCCTGTGCACTTTTTGGTAAAGGATTTACCTGGGTAGGTTTCTAGGAGGAAAGAGATTCTGTCCAGCCTTCATAGACTCTGTATTTTAGAATTTTCATGTATCTTCAATCATCCTTTGTGTTCTTGGACCAGTGCCTTGCACCTGAATGGCTTTCTTCTTAACCATTAGAGGCACAGCTTCAGAAACATTTGCACAAATATTCAGCTTATTAATTAGTGTTAGAAAACTGTACAGAAAGTGACAATAAAAAATGAGAGCACAGCTAATGAATCCATTGAAATATTAGAAAATAAAATGTTGCAGTCTAGGGAAAACTCAAATTTTTATGCTATTTTTCCATAAAAATAACTTGGACACTTATGGTTGGTGTCTGAATTGATACACCCTGAAGAATGATGAGTCTCTCCCTACTAACTTCACTGGAAATTTGAGTGGGATGAAAATGGAGTGCAAATGCTATTGACATCCTTATTGATACGTAACATTGCAGGAGACAATGCAGTATATGTCTGCATGTCCATAAATTAACAGTGCTCTGTACAAGAAGAGCAGCTGCTGGCTGTCAAATGGAAAAGGAAAGAAAAAGGAAGAAATTATTTTACAAGGTAGCAAGAATACCTGTACAGCACCTAGAAAATTTTGACACAGAAGGTCTAGCTTGTGAAAACTTCTAGAAAACCATTATCATTTGGAGGAGTACACAGTCTGAAACAAAAGGAGGGTGGGGTAAAAAAGTGGGGGGAGAAAGAAAGGCTTGGGCTCATTCAAGTTGTACTGGGACACCTTCAGTTCCCTCTAGTTCAGATTTATGGGCTTTGCAAGAATGTCCTTATCTCATATGCTGGTGGTGGAGGCTTCTGTGAGCTGAGGTTTCTTCCTCAGGATGGGTTTTCAGGCATTCATAGCTGCAAGTACTTTTGGTGTTCCCAGCTTAGTGGTTATGCTTAAGGTCTTCAATGGTTAATAATAATCTGATTTCTATCTTGTGCTTTTTATTTGTTTGTTTTCTTGGTTTATTGTAGGTTTTTTAGAACTATTTATCCTCTTACCCCTTTTTATTTGTAAGGTTGTTCAGATTTTGAAAATCAGAAGTTTGTCTGGGAAGTCTTGTTACAATGATCTATTTAATATGATTTGCAAGAAATATATGCTCTAAGTTTTTCAGGAACCCCAAACTTTAGACTTAGTTTTCCTGAAAGAAGTTCCTTCTGATGCTATAATCTGACAATGCTTAACAATCAAACTCACAGTAAAGAACCTTAAATTTTGAACAGCTTCTTTTTTCAGTGTGTCCGAATCCCTTGAACGACCTTAATAAAGAATTTAAAGATTATCTGATTATAAAAGATTTGCTAGCTGGCAGTGCTGAAAGTTTGTTTCATCAAAAATACAGACTCATTTATTGAGTGGCTTTGCAGTTAGGTTGTCACATGTGTGGAACAGCCAAATCAGCCTGGAGCTTTAAGCACATGGGCTAACATGTAGAACTGAATTACTGAAATAGCTGTGTAAAGCTCCTTTATGTCAATTTAAAAGGTGTGTGCTTACCATGATTGGCACAAGACTTGGGTGTTTCAGAAGTGTAATGCATTATAAAAATTGTCTTTTTTTTAAATGACTTTTGTTTTAGAGGTTTTCTGGTACTACTGTACCATGTTAGTTTGTTTCAATCTATTGCCAAACAGTTTTGGTAAGAATAATTTTTCTGTTTTTCCTTGGTCTCTGATCAAGTTCTATCCTCTGTGTATTTTAGGATTATAGTGTGTAAAGGAAGAAAACTTTAAGCTGGGTTTTTGTTCTTTTTTCACAAAAGAATTTTGGAATTTTATACTCATGCAATGCCTGAAGAAGAGAAAATATTTAGTATGCTGGAAGATTTATTGTTTTTGTTGGAAGAAACCATTTTCTATTCTTTTTGATAGCTGCAAACATTTACTGGCAACTTTGAGGCATGACTGGGTCCTTCAAGACCGTTAGCATGTTCTTTTCTACTGAAATTTGAGAAGTTGCTGTCTTACAGCAAACAAAAGAAAATACTCTTTGTGAACCGCTTAATTGCAGCTGTGTTACTGGAACAAAAAGTCATGTGGAAGGGAAAGTGTAAATGTTCTCAGAAGGGGATTAGAGAAGTTAACAGAACAGAGACCATTAGTGACTGTTAGATTTGACTGTGCAGCTTGAGCTCAGGAACTCAATAAATTGGTGATTGCCAGGAAAGGGGATGGGAGAGCTGGTCTGACCCAGTTTTGTACTTCTTGTATTAAACATTGCTGAAGTTTCTGAAACCACAGAAATGGGAAGCTCTTCCAAATTGAGAACTTCTTTAAACCCTTAAAAAAAAAAAAAAGCCCAAAAGCTTAATAAGAAATCTTTTGTGATCTGCCTCTGAAGTTCATGTGTGTCCACATGGGCTTGACTTGATGTTCAGAGAAGAACAGCTGTCTGGTTCCAGCTGCAATTCCTTCCTGGTTTTTTCATCCTTTCTCTCTTGGAATCTGTGTTACCTTTTGTTCAGATTGCTTAAGGAGGGAATTAAATGATGGATGGTCAAATTATCAGGGGAATTCATTTTCATGCATGTGACTCTAGAGTAAAAATAGCTGCTCAGGAAGCGAGGAGAAAAAGACAGGAACACTTTAGTGATATCACAGTTTAGGTTGTAGTTTTAGTTGTTGAACAGGAAAGTGAAAATATACTACTAGGTAAAATGGTAAAATATGTAAGTAAGCTGTCATTTAAAATGGCCTCACATGAAAAGTACAACAAAAATCAACTTCTGGAGACATAAATAATTGGATTCCTTTTACAGATGAGAAACATATTCCTCAAGAAGGGAAGGACATGCTGTATAAGAAGAGGCATTCTTTTTGTTCTTGCTTCCCTCAACATCAAATTCTTGTGCTCTCTTGATACTACCATGTGTCCTGTATGTGCTCTTTGGCCTTGCACAGAATAATTGAAAAGAGAATTTTTCAATACAAAGCCCTTAGTTTTGTGATATTATCAGACACTGAAGGAATTTGTGTCTTCAACTACTGAGTATTAGTGAGCAGAATAGAACAGCAAATTGAATTTAATGTGATATGTGGAAATTTCCCTGGTGCTTCCATGGTGCAGAATATAGTTTGCAATGTTTTAGAAAATATTTTTGCACTTGACATTAACTGAACTCTTTAATAGACACACATACACATTAATTATCACCCATTCTGTCCCACCCATTGTCTGAGAATATTAAAGAGTGAAGATCACAGAATTTAACTTTTCAATGTAATGTGAACTGCTGGTTGGGAAGTCTGCTGCTGATGCAAAATCCATTTGTTCTGCTTCCCTCTTCAGTGGTTTTGGAGAAACGGAAGAGAAACTATTGCCTGTCTAGACTTTAATAGGTTTATATTTATATATATTTATACATATATATATTTATTTCTTTTATGTAGACAACATTAATTTCAAGGCTTATGATGTATTTTCAGTGATAGGCTATAAATGCCAGTTAGAAAAAAACTAGCAACAAACAACACAAAGTTTGTGCCAAGAACTAATATGCATCTAAAAAGAGCAATTGCTTTTTACAATACTTTTGGAACCTCAAAGTATAAAGTCTTCCAGCTATTTTCAAAGAATTTGTGGAATTCAGATTTTGCTGTGTGAAAAAAGCTCTACTTAGTCACCAGCATGCACCTGGGTATATAAAATCAGCTGTAAATTGTGTATGACTTCTGAGTCGGGAAAGTTTGGGTTTCCTTCACTTTCCTTTTTTCCCCACCCCCATCTGCCAGTGGGAGAAATTGGGTTTTTTTATTACCTGTTTGTAGACTGATGGTGTAAAATCAAGGATGAAGCCTTACAGCAACCTCTATGCAAGTAATTATTATAAAAGATCCCTAGAAAATAGGAGAAGTCCGTCATCAGCATGGTAGGAAGCAAAATCTTGGTTAATGCCAGCTGTCTTCAGTTAAATTTTTTTGCCAAAGCTCAAAATTTTAATCTATACTTTTTAAAATGCAGGCTGTGAATGGTTCTATACATTTATTTCTCCCTGATAACTGGGTTAATATTCAGTGTCTAGGTGCATGGATGATAAAGAGGTCAGTAGTGTAAAACCAAGTGGTAAAGCAATTTTTCGAGGAAAAAGTACTTTTCTTCTGGAATTGATTAGTAATGGGCCACTGAATCCCTTAATTTTGCCAGCAAGGCTTCGTATCTATAGTGATATCTTAATTTATTTTTCTTGTGTGAAAGTTTCTAATGTTCCTGACTGCTCCTTTGTCTGTAAGCTGGGTGTTTCTTCTTTGCTAAAACAGCCTGTGTGTGCTTTATTGCAGAGACACTCTCTATTCTTCTCTCTCAACTCTCTGATGAAGTCTTGTTTCCAGCCTTTGTGCACAGTGAGGAATCTATGGAGAACTTCCCACTGCAGACTGAGATAATACATTTTCCTGTCTCTAAGATTTTCATCTCAAGACTGTAAAATTTTCTTCCAGCCCTCCTTTTTTTATTTCCTCCTTGCCTCTTTATGCTAATACTAAGTTGGGTATTTGTATAAGTGGTGAACACTTGATGCTTCTCATTGATTGCTGCTGCTACTTTTTCTCAGGTTAAATGTGTATGCAACTTAAGATAAACCAGTACAACTGGTCCAGTTTGATAAACTCTCATTCAAATTCAGTATTTTGTAAGCAAAGTTTATGGGAGGATGTTTTGAAACTATTGGTAAAACATTTGAAAGTTTTGAAATCTGTTTCAGACTATTCTCCAAGTGGTGTTTTTTAAGTGGTACATTTGTGAATTTTCTGTGTGATATATCAATAAATAATCTCTAAAGTATTTGCTAGCAATGAAAGATAGAAATGGGAGTTGAAGAGGTTCAGCCCATGTTTTTTTCACACATTTGTGAAAATTTTTTTGTAAAAGCTGAATTTTCTCCTAGGAGTTAATGCCATTTGTATACTGAAAATGTAGATAATAAGTTTTAAATAATACCCATTTTTTGAAGCTTGCAAGAATAAAATTTAAATATTAAATATAGGCCTGGAAGAAAATTTGGATTGTTGCCAAAGTGCTGGACCTACATGGAAAGGATGAACGGTGATATATTGTATGCAGACTAGATTATATAAGACTTGAGATCTAATGTTTTGAAGGGAGAATTTTTTTTTTAATGTCAGGTTTTTCTGTTTATTTTAGGTGGTTGTAGTCACTGTTTTCTTGGGTCTCCATGCAGTAACAGTTACCGAATTAAGCTGTGGTACACATTATCATCAAATTGATTGTGAAAGCAGCAAGATTTGATGCATTCTTTAACTGGTCTAACTCCCTTTGGGTCAGTTGTATGAATAAAAGATTTGGAGATTATGTTAGCCTTCTATTCTCCTTTCACTTAATCCCTCTTTCGGCAATGGCTTCAGAGATTAATGTGACTCTCTGCTTCATTCTGTTCCAATACAGCAAATATCATTTGTGCATGGGTAGTACCTGTGTATGTCCTCAATCTGACAAACTTTCCATTGCTATTTGTAGGAATGTTCTTCAAAGAAGAGCAAGAAGGATGCTGTGAATCACTTCCCTCTCAGTTTCTAGGCCTGTAGAGGAAAAATTTCTGCTAGTTTGCCTTTGTTATGCAGCCCAAGGGTGTAATATGGATTTCTGTCCTTCTAATATGAATATTTATCATCCAGATGAAGCAAACTTCCCAAAACTCTTGGGTTTTTTGCTTGGTATTATGTCGTGGGAGAAGGTGCTGCTGTCTTGCTTTTTCTGTTTTTTGGCAATGCTATCTTCTGTAGCTTGTTCTGTCCTGTAATCTGTCCAAGTACCAAAACATTATGGAGTGCAGATAGTGATCAGATGGAGTTGTTTGTCCATTCTGGTGAGTGAAGCTAAATCAAATGTGTTACATCACTGACTATCTATTTGTCTTTGCTATAGATCAGGCAGTCTGTTGTGTGTGGAAGGTCTGCTGAAGAGCTGTAGAAATCACTCTTGCAGGTTTTTCATGCTGCTGTCAAATGATACTGAAGCTTATGTTCTTTGTGGTGAGGATCTTTCTCTACACTCCAAATCTCATTCACTTCCTTGGCTCAGAAGCCATAAACTTGGTAAGCATTTGAAGCTGGGCAGAACTAACAAATAAAGTGAATCTCTTGTGAAAGAGAAATGCCAAGTTTTCCCACCTAACAGGAAAAGGACATAATAATCACACCACCTTTGAGGGCAGTTAAGCCATGGAGAATATCGTGGCTGTAGGACTGAATAAATCATGCGTAACCGCTGAATTTAAGATGAATCATAAATTGGGTGTGTGTTAGAAATTTGTTCAAGGGGCAGTATAGTCAGTTTAACAATTGTTCAGTTGTAAACACATACTGAATCATGCAGTATATAATTATATATTTTTCTGAAGTGTGGGGAGCAGAGTGGCAGGCTGAGGGACTCAAGTTAACTGGTCAGGTTCTGATTAACTCGTATGATTTTGGCACAAAGCCATATGTACTGTGTCAACTCATGTTTTGAAGGAAGATCATGATTTCCTAACCATTGGCATTCCAAATCTTCAAGTGGCTTTGTCTACTAATTAATCTAGAGCTAAAACCTCCTAATTGCAGGATTTAAACTAGACAGTATAAGCTGCTCGGGAAGGTTTTGGCCTCCATAAAGAGCTCATTTAAAAAGCATGTTTCCGTGACCAAAAATCTTCATGTTTTGTGTGGAATCTTTGAATTGATGGCTATCTCTAGACAGCTGCTAAATAGTTGCCATATAGACCGTACTGTTCTTAGTACTTGGTGTATACCACACCTAGAGTTGGGTGGGTGAAAAATAGGTGAATTTTGATGTAGCAGTTGTATAGGTAAAGTTTGATGTATCAACACTATCAGTTGCAGGAAATGGATCAGCTGCAGATGGTTGGATAAAGAAAATCTGCCTTTAAAATCCATTTTTTTTTCAGTATTTGCAAGATGGCTCTGGGTAATATGCTTAAAGACCCTGCTTATAATAGATTTAACAGAGAAGTCAAAGAACTTGGGAAATACTCAAATATGAGATCACCAGCAGCAGGAAATTCAGAATTTAGGGAAATCCTATAATGAACCCATAGGGAATAATATCCTTCATGTAAAGCTTGTCTTCCATTTTCTTGGCAGTGGGTCTATTTCCCAGCATGGAAGTGTACACAGCATATTTTCTGCTCACTCTTAGATTTCTAAGTGCCCTGTAAATTGGTTGCTAGCTGGGAGTGTATGTGCAGAGACTAAGCACAGCCTTAGTCTTAAATTCATTTCGGTATGCTTGAGTATGGAAGGAAGTGGACAAAGAATGGATCTGTAGTCTGAGAGAACAAATGATCACCTTGTGATGTGGAAACAGTTTCTGTGGGACAAGCAGGCGTTAGGCAGAAGAAGAGATCTCCATGTTTGCACTGTGTGCATTTAACTCTGAGGTCTGCTATCTTCTGTATTATGCTTTAATCTAATATTGTTTCATGTAGGGTGTGTTGGACCTTATTGGTAGGTCACCTGAATTACATTACACAGACTGATTCTCAGTTACTGGGGGAAAAACTGAGATGTATCCTGTTCAAGGACAATTTCCAACAGTCTGCTCTTCAGCTCAGCATCACAGAAAGGAAAGGGAAGTATCTTTCCTATCACTTAAACAGCTATTAAGTGCTTTCAATAAACAGCAGTTGACTAGATTATTTTTTTTTCTGGGAAATTAGTTGTTTATGGCAAAAAGGAAGTGCTGTTAAGTCTCTTATGAGGACAGAGGTTTTTAAAGATGATGGATGCTTTTGAAGTTCTTTGCAGGAAATGGTTCTACCCTGTAAGACATACTGGTCTTAATTACTGCACTTGCAATACCATGTGTGTATAGTGAAGAGCTAGTTTCTGGACAGATGGAGGTCTTTTACTAGAGTTGCAGCCCATCTGCTGGTATCAAATCTGTTTTTCCAAATGCTTACAGAATCTTATTTAGATCTGTCTTGGCCAAAACCTTTAATAGGCTTTAGGGACCCTCTAATGTTAAAGGCTTTCAGGTAGTTCATGTTGACTTGTCAAAATAGATTAGTGTTCCTACCCATTTATAACCTTATTTGTCCTTCAGGGTTTTTCTCTTGTCCTTCAGCATAAACTTATTACAAAAGTGAAATATTTGGTCTATATGCATGCACCCACATATTTTATATAGATAGTGGGTAACACATGCAAATGTGGGGACAAGCACACACTCTTTTTCAACATGAGTGGGCACTGTCAAAAGCACATGCTACCTGAAGGCTGACAGACATAAAGCGCAGCAAGCCAGGTTTGTAGTGGCATTTGCCAGTTTCTCATTTCCTTAGGATCATCTTTCCTTCATTTGAGGCAGCATGGACAAGTCAAATCCAGCCAGCTGCCTGTTCACACCTCTGCCATTCCCTTGGAGTGTTCGTATTTCCTGATGAGGCACCAGGGTATTGTCAGTTATGCTTCTCAATTGGAAGTGTATGAAGTCACTTTATAAGATTAGTCACTGATTCCCCCTGCTTAAATCTTTGTAAAGGTTTTCACACCTAATAGGAGGATAACATATTACAGGCATTTTAAATTGTATTTAATTGTATTTTAAATTGTATTACACACAATTGTATTTTAAATTGTGTGTAAATCTCACACCTTGTACTAGCATGTCTGAATAGAGAGGCTCTGTGAGAGGAAAATTACTTTTTTTCTTCTGTTGCAGAACAGCGAAGAAAATGCTGTACTCTGTAAGATTTGATATTTGCTATTGTGCTTGAATTAGCATGTATTTCAACTTACAGGAAAGAAAGCAGAGCAAGAATCTCTCAGCTTATGCTTTGGTCCTAGAGACACAGATTTTCTTGTGCATACAGTTCTTGACAGCTGAAATGTAGGCCTCTGTTCAGTCTTGCCTGTTTTTCAGGCTAGAAATTCAGACTTTCACAATAACAATTAGTCATCACTTGTGTGAATAATAGCTTTACTCCCAGACAGGTGAGTTCACAGATAAGATATCCATGGTGTTATCTATCTGCAGACCTTGTAATGTTCTCTTATGCCATATCTCCCTTTTTTTTTTACCCCCCTAGAAATGAACCTAAGAAATCATAACTGTCTGAGAAGGAAACACACCTTCTTTTTTTTTTTTTTTTTTTTTTTTTTTTCTCTGCTGCAACTTCTGGGCTTCTGCAGTGTTGTCGAGCCTATGTAATTGCTTAAGGAATCTAAATTTTCCAGGAGCTGGAAATATTACTACTTTGAGCATCAAAGACTGAAGACTTAGTGCATAATAGACCCTCCAGATGATCTTTCTACATCAGTAATTACTTGGACTCATCAACTATTTTCACCAAGTTACAGGCAGGAAAAACATGTGTGAGGATGTAGTTCAGCTTAGGGCATTAGGTAAGGGAGCCATTACAAATATTGGAGTATTTGTAAGAACCAAGTAGCTGCAAAGGATGCTGGCTGGGTAGTAACTTTTAAATTGGTTGGATTTTTTTGGTTTTTTTTTAATTTTCATAGCAAAACCCACACAAACATGAAAGTGCTGTTTAGTAGAAATATGGTAAGTGGGGTGATCCAATATGGTAAGTGGGGAATTTGTCAGCTCTCAAATTGAATGTGTGCTTAAAAAAAAAATCCTGGTGTTTTAGCAATGCAGCTGCTTTACCTGTATACACCTGAGGTAAAGCACTGCTGGAGGAATCAGATGCAGGTAGATGTAATTCAAACTTCATTCTGTTATTCAGCCAGTTTTATCTGCATTATTGAATATTATTTCCTTTCCAGGCAGGACACGAGGTAGCTGTTAGTATGAACTGTCCTCTGAATACTAGGGTTTTTTTCTGGTTGAGTGCACAAATCAGCAGCTCTTTCTTCTCATGAGTGTGTAAGAAAGCTGCTTTCAAATGAAGAACACAAACCTGATTTCTGAATCCATTGCATTCTTTACTAGTGCCATACATAAGATAATTTTTAACTATGGAAAAACTGCTTTGGTATGCCATAGTGGTATATCTTTTATGCTAATTTCTTTTTCCAATATGTCTGATAGTCAAATACAAGATCTGAGCAAAAAGATTGTTTTGTTCAGATCCACCTTTCTCCCACAAAAGGAAGAAATCTGGAAACCCAAGTGAACCTTGCAGTTTATTCACCTTAAGAGCCTAAAAAGCCATTTGTGAAAGAATTGGATGTGAATATATAGAATTAAAGTAGGTTTTGAAATAAGAGATGGTAGGGTCAGTCTTTACACTTCTTAAGAGTATGTTGACTTCTACATTATTTACAAATATACTGCAGACCTAGCACTTTTCTTTATGACTAAAATTGGTGGGTGCTAATGATTCCATTCTCCCCCCTCCCCACCCCCAGTATTGTAGCACATTAACTTATTATTTTTGTACCAATCTGAACGACTTTCAAGTGCCACATCTGAGAAAATAGAGAATTCTTGGTCACTTGGCTTCATTTTTTGCTGATCCAGTTGTGCTGCCTTTGTGATTATTACATTACTGCAAGGGGACTGCCTTACCAAGAAGAGGCTTTTTTCAAGGAAGAAAGATATCATTCTCTGTTTCTGAGACTGAAAGGATTCTGACTGAATCTGAGCACTTTGGAACTAGAGAATTTTTCTGATGTAGTAAAAGTTACCACTTCATTACCATAGAGAGGCCTTAAGCTAAGCTTTTAAAAATCTACTCTAAAGTAAGTTGATCCATTAGTGAAACTTATTGGTAGAGTCACCGAATTTCTAGTCTGTGGCAGTTTGTATCTTGGTGTTAAATATTTGAGTATTACTATTCTCAAACATTGGGAACTGATTATGAATAATATTATAGTTATAAAATACTACACTGAATGAAAAAGCAGTTACTGTACTAAGTAATTATCACTGCTTCCTTCACTTGCTCACCAGAGCCCCAGTGTTTTATTTACAGATGGCTTTAGAATGTCACAGATGGTGGGAAGCAGTACTTATGGACTTAGAATAATGCTTTCCAGTGGCTCCATGACATTTAAATCAGGTGCCTGCTACTATTTCTGCTCCCCTGACAAAAGCTTTCATTCCCTCTTCAGCTGTGCTGAGAGCTGAGTAAGGACAGACTTCAGTCATGACCTTTTCACAGTATGTGAGGAATGCCTGGCTCTCCAAATGCAACAATGGAATAACTGCTGGACTAAAGCTGGAGGTGCCATTCTTATTGCCTTTTGTCTGATAGCGCATCATCACTCCATCCTGTAGTGAGATGCTTTTTTGCTTCTGGTTATTTCAGGTCATTAGAAGGGTTTCATTTGTTAGGTGTGAATGAGGGTGTTACTGCCTCATGTACTGTTCAAAAAGTGTCACTATAGCCAAGCTGCTTTGTAGTCCTGAAATGTCTTTTTTTTTTTTTTTTCCTAAAGCTTGCCTTAGTCACAGGTCTTCTGCTCCTATTTAGCAATTAAAATGAAAGTTGCAAGTATGAGAAATGCATCAAGAAGACGTGCCCTCTCAGAGGTGGAGCAGATCAACAGCAAAATAAGGGAGTTGCCCAAGAATTTTACACTGACAATTAAACAAAGAGAGGGATACAAGAATCATGCTATGATTTATGTGGATTAAGCTTACTTTGTAGTGATAATTACATGCTCTTCTGAATAAAATTTTAATATCAAATGTGAAACATCAGCTACCCTCACGTATAAAAGAGCATTCTGCAATTGCCTAGAAAACATGACTTTCATGATCATTATATGCAATTTGGACTGGCTTTTCTAGTTTGCCTAACATGAAGCTTCAGATAAACAAGTTTATCTGGTTCTGGTGATGGAGACAGAAGAGCAAAGGAGGGAGTCAACACTAACCCTGGCTTGTCTTCCATTGTGTGTTCAGGCCAATGCCAAAAGCTGATTTCTTTCCACCTTCCAGGAAAGAAAGCAAGCACTTTTTGAGTAAAATAAACACTGTTTGTCCTGGAGGTGTGAGCCAAGATTCTCAGTATGTCACATTCTTCAGTCTTCCAATCTGAGAATATAATAGTGATTTAAGGCTTTGGGAGGAGAAATGCTAACATTTCATGTGTTAATCTCTGTATGCTCAGATAAAAGGCCAAGATTTATACTTCTGGGAGTGTTTCCATATTGTGTTTTCTCACAAATCTGAGCTAGTTTCTGTTCCTCACTTAGGAGGTCTGAGCTCAAGCAGCAAGCTATCAGTTTGAAGAGGAAATGCAGTTTCAAAGAAATTTTCTTGGTATAGGTTGAGGATTTGCCCAGGAGCATGAGATTTTTGTTTTGCTGGCATTTCACCCTGTCTGCTGTGGGGGAGAAAGAGGAGAACATGGAAAGAAAATATGTGAGTGGAAGAAGCTAATCTATTCCATAACAGGAAGAGGGGAGAAATACTTGGGTGGTAATACTAATCTCTGCTGGCCTCTCTAAAATGAACAAGCAGGAATAGTCCTAAGGTAGCATTATTATCAGGTCACAGGTTGAATGAAAAGCACCACGAGACTGTGGGATTTTTTTTCACAATAATTTTGGTTCACCTGATTTCTGGCAGCTCTTTAAATACTTGAAAAAAGAAGGGGGAAATGGTAGCTGGATCTTGTGGGGCTGTGTCCCCACTCTTTGTATAGGAGAAATGAAAAAAGTGGATGAGACACAAGGGTTTGTTTTCTTATCCTTCAAGACAATAATTGAGAATAATGTGCAGTAATTAACTTGAGAGCAGGACTCTAAAAAAAAAAAAAACTCTTTAAACACAGTTGACTTGATTAGCTTGTGTATTTGATTTCATTGCATACTTGACTATTTGCAAATAATGCCTTATTTTCTGGGTAGTTATGCAAATTGGACCTGAAGCAATAGGAAAACAACACTTTATGTGTGGATTTGAAAATTAAGGTTCCAAAGACTACTGAAGTGCAAGCTTTCTAACTTGGCTCCAGGGTTCTGCAATTCAGCCCAGTTTCAGAAACAGTATTATTGGGGATAAACTAATTGGTGTATGTAGTCCAGATCTTGGTTGGGGGTGTAAGATGTAGGCCAGAATAAATAAATAGAATAGATGCCAGGATTCTGAAATTACAGGGCATGGTAGTGGCTTAAGGTGCTCAGGTTCTGAAATGGGAGAGACCAGACTTTGGAAACTGTCCAGGTCTAGTTCCAGTTCAGTGTCACTGAGACTTGTGCCTGTCAAGTGCTTTTAGAAAGCACTTTGTGTTCAGTAAGTGATGAATAAAAGTGTCAGTGTTTTATTTTCAGGCAGCTAATCATGGCATAAGAAAGGTGAATTTTAAGAGGTTTTCTTGGATAGAATTGCCTTGTTAAATGTACTTCTGCCTCCAGGCATTTATATCTCCAGAGGAAGAAGCCCCCTCCAAGAAGAGGCTCTTGGCTCATCTGCTAAGAGAAAAGTCTCCTCAGAACCTGCCACCTTTTGCCCAAGTGTCTCTGTGGAGCAAGAGGGCAATATTGCTCATATTCAGGACACTTAAGGTCAGCTATCAGTGTTTTACATGGCACAAATAAGGTGGGTTTTTTCTCCACAGAAAGTATTTTGTATGTATATAGAGCCTTCTTACTCTTCTTTGTTTTAAATTTTATTAAAGGATAAAAATTATCAGAGCATTTTATGTGATTATTGAGAAATTCTAACACTGTTTGGTAGTTTTGATTTTTTTTCACTGTTTCTTTCCCATCTAAAAACACTTGCAGAGTGTATGCCAGAGCAGCTGCTTTTGATGTTTCTTGGCATCATATTCCTATGAAATATCAAGTGTGAGGTAGTACAGGCATTTCAGTTAGCTGATGTTAAAGCACAGCTTTTGACTAAAAGTTTTTGTTCTGAAGTTACAACTTTGGGGAAAAATGTTGATGCACAAGGTAAGGAAAAAAGCAAGGGATATGTTACTAAAACCAAACCAACAAGTTGTCAAGCATCAGTTAAGCTGAAGCAATTTATCCTTTTGGCTTTTAGTCCATTTCTAGGACTTTTTGACAAAAATTACTGTATTACAGTTTTTAATAATCATTATTATGGCAAAAGCTTCTTAATATTTTGGCTAGTAACAGTTCAATAAAATTTGGAAAGAATAGGCCTTTAAAATTTTCCAAATTCTTCTGTTGCTGTTGGAGACCTTCAATTTGAAAGTTAAAATTTAAAACGTATGAGGAGAAATGGTGGTGGTTGGGGGAAATGAGAATTCTAAGCATACGTAAGCCACTAAAAAGGCTTTGTAAGTGGTAGGGGAAAAAAGTATATACTTGGATACAGTCATTTTGACTGAATTACTTGTTGTGAGGGGCTGCTCCTGTTGTGCTCTCCTTGGGCCAGAGCAAGTGGAAGGCTGCCTCATGGGCTTGGCACTGTCTGGATGTTCCATACGTGGTGTGCTTTTAACATGGGTTACTGGGACTTTAAAATGAG
This sequence comes from Chloebia gouldiae, assembly GCA_003676055.1. Lineage (NCBI taxonomy): Eukaryota > Metazoa > Chordata > Aves > Passeriformes > Passeridae > Chloebia > Chloebia gouldiae. Next base: position 6,877,721 of record QUSF01000025.1, read on the forward strand.
ACTTTTTAAAGCCAAGAGGTCACTGAGCTTGTTTTCAGGCAAGAGCCAGAGCCTCATCCCACTCACCAGGGAGAGTGTGAGCTGTGTGTCTAGAGGGAGGAGCTGGCAGCTGGTCCTCATGAGGACAGGCTCTTTTCAAAAAGTGTCTGAAATATAGGAGAGGCCTCTGGCTTAGGCAACATTTTTCCCTGTGACTATGCTGCCTGCTTAGGGCTGAATGGTGCCAAGAAATTTGCACTCGGAGCTTGTTAGTACAAATGATTTACACCTGAATTTACTCTCTTGTCCTGGAGCATAAAAGTTGCCTCCATAGGATGCAACTGCCTTCCTGTGGAAATAGTATTCCTGTGTGGTCTGGGAGTAAATTCTGCCACAAAAGAAGCAGTCTGTCAGGTTCCTGTCTATGCACCTCCAGTGCTAACTGTTTTAATTTGTCCATTGCCTTCCTACCTTACGTTGTGCTTTCTGCTGTGTGAATCTCCCTGTTTGGCTGTCCTGTGGCTGTGATCTCATGTGAGTTTTGGGTGTATGAGTACTCCATGCTCCAGCAGTTCCTGTGGTGTTCATACCAGCTAACCCTGAGACTTGCCTACTCTGATTCCATCTCTGTGTGGCCTCATATTAAGATGTCATCATAATTCTGTCCCAAGAAAAGGTCCTTGGAAAGTCCACCTTTCCATGTTCTTTAGTCTTATTACAAGGAGTGAAAGGAACAAGGCACAGGATTCCAGATCTTGCTTTCCTTAGATAAAGAGGAGACAGGGAGAGGACTTGTTGCAAAAAAGTGGCTTGACATGAACTAACTAGGAGTCCATAGAGAACTTTACCAGTGCATCCAGGTTTCTTTGCTGGTCAGCCTGGAACACTGAAAAACACAAGGACTGCCAGGAGCATGGTTTTGATGTGCTGTTCTACAAAAACTTTAAATGTTTTTCTCTTAGAAAAATTACTCAATATAGTCCTTATCTTGCAATTTATCATAATGTTCAGGTATTGCATAGAACCAAAAGCTTTTGTATGAATTGAGCATTTAGGTTTCTGTGTTCACAAAGGACCACACACTCTTGAGGGTTCCCAGAATCCAAGGAGACAGCGAATTTGGAGTAGTTGTGCATTGCAAACGTCAGCATTCCTACAAATATCTTCTTGTGAAAAACATCCAAGACAAACTGGTGGGGGAGAAATATGTATGGAGCCAGGCACTTCCATTGTCAGCTCCAAACTGGTGCCTGGCTGATGGCAGGTGGAGAAACCTGGCCTTGCATTTTCCTGACAACAGCTCTTCCCCAGCTTCCCTCAGTCAGTTCCTTGGTGCTACAGAATCATTTTGTTGGAGGTTTTTTAATCTTCATAACCAGCATGCATGATTAACTGAGGCAGACAAGCACTTCAACCTGGAGATAACTTCGAGGAAGGAAAGTCACAGAGAACGTTACCAAAAAGTTAGTGAAACAGATCTGCTTCAATGACAATCCCACTCAAATCCCAGCTTTGTGCACTTTGCATGTGGCTGTGCTTGTAATGACTGGTTTTGTGATAGATTTTGCTTGGGCTTTCAAAATCAGTTTGAAGTAGTTTGGTTTAGTTGTGTTGTGTGTTTGATTTTTATTTGTCAAGCTCCTACTATCTGTAAAATATACTGCTACAGCAGAGGGCTGGGTGTGTATCCTCACACTGCTTCGTACTGTGATCAAGAAATTGTTTGCTGTAGGATTCTTTTACTGTTGATGTAATATGTTTGGGAGTTTGAGCAGACATGCTTATGGTCTCTGTTGTGTTGTTAAATAGGGAATTGGCTTATATCTGCTACAGAACAGTTCACACTATTTAGTCACAGCTGAAAGGATGCAGCATTTTGCAGTATGGGGAGTGGCAGAGAAGGATTTGGGATAGGGGAGAGGGGATTGTTATTCTTATGCTTGACATTTTCATTTAGAATATTTATCACAGAAAGTTTTCATTTGGAGTTCATGTATTTTTAGTCCCTAGGAGAAGATGAGATCTTTTAATCTGAATAATCCAGATAGCTCGATTCCAGATGTACCTACTGAAATGTGAGACTGAGGCATGAAATCACAGAATTTCCTGGAACAGTGAGATCAGACACTCACTCTGTGCCCGGTGTATGTGAATCTCATGCTGACTGGAAACACAATTTTCTCTGGTTTTCCATCCATTTATTGCAAGTCTGCATTGGTCCCTTGCCATTTTTCATGGTTTATTTATTTTTTCTCTTGGGGAATTCAGGTTTCATCTTTCTTTTAAATGTATCTGAGTCTGCTTTCCCTTACACTGTCTTTTGATGATTACTTTTGAATATTAATTGTTGAAAATATATCTGGCTTAGTAAATATGCACAGTAATTAAATGCTTCAAACTGGCAAGTTGTGAAATAAGGAACAATAAACTGTGGTGAAAAGCAGCCAGCAATATGTAATTTTTCAGTAGTAGTATGGAGTTATAGGTGAAAAAGCTACTATTTTAGCAAGTATTATCAAACCCCATGTTTTCAGATGGAAACTGCAGGATATTCAGCCTTTTATGTTGCCATTATATGTATGTAAGCCTAGTTATCTGTAGTTAAAAACACATGGGAACACAAGTCTGCCTAGACAGCTGGGAAACTAAATATAGCCTGTAAGCCTGTTCCTCTTTAAATTTGTTAGATTAGTATCCTACACCTGAGCTAGGGCTGTATGTTGTGATGGGGAAGCTCTGGGTAGCTGATTTACGGGAAGGAGGAGGAGCTTCCAGCAGTACCATTGGGTCATCTAAAACTGTTGCTATCAGTTACTGGTCTCCAGAGCATAAACATTGCTTGTGGAACTGTATTTTCCACTTCCAGCAACCACTTTGGAGCCTTTGAGACATATAACAAACTTACCAGTGATGACTGATAGTACATCTTAGGCTCTTACTACAGCTCACCACGTCAAGATTTTATTCTCTAGGCTTTGGAGAGAAGCACAGAGAGAAGCCACTGCAGCTGCATCCTTATCAGAAATACAAATTGGCATGATTGCTCAGTCTGAGAACATTCCATAGAAAGCTAGAGTAATTAAGCAGACGTGGTTTATTTGCTCCCGAGCTTATCAAATGGATGAAGTTTTGCTTTGCCAGAATATTAGGGATGCAGTCTTCAGTTTTCAGATGGTTTTGGACAACAGAATATTGTATTGTAGTGTGGTGAAAATGGTTTAGCTCTTTCAAAAAATAATGAAGCATAACCTCATTTATCTGGGGAAAGTAATCTTTGTTTGTTTTCTGGGGATGTAATAAGTAGAGTGCTGCTAACAGTTTTATTTATTTTTAACTGCAAGGAGAAGCTGTTCCACTGCTATTTTGCTTGCGTATATATCAAGTTCCTATCACTTTCACAGCTATTTTGCTTGTGTGCATATTTGCTGCCAGTGCTTCTCATAATATGGTCATGAGATGCTATCAACAACTCTGTGAAAGGTGGAAGAGCTTCCTTTCCTAACAGCAGCTTCCCTTAAACCTGTCCAAATCATGTTAATAGCTGATTTATTTTAATAAACCTGTAACTACGATCTGTAATCTTTATAAACAGAGCAATATGAACAGAACAGAGCAATATAAACATGCTCTTGCCCATAGCATGTGGATTAGTGCCAGCTTGTTGAATTTATAGAGCCTCCGATATTAATATGGATCATTTTCTTAACCTGAGTTAGGTGCTCAAAATTCTTTATCGCCATAGGGAACATTTTGTATCATTTATATTTGATGGATTCTGCTAATGCTGGAGAATATTAGTAACTGAGGGTTGAACATGGATTATTACTACTTGAATACTGCATGCATGGAGAAGAAAAGATGTTATTTAGTCTTACATCAGTCTGTTTATTTCCCAGGTAACATGCATGTGTCACTAGCAGAGGCTCTGGAGGTTCGGGGAGGACCATTGCAAGAAGAGGAAATATGGGCTATTTTGAATCAAAGTGCAGAGAGCCTTCAGGAACTATTCAGAAAAGGTAAGAATTTTTTAAGACTGATAAGTCTAACTGGAAACATCTTGGTTATATTAATGTGCCATATAAGTAAACTGCCTTGTCCTTCCTAGATTCTAAACCCAAACAATACCTTGCTCCTAGGTTGTCTATGGGTGAGTCCCTCTCTTTACCACAGCCCAGAGGTTGCTTTCATCCTTCACTTCATGTTCTGCCAGAGCCTGCGGCACATCCCATTTCTTGTGGTGATAACTTCTATTATTTTAGACCTATTGAAGTGAGATGGGAACATGGGAAAAAAAGTGATAAATAAGTCTGAGACCACTGGAACACTTTGGTACTGAAGGGGACATGGGAATGGATACAGTAATGTGTATCCAGTGTGCTCTGAAGAGATTTTGTCTCAAAGGTGAAAACCAGAAAACTTCACCAGAGGGATAGGTATGATTCCCCAAAATGCAAGTGGCAGCACCTACATAGCTACTGAAGGAATGTGGTGTTGACTGTACTTCAAAGGATTAGAAGTATTTCTTCTCTCTCCCCCCTCCCACCTCAGTAAGCTCCAAGCTCAGCAACTACAATACTGCTAATAATGTACATTTTAGCACTAGGTCTGAATATGGAACTTTCCCCTTCCTGATGTTTTCCTTTTTTTTCTTTAAAATCTGCAAATCCTTAAGGCCCTTCCCTCCCTTTATTGTTTCTTTTAATAGCAATTTATGCTAACCCATATATTGAACTTCAGTAACATCTTTAACGTGTTCTCAGATAAAGTATATGCTCCCATGATACATCCTAGTATTTCAGCACCTTTATGGGGGGGTCATCCCCTTGTATCTAAGCATGCTTATGTAAGCTTATTCAGTTTTATTAAAGACCAATCAAAGGCTCTTTGACAATAGTCATTGTTTTGCCACATTACTATGCAAGGGGCAAATCTTTGTTATTTGGGGCAAAATATTTTGTGTTTTTTGCAAGTATTTGATTTAGAATTTTATCAATATTCAACATTTAGGTTGTTTTGGGCTGTTTTTTTCAAGATTTGGTTTAGGCAATCTATCGAGTCAGACACTGTCTCTGTCTTATCTGTTGCACAGCCTCTGAGAGTGGTCTCTGCTGGATAGGCTCCAGAGAAGGCAGATGTAGGCAGAAACTGCTACATGGTGCCCAATTTCTGATCACACTTGACTTAGCTTTACAAATATTAATTTCACCAACTTCTTCAACATATTTTTTTCCAGGTGAATTACAGGTAGTTTTGACATCCCATTCAAATTTACCTTCTTCCCTTTACCAGTGTTCTCACAGCCCCATGTGTAGTCAAGAGATTTCCCTGTTAGGAATGCTGAGTTTATTGTTGCAGTTTGACCTGTCCTGCTGCTTCTTGTATTGCAAGGAAAGGAAAGCTGGCATCTGTTTTCCTCTCTTTCACTATTTGTCATCTTTTGGAGACAGTCAAGAGAACTATTTCTTTTAAGAGGCATCTTGAATGGTTAGAGGTTTACTCTTGTAAACTTTACAGGAATTGACACATGGAGCTCCATTTTCTAATCCACCCGCAGGATCACAGTTGTATGAGCACATAGTAGTGGTTTCACTACTAATTTTCCACTTAAACCTTTTATCCTCGGTCTAAATTTTTTTCTAGAAGGGTGTCTCCACTGAAAATAAGAGCTCGCCCTTTCTTGTCCTGAGAGTAGTGCAGAAAAGTTACATAATCTCTATGAAGACTGGATGCAGGCATGGACAAGGAGAATACAGGCAGCCTTCCTTCAAAAGAGCAAGTACTGAAAGATGAGAGCACAAAACAGAAATCTGCTCCAGGACTTCTGATATGTGTTTTTAAGGCAAGGAGATGTTTGCTAGCCAAGACTGGCTAAGGTGGCAGAAGCTTCTGATCTTGCTTCCTATCCATGAAGACCAAAACACAAATTCAGATAAAATCAGTGCCAGAAGAATCTGTCTCTTTTTTGGAGATGGAGCTGTTTTATTGAGTTGTTTTTCTGCTAGTTCAGCAAACTATTTTCAGTTGCTAGCTATTAATTAGTCTGGGATATAGCCTTTGGTAAAAAGCACTTCAAGAGACACTCAAATGAAAGAGCTTTTCTATGTAGCTAAGGTTGATAAAGATAATCTAATTCCTCCCAGCAAGAGTTGGATAACCAGACAGTCTTTAATGAAGGTTGTCTTCACTCAGGAAGCAATCTAGAAACTTTTGTCATCTTGAATATCAGTTTCTGTGCTGGCTTACGAAGGTGGTGTTGACATGCAGGAATAGAAAATGTGGAGGTTCCTCTAGGCTTGTCTGACTCAATTTTGCACTTTATTTGTGGAGGACTTGTAGCAAACAGGGGATTCTAAAGAAATCTTGTTTTCCTTGGTCAAATTTCAGGCCCATTTCTTCCACGTATTTGGTGTGGAAGAGCTATTTTATGGCAGAGGGTGAGTTTCCAAAATTCTTCAGAATTGACTGATCACTTCTGGGCTAAAGGAGATAGGGCAAGCTTTTAACTTCTGCAAGATGACAGCATGTTCAGCATTGACCAGCTCTCAAAAGTGCTTTTCCTCCCTGTTCTGATTCTGGAGTCCCTGAACATGCTGTTCTGTAACAAAATATAAGCTCTACTGAGTGTTTAGTAAATTTTTTCTTCAAAGAAAATTAAATTAGGCATATTGTTCAACATTCCGTGCACCAGCTGTTTTGAAATGAGGGGGATAAAAAAATACTGTGGAAATAGCCAACTCTTGAATTGCCATCTGTTGGCAGCTTCCCCAGGCCAGCCCAGGAACCACACTTAAAGGAATTAGCAGCCAAAGTAATTATTTATGTATGTGATCCTGGTAGAGTTTTGGTAGTTTGTTTCAAGTTGGGAATCTTGCTATCATTCAATCCTGTTCTTCAATTAATTTCTTACTTAAGCTAGTTTCTGGAAATTAGAAAAAATGTCCAGAACAAGCTTCTGTTACAGATTTGAGGACTTCTCAATATATGGAAGTTGTGCATGTCTTTTAGTGAGTCTACCTCTTACCATCAAAGCACTGAATAAAAGAAGCATAGGATGAAAATCCATTGTCTTCATGGTTAATTGCATAGCACATCACACCTTATTCAGCAACAGATACAGAAATGTGCATATTTTTATCCCTCTTTGTATTTAGGGTTCTAACAGATGTTGAACTCCTTAAAAATGCTTCACACATTTATTTCTACCATTATAAAAAATGAAAGCTTAGATTGAAGTGCCCAGTTACAAATCACCAACTTAGAAGACCAGCTCTGGTATCTGTCTTGTCAGCACGTTATAAGTGTTAAATGAAGGAGAAAGGCAATCTAGGACTCTGTTGCAGATCTGACATCAGTTGCACTGGTGAGGTTGAGATTAATCTGGAGATTTGAAAAGGCCGATACCAGACCTGCCCTTCTCTTACATCTGTTTAATTATCTGCAATAACTATTTTGTTGTTGAAAGGGTGTATCAGCTGTTTCAGACGTGCTGTATCTTGCACTCAGAACTCCATGAGGTCAAAGAAACAAGTCTTTGAAGTAATCTCAAATATGAGTGTATAAGCATAAGGAGAATGCTGTGCTTGCTGCTGCTGAGAATTATAAAACAGGCGTCCCTCTAATTTGCTAGCTTTAACTGGAAAAGATTTATCTAAACTGGAAAGTGGGAAAGCCTTCATATATCACTTAGGCCACACCTCAAAGTGTGCATTGAGGATTCTTAAAATAATTGGACCTTAAGTTTGGAGACATGTATCTAAAGGAAGGGGGAAGAGAAGGGGGAAAGTGTCTGATGTTAAAAAGACAGGTTGAGCAAAGAAAGAAAGTCTTTGCAAGTTGAATGCCTTGCAGATTTGCATATGGGAAATGATTTATGTAAAGAAAAGTTATATCATCTGAAAGTGGATGTAAAGAAGGAAGATTATGGTTTTCAGGGACCTGTAAATCTTGTTGGCAGTCAAACTACTGTAGTTGCTTTGCTTGAGTAAATGTAATGAAAAGAAGGAAGGCAAAGTGTGAAGTATGTTGGTGGGGACTAGTGGTGAGTCCAAAGTAATCACAGACCTAGTTGGGATGGAGCAGGAAATGGATTGGTTTGGTTGACAAGAAGAAAAAATGCAATAGGAAGGGGTAAAACCCCAAATCCTCATTTCCTAGCTTGTCCTTGTTGGCAGGCAATAAATGTTTGCTTTTTACCTTTGCCAGTAACTCTTGGGGAATGATTTTTCTTTTTTTCATTATCTGGTGACATTTGATCTTTTGGTTGCTGAGAAGGAGAGAGATTGGGCTTCTGTAATTTTATTGGGTTTTAAAAATTTTTTAGTTTCTATCCCTCATGCCTGCCTCCACCCACCCTACTCACACCAGAGGCTCAGTGGCTGCTGGCACTCTTTGCAGAGCTCTGCTGGATGTAGTCAGCACGACAGTGAAGTGTAGGGCGGTGTTTGATTGTGGGGCAGCTTGGGAACAGAAACTCGTCTCAGAAACTAATTGTTCACCCTGTCTCTTGCTCCAGTATCCTCAGGAAAGAGTACATTTCAGTTTTCCAAGGGGTTCAGTATCCCATCAGAGCTCTCCTACCCCTTTGTGCCGAAGGGAGAGGGAGCAGAGGCGCTGCAGTGCTGCTTGCCCTGCACAGAGGCGTGCAGGGGCACGCTGCACCAGCCCAAGGAGGGGAGGATTTCCAGAAGTGGTCCCATGTGCTGGAATAATCCTGGCCAGGCTGCAGGGAATTCAGTTGTCTGTCTGCCTCCAGCCTGGCCTGAGCATACAAATTTTTAGATTACTTGTCTCACTGAGGGTTATGGAGGGAAACAAAGATGTGTGTTGAAAACCTTGTGTATATTTTTTGGTTGTTCTGTGCTTTTCAGAGATTTGTGTGTGTGTGTGTTCTGTGCTAATGGCTGTGGCCTAAGAGAGAAGTGGGGGAAAAGATCCTGAAGGACTGACTTGACTGTAGCTTGGGAATTCAAAATTACCTGCCATCAATAATGTAAAACAGATCCATTTCAAATATTTGTCTTTGTGTTTCTTAGAATGTGGTGGGTCTTTTTTATCTTAGGCTATTTGTATGCTGTTAAAGCACATAAAGGATTTTCCTCTCTCATTTGTTTGGCAATCTTTAGCTCTGTAGCTGAAGATTATTTCTGGTTTTATTGTGTTTAAAGCCAGTTCATTCTCTCATTTTAAGTAAGACCACGCTATTTATCTCTGTCTTGGCAGTGCTTGAAATGCTGTGCTCTCACAAGTGTTTTGTTACTGAGTTGCATAGTTCTGGAGTTACCTCAGAAGGCTGGCAGCTCTAGCAGAGTTGAAAGCCCAATGGATAGAAAATTGACCAGGAACCATATCCTGAATTCCAGTGCCTTTAAAAAAGGGTTTTGAAACACTTTTTTTTTTTTTTTTTTTGTCATTTTCCTTGATATTTTCAGGAGTATGTTACCCTTACTGCTCTTATAAATTATTCTGAAAGCCTAAACAGAAGATGACATGAATATTATCACTATTATCACTGGAAAATAGTTTCTTTTGTTTTCCTATAGTTGCTGGCTGTTTGATGCATTGCATCTTTGCTACTTTTTTATCCATGGTGCAAACACATTAGTGTTACTTAAAAGTATTTCCTTAGGTATATCTACCTGGTTGGAGCTTTGAGATAGTTATTTTGGTTTATGATGCATGCCTTAAGGAAGAAATTGGAGAATTAATTGTTTTATCCTCATCCTTCATAACAATAGATGAAATTCCCTGGTGTTGTGATGTAGGCATTAGGATCTGCTACATTCGTTATAAACTACCAAAGGAAGAAGCTAAGAAAATGTCAGTAAAATAAGCCTGGCAAAATTTCTAAATTTACTGTTTATGGCATTAATTTTACATTGCTTAAGGTCATGAAGATTTTTGTGTGGGGGTGGATCAATAAATTTAGACTCTACATCTGTAGGGGACAAATGCTCTAAAGTTTGTTGGAATTAATTCTGGGAAGACTTCAGACTAATTGGGAGGCTTTAATTGTTCTTAAAACTAAATACATTTTTTTATCTTAGCATGTTTCAGAATCTGAAGAGTTTTTATGTATTTCAAGTATTTGTTAGACAAAATGTTATGATTAAACATTTCTTAAGGTTCCTGAGTTGGGACTCATAAGATGAAACCTTAAAAGATTGTAAGATGTTGGTTGTTTAGGTTTTTTATATCAGTGGTGAATACACATAGAAGTGGTGCAGAATCCAGTAGTTACCTACAGGATAATTTTTGAGGCTAACTAAGGTAGTCTTCCTGAAAATATTTTTGGAAGCTTTGCTATATAATGTGGTATTTTCTTGTTACATATAATAGGAATGGCCTATCTATCTTTGTTTCTTTTTTTTTTAACATCTGAGCTTCCACAACAGCAACCAGCACTTGTTGTGTTTGTTTCAGAGGAAGTGGGGTTAGAAAATTGAAGGACTTACTTGGGAGATCTTTTTACACCTGATACCTGCAATCAGTAATTTAATACATTTCCTAGGAGATTAGAAATATTCTAGATTACAAGATAGTTGATCAGTCTAGGAACCAGCACTGTAGGAATATCCTGAGCTGGAGAATGGAAAATGTTAGTGGTGGTGCTAATAGAGGAAATTATTATTCTGCTTGTTTTGCTTACTATGTCAAAGGAAAAGGACATATCATTCAAATTGTGTTTCCTCAGGTCTTTGATATATTGTGTAGCAGAAGGCAGAACTATTGCCTTTTTGCCCATGAAAAAATAAAAGTTAACTTTTAGTTTTACTTGGTTTAAGTAATATTTTCGTTTACTTAGTTTTACATTGGTTTTACTTAACTTTATCTTATGCCTCCTTCAGTGAAACTGAGTTGTTTGAGGTGTAGAAAAAATATTTTGATTTAAGGAAATGGTCTTTTTTTTTTTTTTTTAAGTTAGTTTGACAGCACTATCATCAGACATCAAAAACGTAGCTGGCAAATTGCATATCTTGGTTACTTTTGGTTCTGCAATTTCAGTGCTTCAATTTTGAAATTTTCAGGTATTTGTAATATTTTTTTCACTTTAGACTGAAAAGGACTTCTGTGCCCCAAAACTCTTTTGTTTTGTCCCCTTCTATTAGCCACTATAATGAGTATTTTCCTTTCCCACTAACTTGGTCTACTCTCTTCCAAGCATTTCTACTACTGTAGTGCTACATTAGAATAGGAGCAAACTACATTCCTGTTGTAGGAATTAGCCTTAATGACATGTGCACTGCAGAAAGGGAAGCTTTTATATGTCAACTGTAACATAAATGAAATAATTTCAGGACAGGGGATTGTGAGTATTTTAGCAGGCTCTTCCTGAGCTTGCTGTATGAATAATAAGCAAAGAATAGTCCTAAAAGATAGGTGTTAGTCCCCAGTGTCATTAAAATTGAGGTTGTTGTGGTGGTTATGAAACACCACAGGTGGAAAAGGAAGCATGAATCTATTCCACTAATAGTACGTAGGCTGATAATAAACTAACATCCAGCAAGGGCATCAAACAACATTGCTTCATTTTCAGGGTGGCTTTTGTTTTTTTTTTTCTTCCCTTAGCTGATCCTACTGCTCTGGGATTCATCATTTCTCCGTGGTCTCTCCTGTTGCTTCCATCTGGCAGTGTGTCATTTACTGATGAAAATGTGTCCCAACAAGACCTGCGAGCGTTCACAGCACCAGAGGTTCTGCAGAACCACTCATTGTCATCCCTGTCAGATGTTGAAAAGGTACAGTGCCTCTTTCTTGGCAGACAGCTCTGTTTTGCTGTTGAGCCCTTTACAAAACAGCTTTAAACTGTCCTTTTTGTCTCCCCATGGTTTGTGATTCATGTAATTTCTTTTGTTGGTGGGGGGAGGGATCGTCCTACTTTGTTTTTTCTGGTTAAAGTGGAATAGTGATTATAGTTGTATGCAGTTGTGAGGGAGAGTCTGTACAAGCCCTGGCCACGTACATACTTGGGCAATGGCTGCACAGAATTTCCACTTCTCCTTTTTAACTCTTTCACAAGGGTAAATGTTCAGACAGGTGAGGTTTGTATATGTGGTCTCCTCCAGGTCACTGACCAGTACAGTCAAAATTATTATCTTCTCAGCTGTCTTCTTGACAAGAATTCGTTGTGAATGGTAACACTTTCCTCAGAAAACCATTCCCGTGACTTAGCCGAAGATATTTAGCTGTGGGAGTGAAAAGGAAGCTGAGCTATTTCTATCTCCTTGGCTTCCCTGGATCAATAATCCTTAGAGGGAAGCTAGCCGCAGACATTGTTGTAATCTGGGAACAATTATGACGTTTGGCAGTGTTCCTTCAGGAAGAAACAGCTCTTACTTCAGAGGAAAGTGGTATTGGCATCAATGGCTGTTGTGTGCACAAAGACTATTAAAGCATGTGTTTCTGTGTTGAATATTTTGTCTTAGCAGCTTTTTGTATACAGTCAATTTTCTTCAGGGCTGTATCACCAAACACCCACTGAAAATCCACAGTTGCTCCCAAGCCCTTTAGACATCCTTCTTGCCCTGCATATTGTTAAAATTAATGGTATAATAAAATATGTTTACAGTTTTGTCTATGGCAAAACTATAAACAATTAGAAACCTAGGCTGAAAGTTTTAATAGAGAAGTAAAAATAACACTAACATCAATGAAGTCTCAGGCTGTTATGTGGAATGCAGCTGCCAAATCCTGTAGTCATACTGTTGGAATTGTTTATTTCCTTTCAGGAGGGACAACACTTTTGAAGACAGTAGCGTTGCCTCTAGTGCCAACTCTGAAGTTAATGTACAAAACTGGCCTTTAAAAATGGCAGAAAAATAGTTCTGAAGTGACAAGCTTATGAACTTGGTCAGAGCTGATTGCATCCTTTGTTCTGTGCCAGTATTCAATATGCTACTTTTTTCTTTTTGAAATAAATGGAGGACTGTTACTATGAAAAGCCATGCTGTGATGTTTCTTAGTCTTTGGGAAGGAAGCACTCAGAGGGACCTCTGTGGCCCATAAATGCCAACACAGAGCGAGTCAATAGGCAATGACCAATGACTGGCACTCTGCACATTTCAGGGCTGACTTATCCTTATTGACTGGGGCTGTGTGAATTTCTTCCCTGGTGTCAGCATCACCTTGCTTGCTGGATGGAAGGTGGTCCACTTAGCTGCTTATGTGGAAGAAGGAAGCCCCCTGAAACATAGCTTTGTACAAAAACTGGTGTCCTTTTATGGCTTTATTAGTTGAAGTTGGTAAGGCTGATAAATAGATTATATGTACATCCCTCTTTTTTTTGACTACTTCCCTTTGCATTCCTATTAAAATCTGTTTCAGGTGGTACACTGGTTCTTTGTAAGGAATATGTTGACTTTGTGTTTTTTAGATTACAGAATCAGATCTTGCTTTCCTGACTGTGGTAACTTTTGACATGATGAAAGATTTTTTTTTTCTTCTGTCACAATTGGCTCAGTGGTTCATTGAATTCACTTACTGGAAATAGTTGGTGTTTTCCTTTTTGATTGTTCTACTAAAAGCTGCTGAAGGCAGAAAACGACCTTGGTTTTAAGGCCTTTTTAAGACCTTTTTTTAAGACAGTGACAGGGTTACCTTTGTCTTTTCATTTATGATTGTACTTGCCAATACAACTTAATGGTGTATTCAAGGAGATATACTAAAAATAAATTACAGTCAATAAATGAGTACCCCTTGGATTCCAAGACACACAGTCAGTTTGAATCCAAAATATGTCTGAGGCCACTGCAAACTTATTTGAAATAGAGTCACCAAACCATTCAAAATTAGAATGGAGATTGATTTGGGAAATTAATTTCATCTTGATCTATTTATTGTGGAACATATTTTAAGTATAGTACAAACATTAATTAGAATTTTTGAATAAATGCTCTTATTTTGAACGCTGTTTTCAAATAGATTAGTAGAGAAGCAAGTTTTAGTTAAGAAGTCTGATTGCACATCTCATTTCTGGAAATATATTTGGGTATGTTGAAGCTCAGAAACATAGAATGATGGAATACCCTGAATTGAAAGGGATCATCAAGTCCAGCTCCAGATTCCAAAGAGGGTAACCCAGAAATGTATCTGACCGTTGTCCTAATTTTTCTTGAACACTGACAGACTTAGGACTATGACAGTGTCTCTAATTAGAATGAACTAATTTTATAATAGTCTTTTAATTGCTGTTCTTGCTTTATTGGGGGACTGAGATTTGGGGAACTTAATTTTTGTTTGGTTGGGGCTTTTTCTGGATTGCTTTTGTGTCTTTTGTGTTCTGTTGGCTTTTTCTGAAATGGTTTTTTTTGCATTCATTATTGCCATGAAAGCATATTCACCTTTTTGTGTGTAGCTGTGGTATATCTTGCTATGCAAGGAAGAACTTCGTAGCTTTTAAGTTGAAAGGGTAATGGGTAATAAACCAGACAGAGAGCAATTTTCTCAGTATTTGAAAAAGAATGTTTCTGATTGGATAGGGCAGTGGTATTGACTTAGAACCCTTGATGCATTTTTCTGACTACTGTCCTAATCTGTTAAGATTTTTGTCGAATTATGTCTCTAGAATTTAAGTAAAATGTTTTGCTTTTAGTTGGTGAAGAGGCTGCCTTATGTGAACTTTTAATTTATTTCTTGTAATTGCTTGTCCTTGTAATTGTTGTTCATTGCCTTCAGAATTATTCAATATATTTGTTGCTTTAAGTACCATAAATATTACTAATAACATGGTATAAAGAGCCATGACTAGTGTATATTACACAGTTTAGAAAAACCAACCTTTCTTTCTACACTCACCTGTTTTGTTTTGACAGTCACCTACAGAGCCAGCATGTGCTTATGCTCTTAATTCTGCAGTATTTAAAGGTTTTATTCCCTGTACTTATGGCTGTATTATGCTGAAGATATATTAATATTATATGCATAATTGTTCGTGTATTTATACCTTAAAATATCAGTTATAGGTTAAGGTACTGCTTTCAATGTTTATATTCTTTCATTCATTCCTTCTTTTTCCTTTGATCTCAATCTTTGTGATCTCATTAGGATAGCCCCCTGCTTCAGTTGTGCTAAGGTCTGCCTTGCTTTCAGACACGGGTTTTAAGGATCCTTGGACACAACCATGCAATCTTCACCCCACACTAGGCTGATTGTATGGATTTCATGAGTTTCTGGCTTCAGTGTGAGATGAAAGCTTAAAATTGAGCAGAGAAGAAGGGAGCACTGGTTGGATGCTGTATGTTCTGTAGCACTAGGATTTGCTTCTCTGAACCTCATGTAAAGGAGAGGTAGGATGTGAAAGACAGCTGAGCTTTAATAGTAGAAATGTATTTCTAAGAAAAATCATGTTAAGTTCATTGCTCTCCTTTAAGTCTGCTTTGCATTTCCAGCCTTGTTCAATGAGTTGACAGATATCTCGTGTCTTATGGCAGGTCCATATCTATTCTCTTGGTATGGCACTCTTTTGGGGAGCTGACCATGAAGTTCCTCAAAGTCAGGTAAGTTTAGATTTGGTTTTGTTTAATATTGCAACTTCAGACTGATGTCATTTGACTGACTCTGCATTTGAGTTTGCATGACAGGGTGTCATGCTGAGACACTGAGGACTGAGATGCCCCTCCCAGAATTTTACACAATGGGCCAGACTGGAAAGATCCTCAGTGGGTCCAACCTCGCAGCCCAAGCAGGGTCATCCCAGAGCACGTGGCACAGGATTGCACCCAGATGTTTCAGTGAGAGAGACCCCCCCAGCTTCTCTGGGCAGTCTGTTCCAGTCACTGCACAGTACAGAAGTTTTCTTTCCCATACTTGGAGCTTTTTCTTGTCAAGTGTGGTGTTGTCTTGCAGGGAGAAGGTGCTGATGGCACATTTGTGTTAGTTTCCATGAAGATACATCTGGGCTGGTCTAGCCTGTAATGCCACAGGCTGAAAGACAGCAGTTCAAGCTGCTGACAAAGAAGAAAATCATTTGTTTTGGTTTAGGCTTATATAAAAATAAATATTGAAGTAACATGGTTGTTTTACACATAATAAACTTGTTCTCCTGTGAATCTGGACTTGGCACATACAGATACTTACCTTTCATAATGGCCAAGAAAGGGTTTGAATTGTTTGGAACAGGGAGAAGACTCTTGCTATTGATTTGTCAGTCAATGAAGACACAGTTGCAGACTGCTTAGAGCTGAGTGTTACTGTTCAGTGTGGTTATTTTGCATACCCAGCAGAACTCTTAGACTGTCCTGCCAGAAATGACTGAAGATAAATGTGATTCATTATCTTCCTCAGTGCTCCTTCCCTGCTCCCAATTAAACTTTAAGAAGTAAATATCTAGAATAGTGAAAATAAGATGAAATGCTTCTGAAAAAGCATTTCATGATGGACTTGCAGCTGTGGGAGAAGCAGTTCGTGGTTCAGATTTAGGTTTGTTCCTACTAGTAGAAGTTATATACCAGACTAAGGAAGAAAATTTTTTAAAGACTTCAGCACTTCAGGCATTCAGTTCCTAATATTTTCTTTAACACAGTGGTAGTTGGGATCTCAGTTGTACTTACTTGGAAGTAGCTGCCTGAATGCAGCTAAGTGAGGTTAAAAACTTTTAAGCTCTGACTATTTAGGGGTACCTGTTCATAATGCCTACTGTGCCTGTCCCAAAATCCCTAGAGTTTTCTTAGATGCTAGGGCTTTTCTTTTTCTTTGCTCTCTGTCTTGTAGGAGATGAAAGGAGCAGTATTCAACAGTAGTAAGAGAGTGCCTTAAAGTAGGTGACTTAAAGAAGATAGGTGTTGAGAGGAAATGAAGGCATAAATTTTAGTCCCTGTTTTCTTTGTATTTCTTTGGTGTCAGGAGTGTGGCAATGGTTTCTCAGTAAGGTAGTGGGAAGTCATGCTCTACCTGCTAACAAAACAGTATTTCCCCAAAGACAATGTGGTGAGGGTATGCCTGGAAGGAATTTGCCTTTGGAACATTGTCATGTGGATCCTCTGTCCTGTGGAGCAAAAGAACAGTCTTGTGTATGGCATTACTTTAGTGCATTAATTTGCATGTGCAAATTTTCCCTTTTTTTAAAATACATTTTCTGTATTTGTCTCCCTGGGTTCGTTAATGAGCTGCTTCTCTGCTGGGAGTGTGGCTGAATATGAGATTCATATCTTATTCACATACATGATTTTTATTATTAGTTAGAAGTGATAAACACATAGATGGGAAAGGCCTGTATTAATTAAATCAGGGTGGTCCAGAGTGCCTTTTTTATGGTTCACCTTAATAGTGCTCACACAGGGAAGATTGAAAGATTGCAGTTGTTTAAAGCACTCTGTGATGCAAAAAGCTTGACAGCATTTGTTTTGTACTTTGTGGGTAACCACCCACTTTGGGAGAGCTGCAGATCAGAAAGCTCAGGTCCCAAGTGCCAGAGGCACCTGACAATAAATGTTATCACTGACTGCTGCGTACCCTGGGGAGGGATATTCCATGTACCATGTGCTGCATTCACTGAATGGGGAGAGCAGAAAGACATCTAGATTTATTTTTTTTTAGGCTGTATGGGTGTTATCCTGCAGTTATGAAGCTCTGCTTTGTTAACCAGTGGCTTGGTTATTTTATTCCTTACTTTTTGTTGGTGATATCACTGTTTGGTGATATCACTGAATTTGGGAATGCTAACACATCTGCTGCAAAATATTGCTGAGGTGAGGAACTGCAGAAAGTGAGCACAGAGGGTTGTACAAAATTACTGTGATGAGGTTTGAATTTTATACTTGTGAGTGGCAGAATGGTCAAAATTAAAGATTAAAACTTCCTCTGAACCTTTTCCCTTTTGCTTTATTTTCACTTACTCATTAAATGTTTGAGAAAGTCATTGGTGTCCGGACCTTACACATCAGGCAGCTTGTTTAGGCCAGATCATTGTAGGGTTGAATCTAGAGGCTGAATGCTTCTCTCCTGTTCTACAGCCACCGTTTTTTCACCTCCTACATGGTGACTTTCAAACTAGCACTCAGATAATGTAGGCACTAAGTCTCATGAATAGTTAATGTACATTGTTGAGTGTCTTTTGTTTCTGAGTGTTCCCCAAGCCACTGTTAAAACTGATTCTCCCATTTCTCCTGTTTGTCACTAGCCTATCAAGCTTGGAGACCATCTCAACAGCATCCTCCTGGGCATGTGTGAAGATGTCATTTACGCCCGTGTGTCTGTGCGGACTGTTCTGGATGCCTGCAGTGCCCACATAAGGAACAGCAACTGTGCCCCTTCTTTCTCCTATGTGAAGCAGTTGGTCAGACTGGTTCTGGGAAGCCTGTCTGGGGTAAGACTGTGTCAGTGTTTGAGGAAGCAATAGAGATGAGCAGGAAGAGATCAAAAGTGCTAATTCAGAGTCACTCTGCAGTCTTTCTTCCTCTTGTTTTGGTATGTCGCAATTTTGACACAGGTGAGTGTTGAAAGGAGAGAATAGCTTCTGTCCCCATGTAGCAGTTTGTGCACTTGACAGTTCCTCCTGGAACATGCATTCATGAGTTTCTGAGGAGGTCATTTCATGAACTGTCTTCACTGAAAAAAAAGGGAGAAACGGGAGAACAAGGTGATGAACTGTAGGGCAAGGCTTAGACTTGTTGTTACTTGAAATGCTTCAGAAATGATTGCTGTGAGTTTACTTTAAGTTGAAGTTATGCTTGACTTTTGGAGAGTTGCTTATTAACAGAAAGGAGGACTCTTTAGGCAGTGTGCCAGTTCTCTTGTACTTCTGCTCAGCTCTTGAATATGAGAATTGTGGAGGATTTTATTGTCTAATAATGACAAAACTGTTTTTAGAAGTGAAAGAAACTACATGAACTCATCTTGCAAAGTTACTATTCCTGATGGGCAACTTCTCTCTTCACTTAAACCATTACAGCATAACTTCAGAATAGTTAAATGATTTTAACTAAATAAAGGAAGACCATAAATTGTCATAGAATCGTAGAATGGTTTGGGTTACAAGAGACCTTAAAGCTACATCCAACCTCCCTGCCATGGTCAGGGATACCTTTTGCAAGACCAGGCTGCTCAGAGCTCCATCCAGCCTGGCCTTGAACACTTCCAGGGAAAGGGCATCCACAGCTTCTCTGGGGAACCTGTGCCAGTGCCTCACCACCCTCACAGTAAAGATATTCTTCCTAATAGCTAATCTAAATCTACTCTCAGTTTGAAGCCATTTTCCTTTGTCCTGTCACTACATGCCCTTGTAAATAGTTCCTTTCCGTCTTTCTTGTAGACTCCCTTCATGTACTGGAAGGTCATGATTAGGTCATCCCAAGCCTTTTCTTCTCCAGCCTGAACACCACCAATTCTCTCAGCCTTTCCTCATAGGAGAGGTGCTCCACCCCTCTAATGAACTTGGTGTCCTTTCTCTGGACTCTCTGCAGCAGGTCCATGTAAATTAAAAATTGCTGTCTAGAGAGACAGCACTGAAATTGCATGAAAAATATTTAATTTGCTCATTCTTTTTTTTTTTTTAAATAAAAAGGTATGATCTAATTGTTAGTTTATTCATATATCTGGTTTGGAAATGCTTGCAGAAAGTGAGAGGTCCCTGTATTTGTCTAATATTTGACAGCAACTGATTATGCCAGGCCTCCAGAAACAGTGCTGAGCCTGAGCTCCACAGAGCATTGTCTAATCTGTGAGGTATGTCTGTCAGTCCAGTGCTCCTCACTGTAGTGTCTGAAGTCTTGTGTAGTTGCCAAGTGGAACTAGTCTGTGGTTCAGTGAAATAAAAGGCTACAGGGCCTTCATCAGTGGCACTCTTAAAATAACGACCCAAATTTTAAATCAGGCCACAAGCTATAGAAACAGCCCGTCTGGAAAGTGAGTCATTATGCTCCAAGTTGTTGATGGCCATTTCAGCAAGTTTTCTGCTTTCCCTCCTCCTGTTTTTGTCAGCAGGCTTTCAGGGAGTCTGGGGTTAGTGTGGCAGACTGATCCAGACCAGCCTGCCAAAGACAGTAACAGCTGAAATCCAGTGCAGAGCTGAATCCAACAAACGTGCTCCCAATCTCCTGTCTGTGCTGTTAATGAAGGAGTGGGGCTAGCAGTTATCCAGTGTTGAAGCTTTGCTCATTTCCTCTGTCAGTGACCTTTTTAATTCTGAACGTGTCACTGCACTGGCTTTGCAAGAAGACAAGAAAAAAACCTAGCTGAACAGGTCCAAGAGTTAACAGAGCAATGACAGCATAGCTGTGCTGCTAGGCTTTTATGCACCTTAGCCAGCCAGCCCTGCTGGTTTTAATGTTCAGTGATCTGTATGTGTGCTGAAATTTTTTTAGTTAACAAGAAAAATGTATAAATTTTGTTTTTTCAGAGGCAGAGTATAACTTTTATTCCAAGGTTGACCTGCTCTAATTTTGATGGGCCTCATCAAAGGCTCAAGGGGTTTTATCTCTGTAACTGGTCATTTGGTGGCATCTGAAACACAGCTGAGAGGTTCCATTTGAATGTTTTCATTTGCCATGTTAATATGCTTTGTAAAGGGCAATATAGCTCCAGGCTGATGCAGTCTGTTTCATGTTAACTGAGTTGTATTTTAACTGTGAAGTCTGCTTGACTTCTCCTTCCCTCCTGCTTTCCAGGTTACACTCCCACTATATGAAAAAATCTCAGTAAGAATGTTTTGGTGTAGCAGATACACTCTTCTTTGAATGATTGTACATGTGAAAGTTTTTCCTAGGGAAGTAGCGATTTAAAAAAAATAAGGTGAAGTGAAAAGGTAGTGGGAGTAGTTAAGGCTGACTTGTGAAAGGAATGTGCCTGAGGGGCTGAAGAGGCTGCTCAGAAATGGGTGCATGTGATTTGACATGTGCAGTAAGTCCTGTGGGGGTACAAGACAGTTCTTCCTGTTATGCAGAAAACTCATCGGTAGAACTGGGCAAGTTCTAGTCACACTGTAGTCATGGAAGATGGTTTTTGAGTGCTACTGTCCCTTCAGTTTGCAGTAAGGGTGAAATGTGTTTAAGTCCTTGTGAACTTAATTTATTCTTGATAGAAAAAAGGTAGACCAAATGTGGAGTTAAATAAAGTGCACACAAATATGGATAATTCGAGGGGGTATTCTCACTGATGAATCAGTTCTTTATTAAAAAGTTTAAACTCTCATTCTGCACTTAACTGTTTGACACTGACTAATATTTACATGCATTTACATAAAAACAGTGCTTGTTTCATACAAATATGAGCTCTTCCAACATTTTGACTTTATGTTACTGCCTTTTTTTGCAGATGGATCAGCTGTCTTGTAATGGAGATAGAAAATTGCAGCCAGACAGGAGCCAGGCTATTCGGGAGAGGCTGAGGGGAAAAGGGCTTCCCACAGGTAAGTGCTTCATTGCAGCCCTGTGGAAGACCAAGTTTGAGGACATTTTGCAAGCAAAGAAATCAAATAGAGGAGGACTTGCTTACATTAACAGAACTCTGATAGTTCAGTGTCTAGCTAAATGTTGGTGATGGATTCAAGAAAATATTTGTCTTTTTTCAGTTCAGTCCTTATGGTAGGAGCAGGTTTTAAATGTTCTCAGCCAAATGTTTTATTTCTGGAGAAAAGAGATTTTTAGCTGGAGGTTGGTCAGCTAGAGGAGTAGGAAGCAGCTTTTCATTTTTCCCTCTTTCCTGTGAACTCTGCTTTCTCATCATAGCTCTAATTGCACAAAACATCTCTTCCTGCATCCCGGGGAGCCCTGGACTCTTTTCCCTGCACACAAAGCTCTTTTGCTGCCTTTTTTTCTTTCTGAAGAGAAGTGATATATGTTCCATGACAGTTCTGCTATACTTTGATAGTGTGAGGTAGATATGGAGACTAGGGAGGACACAGATGGTTGCTGTTGCCACTGTGGAGGAAAAAGGGTAAAGTGATGTAGGTTGAATGCTGATTTTTGCTGTGATTTTTTGTTAAGATCATAGATGATGTTTAAGGTCATTGGCAGGGTCAGCAGCATCAGCTCTGTGTTAGGCTTTTCAGATAAGAGAATGTATTCTTCCAAAAGGCTGGTCTCTAATTTTTCTGGAAGAATTGTAGAGCTGAGCAGGAACATTTTGTAAGGTATCAGCGTGGACCAGTCTAAGTCATTGCAACAAAGATATGTTGATGATGATGTGCTCAAGTTGCTCCTCTGTTCTTTGGTTTTGTCAAGCAACAATGCAGTGAAAAGCAGGAACTGAAATAACCCATGAAGTTGTCAGTGACAATATGTACTGCAGAAGTAACACACAAGTCTGGCAAGGGATTGGTGGTTTTCCTTTTTTTTTTTAAGATGAGGCTACTGTTTGATATAAAACACTTATGGCAGTGGTTGTCAGCCCTTCCCTTACAGCACTATGTGTTTAGGAACAGTTTCTGGTACAAGCTGTTTCTTCATTTTCTGGCACAAATTCACTGTTCTGACTGCTTTCTCAGGGGCTCTGTTTTCTTACTGGTTCTTTTATTTTTTTCCAGAATATTTCTGTAGCAATAGGGAGACCTTTTAGAAATACAGGGTGGTTTGGGACTGGATAAATCTAGTCGAATTGATTCAAAGACCATGCAATGTCTACCTTTACTTAATTTCTTAAGAGCTTTCTTAAAATAAATTCTTTCCCTGGTTCCTGCTAATTTTAAGGTTTGGACCAGAACCTTATTTTTCTGGTTGATAATTTGTTTATTCTGTAACCCTGTGCTTCCCAGTCCCCAGTTTTGTCCAAGAAACAGTTTCTTTATACACCTTTGTTCTTTTGCTAGTACTATCTTATTCTGTATTTTTTTCAAGAACTGTATTTAAGACACAATGCCTTACTACCTCAAGTGTTTCGTTTCCTCTACCCTCTCTCATCACCTATTCTGCTTATTATTCCATAACCATAATTAACTGTGTTTTGGTAATGATCAAAAAATTTGTAAAATTTTGGAGACATAAAGGTTTGCCTTTAAAGTCTGTTCTCTCTGCATTAGCAAACTCTGATTATTCTTTTCTTTGCTGTTTCTAGTTTTCTGTTCTCTAATACAACTGACCATTTTTTTGCGGTTTTCTTACTCATTTTCTTAGAAAATCTTTAACTCTTTTTAAATGTTTGTGGTGTGAGGAGTTTTGTTTCTCTGTCCATTTGCTTTCCTACCCACAACTTTGTTTAAACTTTTTAGCAGATTTTTCTTTCTCCTGAAGTAATGCTTTTCCCCAGTGTCTTCATTATAGGTTAACAAAAAGCCTTTTGTTTTAGGTTCTGCTAAATTTTGGAGGTTGCTGTATTAGCTCCAGCCAATATCTTCATGGCTTTCTGGGTCAGCACCAGGGTGAATAAGATGTAATGTCTGAAACTTCCTCTGAGGACTCTGTCTTTAACTCAGAGGAAGCAGAGTAGATGATCCAATTGCTGTTTTTTTTTTTTTTTGCTGTATTCTCTAACCCGAAAAAAATGTCATGGGCAGAATGTTTTTTTCCTCTTTTTTTTTTTTGGAAACTGAGTCCACTTGGCTCAGCTGCTATCAAGCTTAACAGAGTTCTAAACAACCTCAGTCAACATTACTTTCTGAAAGTAAAGTTCTCTTTTTAGCGAAATTCATACTATCAGAAGAGTTCTAATTTAATAGAAACTTTACTCAAATAATATTTATGAAATGAGAGAACTTGATAACCCCCAGATTATGAAGTTGGCTAAATAGTCTTCGTCCCTTAACATCTGTTCCTGTGAAGCTCATTGAAAGGGCTTCCATGATACAGCTAATGTGTGGCAGCCCAGGGAATAAATGTTTGTGCTTCACTCTTCCAGTGCAAACATTATATTGTCTGCATAGTCCCAAGGCTGGTCTGAAAGGTACAAGTTATTAATGAGATGCTCTTGAATACTTGATTTTTTCTATTCTTTTCAAGATGAACTGTCAATGAGCAAAACTGCTTTTCACTTACCTTGTAAGTGATATTTGATAAGTGATATTATGATATTTTGGCATTATGGTTCTGTTTTCCCTTCATTCCTAGAAACAGAAAATATTTTCCATGTTTTCTGATATTTGAGTCTCTATTTTCATAAAAATTGGAAATCACTTATTCCTTTGTTTTATGTGTTGCCTGACCTGTTTCCATTCAAACATTTCCAGTTTCTCTGTATCACATTATTTACCTGTGGAGCTAATTTTTCTCCTTTTCCTTAGGAGCCTTACTACCTTCTTAGCTTCTCAAAAACCTTTCCCAATTCTGCTTCTGTTATCAGTCAGTTTCCTAGAATGCATTAATAGCACCATCTTTTCTTTATTTTGATATTTGATACATTTCTTGATCTCCTTTTTGCTGAGACCCGAGGGAATTGTAACATACAGAACAGAACCCCTCAAATAACCAAACCAGTTCTGTTTGTTTTCAGTTCCGTTTTTACACTCATGTTAAGTACACTGAGTCAATGTATTTGGAAGTTAGTGAGGAGCCATTGAAATGGGTGTCTGATATTAATGACTTACAGCTTGTATTTGATTCAGGGCAATTCAGTGCTTGTTATTTCTTTTTCCGCAATGCTGTGCTGGTTTGCTGGTGCAAATTCAGTCAATAACAGCACAGATCAGCTGCCCTGCCAGCACAGTGAGCTATAGGATGTAGTGCTAATTACATTGGTTGGTAATCTCATAGATTGAGGAGCCACAAGTAGAAGGCCAGATGAAGGTTTAAGAAAAATATTACAATTAAAAAACAACTCAGGAAGGCACAAAGTCCTTTTTCCCTGATTTGTCACTGTGCTGTTCTGCTGCTGTGTGTAGTTGAAATAAATGCCACCTAGTCCAGTTACAAACTGGCAAACATCTAGAAGGTCAGTAACCTACTAAGAGACTATTGTGATTTTGAGTGCATGTTTCTAATGAGTTAGAAGTTCTGTGAGTCATCTTTTACCCTTTTCTCAGGTTTAACTGCCTCTGAGAACATATTTTGGGTCAAGTTTAGCACTGGGATGATTGGAGAGGGCAAGGTGGCTGCACATAAGAATGTGTATAACTTCACTAGTTGCTTCCCTAGTGTATTATAAGTAAAGTAAATACAGTGTGCAGAAATCTTTGCTGGAAAGGAGAGAGGACTTGTCTGATGTTCACTGAGGTGAAGTTCTGTTGAGTTACTGTGAAAATCTTAGAATTCATAATGAATAGAATAGCTGTCATATGAAAAAAAAAAAGCAGCATAACGGGTACAGGATTTATTGTGAACTTTAGAGTATTGGAAAGTTACTTGGAGCATGTAAGTTAAAATAAATCATGCTGATAAGTCATTCTAAGTTCATGAGTTCATGATCATGAACTTATTCATCATAAGTTCATGAATACAAGAGATGGTTCAGTCAGAGAGATGTGCTTCTGGTTGGAGAGTAGCCAACTAAGACCTTAGATATTTGCAGTCTCTGTAAAATGATATGACTTTTCCTTTATTTGAATTTCATTATTATTTGGAGCTGTTTTCCATACCATGTTAATCCACAATTATAATTGCCAGGACTTTATTATTGAATTAGGATAAATGTTTTGAAACTTCTTCACCTCACATGTTTAAATCAAATATTTTGCTCACCTAATGTAACCAGATTCTATATTTTAAGCTATTCATTTCCATCTTTATGTCTTCAAGATAATAATTAAATTAATAAACAGCTTTGTGTTAATATTCTCCCCAGTTAAATTTTTTGTTGTCTCTTTCATGACTCACTTTCTGTGACTATCTTGGTAAATGAGTTTTACAGCAGGTTTGGCTGCAGAGATAATTTATTGTAAATTAATATTACAGAATGTTTGATTTTAGTCAAATCATATTTGGAACACAGTGTTTAGGAACTGACTTAGCCACCAGAAATAAAAGCAGTAAGAGTCGTGAGTCATCTGAACCAATGAGTTACTTAATTTTTGTACTTAAAACACCCTAGACCTCAAAAGAGTTCTTGCATCAAGAATTATATGTGAAAGTTACTTAATTGGCTTCATAAAGTTATTTTGGTGTGACAAAAGATTAAATAACTGTCAAACTCTTCCAAATATAAAGAAGGAATTAATTCACTCTGCTTCTCTTTACCACAGTTTATCTTTGAAAAGGATATGTAGGCATTTTTAAATGCTCTGTTGAAATCTCCCTAACTTGTACTTACCTGGAAATCTGCTTCCCAGCCCTCTGATACCTGAAATCCTGCACCCTGTGTGTTTCTTTGCAAAGTTCCAGTTTAAGTTGATGATCCCTGACCACCAAGGACAGACCTTTGCTGGGGATGTTTCATCTTCTAAGAGATGCAGCTAACATTGACTTTTACAATGTGGTAGACTGTCACAAGTCCAACTCGTATATTATAATATTATGGTTGTATTCTGACTTTTTTCTCTGCCAAAAATATGTGCCACATCAATGAAGGCTTGCAATTAATTTAAAAGATCATTTAGATTCACCTTAACTGTACACAGAAGGAAATATTTTGAAATAGTGATGAAAATTGTGGGTGTTGGTCAACTCCCTATTTAATTAGACTGAATGCACTATCAGGTGTAACAAAAATGGTAGGTGTTGTAAACTGAATGAAAAATGCTAATGCTAAGTGCAGCTGCTTTTAATTTTAACAGTGTTCTACTGATTAATTACCACGTTCAATAATAGCAACAAAAAATTCAAATAAATGAAAATGTACCCTTTTTTCTCTTGACCCAGGGAAGTTGACTGTGCATTATATTTTTG
Source organism: Chloebia gouldiae (assembly GCA_003676055.1). NCBI lineage: Eukaryota > Metazoa > Chordata > Aves > Passeriformes > Passeridae > Chloebia > Chloebia gouldiae. The sequence goes on from QUSF01000025.1 coordinate 6,904,378, forward strand.
TTCCTGATCTGTGTGAAAACACAACTTTTGGTCTATAAAGAAATGGTTTATGGTGATTACCTCCATGTGTGAACTGAAGTAGCTTAAACATTATCTTGATAAATGCAAACACACAGACTTAAATTATCAAAAACTGCAGCACAAACTTATTTCCATTTGCTTGAAAGTCTGTCTTCTGTTAATGGGCTAAATATACTTTTTAAACTTTTTATTTCCCCTGGCTCCTCAGTTCCAGAAAAAAGGAACTGAGTAGGTGGAGAATAACTTCCAGAGTTCTGCAAAACCAAATGAAAGCCAGATGAAGATTTCTTTTTGAAAGAAAAAAAATATTATTTTTCACTCCAAAAGCCATGCCTGTTTTCTTCCAATAAGTGTTTCTGTTTTCATCTAGTAGTACTGGTGGTTGGCATTAGTGGAGATCTTTAAATTTAGGTATAGTTTCTCCTCATATAGGTAGATTCCAGCCTGGTGCTATTGGAAATACTCCAGAGCAGTGCTGAGGACAAACTCAGAACTCTGAAGATAAAACAAGAGTGGACACAAAAATCAGTGAGGAAACCAAACTAGAGATGCCAAATGCTGTCTCTGTGCAGAAAAGCAGCTGTATCACTGAGCTTTTCCTAGGATACACAAAGATCCAGGAAGGGAGTAGCTAGGTAGATATTTTGCCTACTTGGCTGAGAAATGTACCAAAAAAAACCCTGACCCGTAAAGCTGAGTGGGAAAGAGCTATGGTTGCCTTTTCTTGCAGAGGTGCCTAGGAGGGGAAGAAGTAAAATGTTGGATTTATTAAATATGAAGTGCTGCTTGGCAAGGCTCACTACCACTGTTCTGAACAAGATGCCTGGTTTCTGGAGCTGTTTGGTGTTTTTTGATAGAAGAGCTGTCAGTCCAAAGCAGAATGCAAATTGTTATACAGGATTTATAATTTGGCCATTACATATAGTGCTTTCAACAGTCCTTGTGTCCAGTTCAATTCTTCTCCTAAACAGAGAATACATTGTTTAGGAGTATTTCCATCTGAAACTTGGATTTTTCTCAAAAATTTAGAAAAGAAAATAGGGGGTGCCATTTCTAGCATTCAACCTACAGGCTCTGTTGTCTTCTGTTTGGCTTTTAGCCTGCCCCAAAGGGATTGCAAACCCAACTCCTCCATCAGCTACCCACTCGTATTTTAGAAACTAACCACATTGTCTGGGGAGAAAGAGGTTTTTTCCTACTGCTTTGTTTTCTGCACAAAGATGGCGTGGGAGATGTTTTTTAAACCATGTATAATAATTTCCTCTCTTGAGACCTCCCAATCTGGCAGTGATGGTGTGTGTTCTCATGCACACATGGGCAGTCTTCCCCTGCTCCCCCCAGCCCCTCTCTCTTCCTAACCACCCCCAGTCCCATATGTGTGTATCCACAAGTCAAAATCCATAATAGAGTTGAAAAGGTGTTCTGTTTTCTGCAAACAAAAGGAAGGGGCAGGGAGACTTTAAAGAAAATTGAGTAGAGTTTAGGCATCACAGTATGTGATGATGTTTGCAGTTAATTAATATTGGAATAATTGCTGGTATGATCAAGCTGGTACACAAATAATCACAGACAGACTGAATTTAGTTAGACAACAGCTCTTGCTCAGAGGAAAATCAACCAGATTACTGTCAGTCTGAGTGAAAGATGGTCTGTGAATGACACTGGTGTAAAAGAGGGTGTTGTTGCATTCATGGCTGAAAACGCCAAAGGAAGAAAGAAGCAGATCTATGTTTATTTAGCCAGTGTAACATCTGGCAATTGAAGATGTGTGTGGAAAGCTAGAGTTTCATTTTAGCACCACAAGGGAATTTAATCATGAACTCCTGGTGATTAATTGCTATTTTTATTGTATATATTCCCTCACTATATATTATACACTGGAATCACACAGTTACTGTAATTGCATTTGAATTATTTACAGTAATTATAAATAATTGCACTAATGTAACATCAAGTGGAGGATAAACACCCAAGGGCGATATGAGGAATCAAGAACCCATACACTCTTCAGATTAGCAAGGAGGAGAGTTTAGTGCAACAGAGAAGTAACTGGGGAAGGGGAAAGTATTCTTTTTGAAGCTGTTTACATTCTGCAGCATCTTAATTGCTAACAGCTTGTTCTGTCACCCTCACTGACAAACAGGGAGGCACTGCTCTGTCCTGTTACACACCTGGGTAACTGAAGCCTGGAGTAGCTCTGTGTGGTCTCAGGTGTTGTAATTAATGTCTTCAGTAGAGCCAAGATACTTGGGATAAGTCTCCAGAGTTTCCATTACAAATACAAACATTTTTTTTAAAGAGGAAGGTTGTAGCATGAGTCTTGCATTATAAAGATGTACAAGTTCCCCTATGCACGTTTCTTTTGATCATTAGTTAGGGATTTATTCCTTATATATAAATTTTTGCTGGTGGTGCTTTCCTTTATTTTTCCACACATTTCATTATAAAAGCTGAGGGGGGGAAAGCTGAAGAATAAACCACATATTGACTTAATGAATTTGGACTTGAGCATGCCATTCAACAGAAAATCCATGTGTTTAAGAAGGAATATTATTCCAGTTTGTTCTGTTTGGAGGTGTATTGTTTTCCGGAAGCCGGATACATGAGCCTTGTGCTGAAAGAGACTTCCTGCAGTCATTTAAGACTTTTGATCCAAGTAATGCTGAGGTAGTGGAGGAAGTCTAGGATTAAAAAAGTGAAAATACCTTAACAGTTGATCATATGACTTAAAAAGTCTATAATAGTACTTCAAAAAAGGAAGCAGGGATGAGGACAGATTTATGTTATTAAAAATGGAAATATTGGCTTGGACTGATTGCTGGTTGCTAATCCAATTTTATTACTGGTATCTGCACTTGAGTTACTTCTGTATTGAGAAGTCTTGCCCTTGATCCTTGGTCTCTGTGCTCTGGTGATAAAAACAGCATGAAGTTTTGGCTGGGATAAAGTGCAGGTCTGAAAGTTCTCTATTGCTGATTTGTTTTAGTTTGTCCTCTCAAGATACCCAGGCTGTGCACTCCTTGCCCCAGTCTCATTTTTTCCACTTCTCTCAGGATGATTTTTAACCAGCTCGTGTTGGCACTGTCAGTCAGTCTGGGCAGAGCTCGTTGAAGTAATGTCAGGTAGAGAGGGATGGGTTTTGCAGAGGTGGGAAGAATTGGCAAGGCTGATGAAAAGCTGAAGTGGGAATGGGAAAAGTAATAAAGGACAGATGAAAGACTTCCAAGAGAATTTTGCAGTCTCAAGCCTGAATACTGAGGCCAGCTGTAGTTCATTTTGGTACTATGTAAAAATCTCTTGCGGACTGCTGAAGTCATTGTGGATCTGAGTTAGAGCTGTAGAGTGGAAGAGCAGCGTGGGAGTGGAGCACCTCCCGCACTGCTTCCTGACAGGGCAGCTCATCTCCTGTCTCATCATGCATGGCTGGCTGAGTGGCAAAGCTGTAGCCATGAGTACTTCCCTAGTCACTGCCCATGAGACAGTGCTCATGGCCTTCACATTTCTTGTTATTAGGGGAGGCCCACTGGGGAGTAGAGAGCATCTCTTGTGTGCTGAGGCCAAGGAGATTGTGTCTTCAGTGCTCCTGTGCAAACAGGAAATACCTTCTGGTATATCCAAGTCCATGGGAAGCACAGCTTTGGTGAGGAGGATGCTTCTTGACCCCAGCACTCTCTTAGACTGACACTCTCTTTCCCCGCAGTCCTCATGAGCACACAGCAAGAGAGGGTTGTGTCTCTGGAGTGCTGTGGGGAGGGATACCCACAGGTACTAAAAGTACCTTGTAGCTCTTTTCATTGCATGTAATCCTGCAACAAGATCAGTGTGCAGAGACCTAAATGATCTTCTGAAGCAGGAATGGTCTTTTGAGTCATGAGTGTTGCTGTACCAAGTAATCCTGTGAGCATAGCTGTGGTAGTGTATGGGAGTTGCAGCTGTCTGCTTCTCTTGGGTATTTTCTGCTTTGTTTGCCTTTGTTTTGTTCAGTAAGAACCCTGCATGTAAATGCTTTCAGCGTTAAAGAAGTGGGTGTTTGGGGTTTTTTTACAGTGTGTAGAGGAGGTTGTTTTGTTTTTTTCCGGCCTAAAATTATCCTGGAACTCTTATTACTGGGGAGGATTCTCAGAGCTCCTTTTGATTTGCATTTCTGTTGGCCATCTTAAAAAGCCAACTGCAGTGTTTCGTTTTTTGTCTCACAAATGACAGAGTTTAAATCCTGTTCAAGAATGTTTGTCCTCGGTGCATGCACACGAATGTGAAGTATGTTTGCAGAGTGGATATCACCCCTTTAGATGGATAGTGGGAACTTCACAATGAGCATTTTTTTTAAAAGGCTTTTTTGTGTGTGAATATTATATGTAGTTCACCAGCCTTAGGATGATGTATAGTCTGAGAATAAGGTAATAATGTAATATTTACTTGACCACAAAGATAATTATGTTTAGTTTAATATTAAAGCTATCTTTGTATAATACAAAATGAGGCATCAGAGAACAAACTAGAACATTAGTTTGTTCTCACTGGCAAAAATATTTTTTATTTTCTTGGCTAGATCATGTGGGAATTGTGTGTGATGTCTTACAAGACACCTTTTAGACAATCCAAGCCCTAACATTTTATCATCATGTATTTGCATGCTGGTAGGAAGGAAGGGTCTATTTGGTTGCATTTGGCTTCAGTCTTGCTGGTTTTGATTATTAGCTAAATATCACAGAAATAAAAACTACAAACTAAAAGCACAGCCCTTCTTGAAGAAGAATATCGGAGTTGAAAGGTGTTTTCACCTTTAAAAGCCTTTTTAAGTTTTTAAAGCATTAGTGACTACATTTCCAAACATTCCTAAATCATTCTGTGAAATTATATTTGGAAGGATAGCACTCTAGATAAAGATCATCAGGAGCCTGCTGTGCAAGTGGGGCATTTAATTTCAATCGATGCAGGCAGGACTGTGTAGCATTCTTTGAGAGCAGGAGATACAGCACAGTGATTACTTTGAACTCATGACTTTTTGCTTTTGCAGTGAAATCTTCAAGGCTGCTCCTTCTTAAAGAATGTACATGGAAATATCACCATAAAGATGGGGCTAGCTCTAAGGAAGGCATCAGTCACATGCCATGCTGACTCCACCTGGGTCAAAACTTCATGGTCACCATGATATGATATTCTTCAGAGACTACATATTTCATTCATGGTTTGACCTCTGGCAGTTTCTTTTCTTCTGGAAGTAATTTCATGAGAAGGGAGAGGGAGAAGAGAAACTTCCTAAGTATTGGCAGATCCATGTATTAGTGAAACTCAAAGGGTGCAGACTCAGAGAATCATTTTAACTTTGGAAGCTTTGTTGGTTTTGTTTCAAAGTAATCTTTAGCAGGAGAGACTACAGTCACCAAAATTAGTCATTGGAGGAAGATCCAGGATTTTTATAATTCCTAAGTACGCAATCATTCTTTTCTTACTAATGACTATTGCAGGGCATCTGTACATCTGTAGAACAAACCTGGACTTGTTATCAAAACCTGTAGGCGGTGTATTTGGGTGTGAGAGGAATGGCTGATTTCAGATTGATTATTAAGTAGTATTTTTGGTGATAGTCCAGGCTGTTTTGAAAATGAAACTAATGAGAAAACAACTTTCAGCAAGTATGTGATGCTTTTGGGGTTTTTATTGTGAATACAGAATTATAGTAGGCTTTATATTTTTTCTTGAGCTTTTTAGAAATAAAAGAAATAAAATGGTCATCATGTATTTGTAGTAGTTGTATTTCTGTCTTTGTTAACTGAGGGAGCCCTTGGAGCAGCCTTCTCAATGCTTTACATGGTAAAACCAATGCCCAAGCCTGTGTTCATCATGCACTTTAACTAATTTGTGTTGGACTCCTATGTATTAGGTAGAAAATTACATGTATGAAATGTCTCCTTATTCCAGGAAAAACATTGACGGTTGATGCACCTGATGGACACAGAGCTCACTTCTCTCGACAGACCACCCTTAACAAAGGACTTAGCAAGTCTATGGGATTTCTGTCCATTAGAGGAACACGAGATGAGGAAGAATTTTTCCAGGGCATTTCTGCAGATTACAGTTCGGGTCAGGAAGATGTGTTCTGTCCTCATAGGTGTAAAACCAGTGAGTTTGAGAAAAAAGGTCACCTTCACACAGATGTCCCTCCCAAACGGAAAATATGGGCTTCTTCCACAGATTTGCTTTGCGCTACTGACAAGGCAGCTGAGAGGGACCATGCTGGAGGCCCTCACAGGCACAGCCATCAATGTGAAACATTTACAGTACGGACTTCTACTACTGCCAGGAACAAGGAAGCAAGATACTCTGATGGGAGCATAGCACTGGATGTCTTTGGACCACAAAAACTGGACCAAACACGCCACATGCCTGAGACATCAACTTCTGCAGCAATATCAAGTGCCTTTGACAGGATAAGAGAGAGACAGAAGAAGTTGCAACTTCTGAGGGAAGCTATGAATGTAGAAGGTTAGTGAAGCTTTTTGATTTTCTCAGTATTCCAGTCATCAAACAAAGATTTCTCATTATGATAAATTTGAGTTCCCTTGTAGCAGCTTTTGAAACAGCTGATGTCTTTGCTTCATCTTTTTTATACATAAAATGAAGTCGTTAGGGCATCTGTTGCCAACGAAGACAAATGTGGTTATCCAGATTGCTCACACAGAATAGTTGATTTTTAACAAGTATCAAGCTCATCAATTACAATTAAAAAAAAAAAAAAGCTGGTAACAGCCAATTGTCAAGCATTTTTCTTGACGGAAGATTCTCATCTCCAGCTATTAGAAATGGATTTATGCCCCTGAGGAAAGGCAGAATTTCATCTCCAGATCTCTGTTTTTGTGATATATAACTCTGGACTTAAGCCTGTAAACATGAATTTTTTTTTGGCCTTGTGTTCAGATCTTCACTTCAGTAGGAATACTTCACACAAGTTCCATCAGTTCATTAAGAAAATGCATGGGGAAAAATAAGTCTTCGTAACTGTTGTGGGGAAAGTTATAAAATGACCTTGATGCGGAGCCCTGGAAGTGGAATTACATGTTTTATTTTCTTTGGTTTTGTGGAGTGATTTTCAGGGGCTGTAAGTTTGAGACAGTTGGATAGAAACTGAGAGCAGAGCTGGATCCTGCTTGTGCTGGGCCAGAAAGCATCACTTGGTCATCCAAGCTGTATGGTACAAGAGCTGTATGTACAGAGCTCAGGCATTTACTCAGGTGCACTCAGACTCGTGAGTTAGCCTACCTGTTGTGTGACAGAACTGTGCAAACACACCCTGCCTTGACTTCCTTCTTCTGCCAGGGTGTAAACACCTTCATATTACGGTGAGATGATGAAGCCTTTTGTCAAGGTTGCATTTCTGAAAATGCCTGCTCATGGCCTTTGTAGCCATCTTGAGACATGCTTGTATTGCAACTAGCATGGGAAGCTGGATCCTTTCCTGTGCATGTGAGCCTTTTGTTCCAGAAAGGAGGAGTGTTACTGAAATGGCATAGGCAGGTTAAAAAGCTGCTGTGATTTCTGTGCAGCTGGAGTTCTCTTGTGCTATCAGATCTCAGATCAGCATCTTCTGATGAGGGGATGAGGGTCACCTTATCGTGTGAAGAAATGAACACAGATGAAAACAGCAATGTGGAATTACCATTGTTTATCTCTATAAAAGTTTATTATCTGTTGTTATCTAGCAGGATGTCTGATGAGGTACAGGGAAATTTGGTTGGCTTTTGGTTTAAGAGTCTGAAATCAACAGGGTCCATCTCAAATATATGAGTCAGCTGGGATTGTTGGAGATAGGCAGCTGACAGGGCTTAAGAGGAGGCCACTCCCAGCACTGGGAAAGCTCAATAGCCTTGTTGTTCAGGAGTGCAGCTTTGTGCAGGTTGGTGTTGCATAAGAGCAAAACCAAAAGCATGGCCAAACCCATTGATGAGCAATGGGTTTATCATTCTCATTCAGGCAGATTGGGAGATGGCAGAAAACAGCAGATGGCAGAAAACAAAACATGCCTGTGCCTTGCAAACTGAGATAGGTCAGATGTGTGAAACTACGAGATTTGAGATTCGTAAGGGGAATGGGTGAAAGTGCAGTCAAAGGAAACGGGACTGGGCCTCAGCAGTCACAGAGGCAGTGACAAACATGTACAGGGAAGACTGAGGCAATAGCCAATGACTCACTGCCCATCCTTCTGAATTGCTTGCTAGGAAAAAAGTAAAGACGCTTTCTCAACAGGTTGCTGGGTTTCGGAGTTTTCTATTTTCAAGGAAGGTGTGTTTCGCTCTTGAAGGTGGGAGTGTGTGCTCTACTGTTATATTTTCGGCTCTCAATTGTTTAATTTCTTTTGTCAGTTAACTACTTAAAGAAAATGTTTTGAACCAGAAACTAGTTGTGAATATAGATTTTAATGAGCCAGTTATAAAGGTGTATTCTAGTAAGATGGATGATGAGTGCTTTTTCACATAGGAGTTAGTTGCTGTTATGTCTTATAGGGCTTGAGAAGCCTCACTGGAAGTATCTATTCTGCCTTAATGAGCAGATTCACAAAAGTCTTAATACATAGTCTGCTACTCTGTTAGGACTTCTTTCCCTTTTCCTTTTTTTATTCCATATGTTTTATTGTTCCTCATATTTCAATTTTTTTACACCTGACATGTTCCTTGAGATCTTTTGCAAAAAGTCTATTGCTAGTTTCATCTGTCAATGAAATGAAAAATACAGTCCTGAGTTTTTTTGTGCATTACTGTTGTATGTAATTTTAAAGTACATAGTGGGTAGACAGATATTTCCACATCCAACACTCTCAAGTGTCAAGTGTGTATGGAATTACTCTTCTGATCAGTGCAGCTGAGAAGCGTGAGTGAAAAATAGAGAAGGAGAATAATGTACTTAAGAAGTTCATGCAGTTTGCAATAAGGGTTCAGTTCAATTTGGAGGGGGGAGGAATGGGCAAGGAGTCACAGGAAACAGGGTTGTGGTTGGGTAGCAGAGGAGACATGATCTGCCTTCTCTTTGGTAGGTCAGGGGATATTTTCAGTTCAGTTGAGCACAGGTCTAGGTTACAGCTAAGCCTGTGTAAATTGTTAAGCCTCTGCTTTTGGCTGTATACATTGTTTTTCCATTTTTGAATTGTGAAGTGACATTGGACTCTCTGTGAGTTGAACTTGGTGAGATAAAACTTCCCTCCTCAAACTACAAGGGAATTTAGGTGACATATGTCTTATTTTTCTTTAACTTTGTGTTAAGCTGGAAAACTTTTCTGTTATTCATAAAACCTTTAGTAACTGACTGTCTTGGAAAAAGAAAATGTTCTTATGCACAAGCTCTGTTTTGCCAAGCTTTCACTCAGAACAGATTTTTACAATCGAAATTATAAACTCATGAAAAGCAGAGTTTATAGTGGAAAGAATGACAGAGCTTTAATTACAGCTGTGCTGTAATACTTTGTAGTTAGCTGCTGACCATCTAAAGTGCACTATAATATACTGTTAGAACATCTCAGATTTAGCTTCAACAGGCTTCCAAGGGCTGTGTCCTTGTGACTGCCTTGCGCTTGAACTTGCTGGTTTAACTGTACCTGCTGTACAGTTTCAGGGCTGAGGTTGTTTATCTCTTCTATGCTGAAGATGATTGTTTATGATTAGGTGCCATTTAGCCAGCAAGGACAAGAGTCTGCTATTTGACTTATGATGTAGCCAATTCTGATTACTAATAAGAGACTCTAAAAATAGGTGTTCATTTTATCAAGACAGTAAGTTCTTAATCTTTGCCCTTTTCTTGGTTCTTGTTTTGTTATGGAGGTGTTGTGACCTTAGAATTGATTAGAGTTTAAAAGTTGTTGGGTGTTAAACCCAAACATCTTACCTGTACCATCATAGCAGGTTTTGTTTTCAGTGTTCTTTTGAAACTTAGAAATTGCTGCCTGGCACCTGCTGATAGTATCCCATTTCTTTCACAGAGAAAATAATATTATTTTACATTTTGCAAGCTTGCATTGCAGCTCATGAGTGTGAAGATGTCATCTGTACTCCTGTGCTCCAGGGTTTTTTGCCTTCTCTCCCACCAAACTGATTGTCTCTCCTGACACTTGTGAAGTGCACACACACTCAAGTTTTCCTATCCCAGGCCTGCCTTCGAATGGCTCAGTAGCAAGGTACAAGACTGTGCATGGTAATGGTAGCCTTGTCTGACCCTCTCCTTTTGGTTAGGCAGCTCCTCCCCCCACTGTTTTGAGTAAATGCATAATTCAAAGTGAAAGGGTTTATGTGTTACTTGAGTGAATGAGTATAATTTTTAAAAATTTTTTAAGTGCAGTATTCTTTATGAGGGTGTTGTAAGTGAGATGCATGAGGGAGCATAAAGCTTGCCCATGTCCTTGGGCATACATATTCCTTGGAATACAGGAGGACAAAACCAGTTATGAGAGTAGTAACATAGCTGGCTGTGGGTTGAAATAGCAGACAGGGCAAAACAAGATGGGAGGATACTGAAAAAGTTGATCTTGCTGAAGCTCTGGAATGCTGAAACCAGGTGTGGGGAAATGGGGGTGGTTTGGGAATATTCTCAAACCTTTGTTGAATGTTTTTACAGTTGGGAACCATGTGAATTCCAGACCCACAAGTTGTGTTTATTCCTTTCTCTTTCCACCTTTATTTTTTTCCCAACAGGAAACTCAGATTATTAAATCCTCAGATTTTATGGGTTTTGTCCAATTATTGCTCTTTCTTCATAGATTCAGCAGCAATTATCTGTATTTCTATACAAGAGTCTTTTCCTCCTAAGTCTTCTTCCATGTGTTTATCTCATGATACTGTACTCATTAGCTACCTTGAAGACTCATTTGGACCCCATTCATGAAATTTGCATGTTATGATAGTCTGTGTTTAGCTGTGAAGGTTGCAGTTAAAGGTTACAGTTAGGGATAATCTAAATGCCTGGATTTTAGGTGCTCTCTTAGTTTGAAGGTGCATTTTTGAATAAGGGAAAATTGCAGCTGTTGGTAGCAGATTTATCCCAGCAGATTAAGCCCCAGAATTTTGAATTTGGGAGCTTCTTGAGAAGTGGGTTAAATTGGATTGAATTTAGGGGGGAAAAATGAATAGTTGCTTTACAAACTTAGCACTGTGAATTCATTAAAGTGCACATACTTCCTTTTTCTCTTGAATTCTGTGTTCTGGGTTTCCAGAGTTCACTGTGGGCCATCTGAGCCATGGACAATGGCACATCTGTTTGCATGTGAAAGCAAAGAAAAAGGCAGTTTGCACATGTCTCTGTGGTGCTGCAGTGTGATTTAAATTCATTTGTGACAAAATAGATTCTCATGTGATTGGTCTGTCCATTAGAACAATATTCAGAAATAATTTTAACGAATCTGAGAGGTAATGGGCTGATGCTATTTTGGTTAGAGAACTTCACCTGTTGATTTTACTGAGACAAGAGATGCTGGCTTTTCAAGGAAGAAGATATTTGTGAGATATCTGTAAAATACAAGTACTGTGACATCAGCAACTACTGCTTTGTGCTGAGTTTCACAGCTTAACATTAGGCAGTAAACCAGCTCTTACAATTACATAATTGCACAACAGAGTGCCATCTGTTTTATCTCCTCGCTCAAGCTTTCAGCAGCTCGCACAATCTGAGATTGTCAATTTCTGGTCGATACATTACATTCTCAGTTGGATAAAGCATTTAAATTAAAACAGGCAAACAACTTTGTTAGACAAACTCTCAGTCTGGGCCTGTGTTAGTTTACATACTTTATCCCAGATGGCATGGTCCAGATCCAGAAAACAAGAGTGTCTTTCTAAATACAGGACTCTAGAGTTCGTAGCAGACCCTGGTGTAGTTATTGTTAATCTCTCTGTTTTCCTTTTCAGCCTAGCACTAGAGATGTGTGGTTTTCCAAGGCTACGTTTTTCTGCATTAGATGCCATCTAATCTAAGGTGGATTAGATCCTGCCAGGCCCTCTGCATCAGATGGGGCTCCCTAGGGGATTGCCTGGGTAGCTGGTGACTTGGATTACATGTGCAATACAACTTCTTCATGCAGAATGTGAGTGGTGGAAATCTTGCAAGTTAAACTGAGCCTGCTCCCCTGGAAATCTGAGCGGGATCATTTCCTTTGTCAGTTGTTGGATGTGGATCCCCACCAGGAATTTGAACTGCATCTTGACGCCCTTCCTGTTAAACCTGTACTGGCTTGCATAAGATAGTTCAAGTTTTCTTAGCTGAAAAGAGGAAAAGGAAAAGAAAATATGAAACTAATCTATTGATTTAACTCATGGGAAAGAAGTGAGTCCCAGCTTCTCCTGAAGGGCAGGAGTTTTAAGGGGCATTATAGTACCACTGTCCTGTAGTAGACACCCACCAGGAAACTTCAAAGGGCAAGCAGAGCTCTCTCCCTGTCGGTTTAATTCTGCCGCCTTCTCTGTGCCGCCAGAAATAATTCTCTAATGATGTGTATTTGAAAACCTGTGTATCTGATGTGACTCGTGTTCAGGATAATGAAATTCCAAGCTGAATGTGGTTCTCTGATTTCTGTTGAAGTTGGCTGAGGTGAGGCTCTCTGTGAGTGACTTGTCTGGGCTTGCAGGTCTCGCCTTGCGTAAATAGCGTGTTTTGTTATTTTATGCTGTGTGAGGTGCCTGGGAGGTTGTGCTCTGCTGGTTTTGATAGGGAACTTGAAAAAGCACCACTAAGCAGCACAAAGACAGACTCTCCAACTTGTAATGCATCATCTACCTTTGCATCATGGAGCTACCACATGCTTATTTTGTATTTTCGTACAAATTTTATGTATTCATTTTAGTTACAAACTCTTAAAACATGCTTTAACTCATGGGTTTTTTTCTGTTAAGGTATGAAATCGTTCAGAGTGTTCTGGTAAAAGACTGCAATCTAAACAGTGAAATGTTGAGGGTAACTGATACAATTATTTTTGCTACAATGTTCTTTGTGTTTATAGAAGTTTAACCAGTTCTGAAGTCTCTCTTAAGTCGCCAAAATTAAAACAAACAAACAAACAAACAAAAAAAACCAACAAAAAAAACCCCAGGAAACTAAGACAACAAACCAAGGCCATTCAGAATTTCCAGGGAAAATTGTAAATATGGAAGATAGTTGTTTTATTATAGTCTTTAGCTTTTGTTGTCATTTTTCAGCTCCTTCCCAGCCAGACAGACTAGAAACTTCTGTATGAAAAGCTAAACTTTAATTTGATCCCAGAACTGGGACTTTGTGACCTTAGGAAGCCAATTCTTAATTAGAAGCTTAATGGAAACTTAGAAGTTTCCATTAGAAACTTGGACATGATCCAAGTGCCTTCTTTGAAGTTAAGTCCTAGTATGATACATGAGAATTGAAGAGAACTTGCTGGAGGAGAGAGCATAAATTATTTGGATGACTATGCAAGCGTTATAGATAGAATATTCTTAATATTTACATTTTAATTGAGTATTAGCAGGTCTGCAGTGCACCTTCAGTCTGTGCCCCAGGAAGGAAGGCACTTGGGTAAGAGGCAGGAGCAGTTCTGGGGGGATGTGTACACAGATGTTTGTGTAGGCCAAAAGAAAGCTGGATGGAAGATGCCCCAGCAGCAAACAGTTCCACCTCTGTATGTCTTTTCTCTAAACTGAGCAAAATGCATATAAATCTAGAGGATTTATGTGAAATTTCAGGATGTAGCTTCTTAATTGCCTTGAAACTTTGCCTGATAGCCCAGCATGGAAAGGTTGTTGAATGCTTCCAGCATACGAGAATACATTTGCTTGTGTTTTCGGGTTAAGTTGTGTGGTCTTGATTAGGGAGAAGGATGTGGCAAGACAGGAGTATGGTCCTGTCTCCAGCTCTACTTGTGAATGGGTTTGAGCCTTGTTGGGCCTTATGTGGGGGTCTGTGACAACACTGAGATAAACAGGGTATGGAAATCTTACTTTTGGTTTCTTGGTTCATGGACTTGGCCTACAGCATGGCACCAGCTCCTGCTAACAGGATGAGTCAGGCGAAATCAAACACCCTGCAGAGTCCCATAGCATGCCACCACCTACAAACACTTGTCTCGTGGTTTAACTGCATATTTCTGTTTTACCACGGGTTTGGCTTTTTCAGAATTTAATGTCTCAAAGAACCAGAATGGAGCCATAATTTGTGTGCAATTTGAGAATCCCTGGCTGCTGACTAAGTGGAAAAAAATAAGTCTGTTTAAAATCTCACATCATATTTTATTGTTCCCTCTCCATCATCTTGCTTCAAAGTCAGTTCAGCAGACTTTGAAAAACCTACAGCTAATAAAACTACTGAGAAACAAGAGGTCTGGTTTTAGTTAAACATTTCAGTACTGTAGCTCCAGTGTTGTGTGTGGATTGATTTCTCACTTAAGGGCTAGGATCATTTTGAAAACACATCTCGAAAAGCTACCCACTGAATTTGGGTTTTATTTCCCATGGTTGGCAAGCAATTGCTAGACTGGGAGCAGATTTCTTTGTTGTAAAATCCACAATGTTGAAAGTAGCCATTGTGAAAGATTGAAGCAACCTCACTGCTCCCACACAGCCCCAGTGGATTCTTTTCATCTTGCTGTTGGTCCATACTGCTCCTTTGTGAGAGTAGTGCAAAATGTTCTTTGGATAAATTGGGTTTTATCCTGCTAAACTATGCAACTGCAGTGGGCTGGTGAGACCTGTTGGTTTCATGAACTGATTTGCAGCTTTGCTTACCTTTCCCAGTTTTCTTAAAGATTCCCTACCCAGCCCAAGTGAGCTGGGTAAAAATGGGGGAAATACTGGCTTTTAAAGAAGGCGGCTTTGGAAACAGTCCAAAGTGAACGTGAACTAGTCTTAGGTTCTTGGAGTAGTGCATTATCTTACTTCTTTTCATGCTTTTTTCCTACTTCGGTAGGAATTCTTTGAGTAGTGTTGTTGACTAACCTGTCATCTGACCTAATAGAAGTTATTATGTCAGCAGGTTTATTGTTCCCTCAGAATTTTTCACCACATATTTGTTTTCTGGATGTGGAAAGTTAAAACTTCTGATTTCTGTGTTGCACCTTCCAGAAATATCTCCTCATGTGTTCCCCGTTTTGTATTCTTGGATTGAATATTGCTTGCTGTAATGACTGGCACTTGTTTTCACAGCAGTTACATGTGTTTTTTCTATTCACTGCTTTTGTTTTAAAAAACATTAACTATCATCAGACCAGAAACAGCCTTCTGCAAACAAGGACACCTGAGGTTTTTTGTCTCACTTTGACAGTGAAGCATTGGTATTCCCATGATGTAGAGATTGTTTTTTGTGTGTGTGTGTTCTGCTTTTATGCACATTCTGTGTGTGGTTGTTGGCTTGTGCTTAGGAAAGTTCTGGGAGATGGTTGCAAATGTCAAGTACATATCCCCTTCTGTGGAGTCCTTTGCTCCAGTTTGTTATTTATGTAATCCCCTGAGAGTAGGAACTGAGACTGCTGTATTGATTTCTCATCACATCAGTTTAGCTGTTCTGTTTAATTAAATATCCTCTAGGGGCTTACTAATTGATTGTTAATCATATTCTGTGGATGTCAAAGATGAGCTGAATTATAATTTTCCAGTGCCTGTTTTATCTCTCTGGATATTTTTCTTTTCACGTCGTAAAGGAACCAGGGACTGAGTTCTGGTGATTGCTTTTTACATGAAAGAGGTGCACACCAAACATTTGCACCTGGTTTATTTGCAGGAGGGATCTGTTTTTGTCTTGGGTCTCAATGGAGTTTTTTTAATACCAGTTTTAACTTGGGAAGTGATGTTGAGGGAAGCTCAGAGGAGGTGGCTGTATTGGGATAGTCAAGAGTGGCCAGGCTGACCACAGAACCCTCAGGCCACAGGAACAGAATGACACTGCCCAGCATCCCCTGGGTATTTGCTTTTAGACTCCACAGCCACAGGCATATTTTAAAATTATTTTAAAATATTTTTTAAATTTCAAGTGTTTGTGTTTGATTTTTACATTATGACTGTTGCTTTTTGATTCTGATACCTTGGTTTAAACTTTCAGAGCCTTTGAGAAGGTACAAATCTTATCACAGCGATGTTTATAGTACTTCAAGTGAAAGTCCATCTGTTATTTCTTCAGAACCAGATTTCAGGCAAGGTAAGACCTATGTTTAAAAACCAACCAACCAACCAAAAACTCAAAGGAACAAAAACCTAAAGAAAAAAGTTCGAGATTAAAACCAGACATCAAAAGCCTTTAGTAGGAGTCTTGAGAATTGTCCTGATACAAAGTTCTAGGACGATGAAATTGCAGCATCATGTACAGATCAGCATAACCTGCAGTCTGTTCAGAAATTAGTTTGACATTTAGCTCTCTGGGATGGAACTTGGTAGGAAAAGCTGGAAACAGTTAACTTTTTACTAGAAGTGTTCTTTTTTAACTAACATGGTGCAAAAAAATGATGCTAGTGCACAGTAGCAGTGAATTACAAAAGCCTTGTATGGGACCTCCAGGGTATAATTTTATCAGTGGGTTTTACTATGAGGGTTAAGTGGTTTATAAATTATATGCCAAGGATTTCAGTGTAATGCTAAAGTCCTACATAGTACAGGCTGTTAGTAAGATAAATTTAAGTAGTTTCTATTAAATCATTTTCTTTAAAAAGCAGGAGATGATACGAAGGATTTTTTGCTGTTTTTTTTTTATGGCAGGAAGAATCATCTTGCCATAATCATTATTAAAAATGGAGAGAAATCATGTGGTGAAAATTAGGAAACAAAGCAATAGTTAGGAAGCTGGAGTATAGCTGCACTATATGTATTCTGTATGCACATAATTCCAGCCCAGCCTCCATGTACTCACTGCTATCTCAGCCTTCTTTGTCATTGTCTGTCCTTGTGCTTACTGAGCCAGAAGCCTGAGGAGCTTGCAATTTGGAGCAGACTGTTTGTGTGTCCCAGTCCAAAGACAACTCCTAAATTTTACAGGCAAGATAGAGCTGCCTTCTAGTAGTAGTATATCTGGGCTCAGTGAAATGACTGTTAAAAAAAACTATTTCTAAATCAATGTGGTTTTAGTGTGCTCTGCAAGAGCTCTCCTGCCAGCTCTGTTTGCTGAGGGTACAGCGAGAGGGGGAAGTGAAGTACTGTGCAAAATCAAGCTCAAAGTGTAGCATGTCAGGTGTTGCTACAGGAAGATTTCCCAGCAAAAGCTGTAATTTTACAAAGAGAATCACAGGTTAATGTATTGCCAAAAGGAAAAAAAAAATCTGTAAATTATAATGAGGAGTCAGATTCCAAGGATAATGATTAGAAGTTCAGATACTGCTTTTTCTTAGCTCCTGTTTTGTGTGTACTGGATGCATAGTTAACTAGCAGCTCTCTTTCTGGTCTGGAGTAGTTTTCTATGATGTCTCTGCCATGTTTGTCTCAACTCATGGCTGACAAAAAAGATATGTGACCTTGGGAAGGGGTCTGTGCAATTGTGTGGAGTTCTTTGTGAGTTCTTTTAGGCATTAGTATTCTTCTTCAAAGGACTATCAGCTATTTTTTTGGGGGTAAAACTATTAGACAGCTCTGAAAACTGAAATCAACTTCATAAAGTTAATTTGTTTGATACTGTACTGCCATTGTGCAGAACACAAATTTGATTCCTTCTGAGTAATCTCATATGGCTGATAAATCCTTGGGGTTTAGATGGGATTACTCCCTGTGCTTTGTTGCCCAGTCAGGTATTAATTTGTCTTTTGGTTTGCTAGTGAGAAGAAATGAAGCTTTCAAGAGAGATGATGCCAGTGGTGTGTTATCAGGTGTTGATGATATCTCCACATCAAGTCAAGCTAATTCTCAGAGAACAAGGTAAACCCTTTGAAAACAATATGGCTTTTTCTTTATCAAAGGATGTATTCTAAATCTGCAGTTGAAGTTTGTCACTCCCATCCCTGCTTCTGGTTAAGATAAAAAAACAAGGCATGTAATACCCGAGTGAAAACAGCATTTCAGAAATTATATATTGCATTCTGAAGTAAAAGTCTCATGATGCACTGTAATGCAGAGGTAAGTTGGGTGCCCACATTCAGTTCCCATGTTTAGTGGAGACTGGGTTGGACTCAGGTTGTTATAATTGTCAGAAGGTCAGAGGCTATGTTGTGCTTGGGAATATTTAACTGTTTTTTAATCATACTTTTCCAGAATAAAGGTTTTGAAATTACTGATATTAACACAGGTTTATTTGTGTTTTGGTTTTTTTTTTTAATTTAGTAAGGAAATGTAAGCATGTTTATTTCCTTGAAATAAGACAAAAGCCATGCATTTGGTACATTTGGTTTGGTTGTTTTGGCAAAATCTTTAGTTCATGTTTTTGTGTTTGGATTCTTTTTTTTTTTTTAATACCCCAGTACTTATTAAGCAAGCCAATTCAGTAACAGTTTATACTTTTTGAAAATTGAAAATGCTCGGCAGTGTATTCAAATATAGCACCTGTGTGAGTTTCATTTTTCCAAATTCTATTCATCAATACAGCTTTAAATAGTAGGTTCTTCAAAACTTTGAACATCACCTTTGAGACAGCCTCTTTTTAATACAGGAGAAGCATATCTTGCCATATCTGTTACATTTTGAGAATGGTTCAAACTGTAAAGGTTTGAAAATTTTTATTGACATTGACCTTTGGATATAACAGTTTCATCTGGTCCCTACCTGATACCTAATCACCTTGGAATATTTTATCAAAATGATGCAGATAATTTTTGTAGCAAGGGGTAAAAAATAAAGGCACATCACCTTCTTGCCCTCTTCCCTCATCACATCACAGCAACAAAGCCTTTCCTTGGCAGCTTTTTGCTTTGTGTGCTGTAGATCAGGAGCAATTTTGCTGCTGTGCTCAATATTCTAGGATGTTTATATGGTTTTGGCATATGTTGGAGGGGACTCCTGCTCTGTCCTATTAAAGAAACTTGGAAATGTGTGAAGATTTGGGCCTGTGTTGGGGGATGTGACACTGCTGGTGAATGTGTTCTCCATGTTCACTTAAAGCAAATAGGGCTTAGAGCCATGCTTTGAACATGAAGATGAAAACAGATGAGTGTCTGCTCTTTGCACTGTATTGTGAGCCAGAAGTGGATCTGGGTAAGGCAGGGTCCTAAATGAGCTGCATGGCAGGGCAGGTGAGCATGAGAAAGAGTTTCCTTGGAGGTCATACAACTTTTGGTTGCCTCATTTGATGAATTGGTTTCCTCACTACCTGCACTTTGCCTGAGAAATGCCAAGTCATCTAAAAACCTATATGATGGCATTTCTGGCAGGGAAGAAGTATTTGGGCACAGCTTAACTGAGTGCACACAGTTTTGTTGTCAGGAATACGATATCTGTGTAATGCTGTATGTGTTAGTGGTGTCCAAGCAGTTGTGGGAATCCAGCCTGTCTTCACATAGTATATGTGCTTTTAGGGCAGACTCATATTCCATGTAACCCTGATAAACACTAAAATGGTAAATCAGATTATTGCCAAGGTATGTACAGAAACAATATATAGCTTTCTTAACTTATTTACCTTTTTTTTTTTTTTGGTGAAGACTGCTAAGTCAACCTTCCTTCTGCTTTGCCTGGAACCCAGGAAATTGCCCATTCAGCACCGTAGTTATGCTTCCAAATAAGCCAGCAGTAATTTGCGGATGCTGATAGAGAACTTCTGTTTCTATTTACAAAGTATTTCAGAAACAGAAAGTAGTATGTGGTATACAAATGAGTCACATTGTAAGTGACTCATTGTTGTAAGTGAATCAGGCCTATTATGCAAGTGAAAATGCTGAGGTGAAGCAGCACATAGTTTCTCATGGTTTGTTTCACATTATTTTATATTACTCTGTTAAGACTGTAATGGATGTAATTTAATGGATGTAATTTGTATATGTGTGAAATCTAGAAGGAAAATATGTTTTTCAAACACGGCGTAGACTTAGCAATGGAATGAATTTTGCATGTATGTAACTATACAGTATTTTTAATCTCCTGTATCCTTGACTTCCACTCTGATACCATTGCACTTGCACAAAAATATGATAGGTAGGTACCACAGGTAGTTTTTTACTGGTTTTTGTAATTGTTCACCCATTTTTATAGGTGAAGATGTTTGGGGTTTTTTTCTTAATCTAACTGCTAGACAGTATGTACATCCACGATGAAGAAATAAGGCTGCCAGATAGTTTTACTATCTTTTTTTGCAGACCTACTGAGAAACAGGACAGCAGCCACAAGCAGAATTCAGTCCTGTGCTAATAATTATATTATATTTCCTTTACTAACGTGAGCTGAATAGAAAACAGTGTGCTCTCTCTATCTTACTACAGCAGCTCCTAAAAGATTCCAGTACTAACAAGTGTAAAAGGAATTCCATCCAAGATGCTAGTTAGTTAAATGGGGGATTTCTAAGAAAATAATATTTTTATCCAGGATATTGCATGTTGCTTCTCTAAAATGTCCTGTGTTGCAACACACCATGGCTTTTATAGATTCAGAAACCTCAGGTCTCTAAGTAAAACTGGTGATAACTAGTAGTTCCAAGGAGCAGGATCTCAGAGTTTACATGCTTTGGCTGGCCATTTGATTCCACAGTTTGGGGAAGTATATGCAACTTAATCCATTACTTAAATTCCAACAGCACTTGGGAGCATGTTTCAGTGTCTCTCTTACATTCAAGAGGTATCATCTGTACTTTAGTACATATTAATTTTACTGCTTCTATGGCATATTCTTAGAGCCAGTCTCTAATTATCCACAGAATTATTCTGATAAAATTGAGTCTTAAATCAAATAGGAGGATTCGTATTTGAGAGAGGTTTTTTTAAAAGAAGCAGCTGTTCAGAGTTATCAGAAGGGGCAGCTTGTGCTGTTTGGGTGGGTTGGCGTGATGTTAAATTAGTAGGAGCCATAGACATTCAGTATTACCCTTCTTGTGGTCTGTGACTGTTGTTATCCTTTAAGCTTCTTGGGAATGCATTCCTTGTGTCAATGGCTTGTGTCTTGTTTCCTCTCTGCTTCTTATATTCCTTGGGATTTTTCCTTTTTTACTTCTGTTTTCTTTTTTCTTCCTTTATTATTTCTTCCTTTTTCTCTCTAGGAGCAGCAGCTGACATGGATCTCTTCCTTCTGTTGCCCTTTCCTTCCAGTAGATTTCATTTTCATATCCTTCCTGCCTTACCAAAAGGCATCCATCTTTCTCAGTCTATTCCTGACCTTCCCACTGCACTAATCATTAGGGAATGCCTACCTGCTTCCCTTCTTCCAACTTCCTTCTCTGATCCAATACCTGCTAATTTCTTGGTAAGTACACCAGGTGAAGAGAGAATTAATTCACTTCCCTTTTTTTTCCAAGCGTCAGCCTTCCAGGTTCGTGCTCCCCTACCATCTGCAGGTTAATAAGCAGCTGTGAGGTTCTGGTTTGCAGTCAGACACTGATGAAAATACAGAGTAGTAGCCAAGTACTTGTCTGATGAAGCACCACACAAAATACACTTCTGTGATGCTATCTGTTAGGAATGTAATTTAGACTCTTTTTTTTTTTTTCCTTCCAGTAATAACACTTGCATATTCATAACTTCACGAATGAGCTCTCCTCATTTCAACAGTATTTCCTTTCTGTAGGAGAGATGCATTCCTTGTCTTGAAACCTAAAGATTGAATCATGTTTCTCCCTCCCCATGAAACCTGGCAGTCTGATCAAGCCAGAGCTCATTTTACTGCCCCAGGATGCTGAAACATGCAGATTTATATTTGGTGACAGCACTTATGTACTAAGACAGGAAAATTTGTAAACCTTTAGGTTTTCGAGCTTCCTCCAGGGACACCCCATACCCACCCCAATTTTTAGAGGAATTAATACATGTCAACAGAGATGATAAAACCAACCTAGTGATAAAAACTTCTCATTGCTGCTGTTGCATGGGGCTGTATGTTTTTAAAAAGACAAGATATTTTTCTGCAGTGTTTTCACAGTAGCAAGTTTTTAGATAGAGCTAGTTGCAACATGTCTTTGTCAAATGTCTTTGATAATTCATAGATATTTATGTTCAGAAAGTGTTTGTTTTTGTTTTATTTCAGAGCCCTTAGACCTTGATCTGAAGGGTGTTTGTGGGTGTATTTAACTTAGGGTTTTGTCAATATTCCCATATATGTTGATCCTAACAAGTTTCCTCATGGGGAAAAGCTAAGCATGTGCACATGTGTTGGCAGGTCTGAGGCCTTTTCTCATTTATTTGTCTTTTTAGGTTCAGTCTTATGTAGAAAAAAAAACAGAGGAGGGAAAAGGGGAAAAAATGCTGTGAAAGCCCTGCACAGGGGAAAGGACAATGGGCTGGCATTAACACATTTGTGCCATAACTACTCTGTGTCTTCCCTGAAATTTCCCTTGAGGAACTTTAGCATTGTTCCCTTATATTTAATTCTTCTTATTTTAAGGCTGGTTTTGTATGCTAACCAATGACACTTTAGTATTAAAAGTATTGGTATTAGTTAGTAATATTGTAAAAGGATGAAAATCAAATTTGAAATCACATCCACAGTTTTGCATAGGCAAGTGTACTGTCTTGGACAGGTGCATTTTTCTCTTCATTTTTTAACAGATTTGTCACTTATCAAATATCTTTCGATTCACCTAGGAATTATATAAATGTATCTAGGAAGTATATAAATGTAATGTATTTTTTAAAAGTCTGTATGTTATCTTACTACAGAGGACCCTGTGTCACTCAGTGCAGGATTACTCTCTATTTGTGTGTATTTCTAAAGCTGACTGCAATGATACATAGGCTTCTAGACATTTTCTTTGCTTTTTCATGTTTTTCTTTACTCAGTTTGGGTGGTATGCTTAACACTCAATTTAGAATTGCCAAATAATAGACTTTTTTTGTGAAAGGCACCTTCGTTTCCCCTGTCCATTTTTGGTTTTTCCTCTGTATAATTAAGTTTACAGGGGAGTAAATTGCTTATTCTTGGTTTAGGATTTCTTCAGAAGGCTCAGTGGGTTTTTGTTTAATTCAGGGTTTGAAGGTGTTTTTCTGTAAGCATGGGACAGAGAGAAGGGGAGTGGAAGTTGGTTGATGTTTTTGGGTTTTTTTGATTTCTCAGTTGTTCACATTTCCTAGACAGCAATTTTATTTTTCTAATTAAAAATGGCTTTTGTTTCCCCAAACAGGATATGAATTTCTTTCCTTATGTGAAGAATGAGACTGATAGGATGTTTGGGATCAATACTTACAGAAAAGAAATTGCAGATATGTTGCTGTGTTTTTTTGAAATTCCGATGCATTTTTGTTTGTTTTTCTCATTTTTCCCTTCAGATTATAAATTTAGACTCTAATTTAGTCATTGGGGTGACTGTATATCAGCTGAGCCATTCTTTGGAATTAAAAAATAAAAGGAACTTTTCAGGAAAATAAGATTATGGAAACATTAGTGTATGATATTTAGAATACTTTAGTATGTAGGATGTTATTGCATAAACATTTTTATGTAAATATTTCAAGCTGTATTACTTCTCAGGAAAAATCAAAGAATAAATATCAGGCCCATACAAGCAGAAAGTATTGAAGTAATATTTACTTAGAGAAAGTACACTATTATTTCAGTTTTTTCTTTAATGACATGTTTTTGAGTGTGCCTTTTTCACAGTCCCCACATAAACACAGAAATTAAGATATTTGCAAAGCATTGATTCTTCTGTTCTTCTTGTGCATCTTCTAATTTTGCACTGATTCACTGGTTTTGTAGTGTTGAGTATTTTTTCAGACAGCAGCTGAGCCTTTCTTTTCATATGAATAAATGAGGCAGTTCTGCAGGCAGCTGCAGAAACCTGGTGTGTTTGCTTATTTTCCACAGTGATGGATTGCTACACAGAGGTAACCTCCTGGCTGCTGAATAAATGTGTTTAATGTGGTATTTGATGGCTGGTGTTTGTGCTCTGCTTTTCCACTTGGGGATGTGCTTAAAGCAGCAGAATGTCTTGGGCATACCTGCTAATCTGCCATCCCCTCTGACTGTCCTACAGGCAGCATGAAGCACCATTTGAAGGCAAACTAATAAGTCAAGAGGTGATGCTGAAGCGGCAGGAAGAAGAAATGATACAACTGCAAGCCAGGATGGCTCTGAGGCAGTCCCGGCCTAATCTCTACCCCGGGGATGCAATTAAATCCTCCATGCTTGACATCACCAGAGACCCACTGAGGGAAATAGCCCTGGAAACAGCCATGACACAAAGGAAACTGAGGGTAATGCCCTGAGCTCAGGTGAACTCTTGTTTTCATTGAAACAGAACAGTGTCTTGACTGAAACTCATATGTGGGATTCATAAACTGGGTCCTGTAATAAACAGTCATCAGGAGATTAAATACCAGGTGTGTGGTGTTGGCCTACTTTCACAGAGTAAATCTTCTGAGATTTTGTGGCATTAGTGGCTACAGAGCCTAAAGTGGCATCAAGAGATGCTAAAACACACAGCAAGGCTCAACAATTACATCAATTAAAAAGTATAGCATCCTAACAAAGGTAAGGCAAGGTTTTCTCCTCTATTCTTTGGTGTTTTCAGCCACTTCATTTTCATTTCTCTTTGTGGAATGTGGATGTGCCTCACCAGCATCAGAGGTTATTAAATGAACAAGATGGGAAGGAAAAGAGAGGCAGCATTCATTTGCTCATAATTTCACCTGAATCCCCTTTGCTTTCCCAGCTGTATTGGTATGTGGTTGAAATAGGGAATTACACACAAAGAGGGGGACAGAGGTATATGGGTAAACAGAGTATCAGTGTCTGATGTGTGGAATAGATGATGGCTTGATGCCCTCTGCTGCTACTTTCCATGAAGTGGGATATTTTACTTTTTTTTCCTGAGTAAGGATGGGAAAACTTGAAGCAAGTCTCAGGAACTTGCTGCCCTAATGCAGAGTAATAACTCCTGTATTAAGATCCATCACATTAAGATGATTTCGTTCATGTAGGCTTTAACTAACCATGTTGATTCCCCTCCCTGTCCCCCAACCCTTAAGAGGTTTTTGTGAAGATGTTTTGCATATGGTAAAGAGTAGGTAGCAGATAATTGGCAAATTTCAGCCTTTGATGCCTTTTTTGCATTTGCAGGGCAGGAGTTAACTGTGCCCCAGCCTGTTGTTCCAGCAGCACAGGATTCATTCATATTGTTTTGTGATTTGCAGAATTTCTTTGGCCCAGAGTTTGTGAAAATGACGATTGAGCCATTCATCTCCTTGGATCTACCAAAGTCTATCTTGGTAAGAAAGGGGCTGTTCAGCAATCTGTGGCAGGGGAAGTATGTTAAACCAACAAATGTGTTTTTATTACAAGTTTGAATGTTGAGAGATTTCATTTCACAAAATGCAGACTAAGAAAGGCAAGAGTGATGACACCAGACGAAAAGTAAATGTGATGCTTCTGAGTGGGCAGAAGCTGGAGCTGACCTGTGACACCAAAACGATATGTAAAGATGTCTTTGATATGGTTGTTGCCCATATTGGCTTGGTGGAGCATCATTTCTTTGGATTGGCTACTTTAAGAGGTAAGAGTAACTGCTAAATTATTTCTTCTGCCCATACTTCCTTTAAGAGATATTGTACTTATTAAGTCACTGTTAGTCAGTGGAAAACTTTGCTGTTCAATGCTCAATTTCAGAGTTATAACTCTGGTTTCTATCCTCCATCAAACCAAATACCCGGTTTTCATGCTTTTACCCTCATGCTTCTCTTTAATGTTTGTGGCAGACAATGAGTTTTTCTTCGTGGATCCTGACATAAAGCTAAGTAAAGTAGCTCCAGAAGGATGGAAAGAAGAACCAAAGAAGAAGAACAAGCCTCCTGTCAACTTCACTCTGTTTTTTCGCATAAAGTTTTTTGTGGATGATGTCAGTCTCATACAGTGAGTGTATGAAATCTTTTATAGCCCCTTAAGCCCTAAAATTATGGACAGAAATTGAGTATTAATCAGTACTGGAGTACCAGAGGTGGTGTGGGGTTTTTTTTCATGGTTTTGTCTTATATTCCTGTTCTAGGCACACACTGACATGTCACCAGTACTACCTGCAATTGAGGAAGGACATCCTAGAAGACAGGATGCACTGTGATGATGAGACAGCCTTATTATTAGCATCCCTAGCTCTCCAGGCTGAGTATGGAGATTACCAGGCAGAGGTACATCATCAATTGCACCTTTGATCTTTCTGAGCTGTGATCTTGCTGCTTCATTAAAGACTGGACTGCCACACGTGCTCTGCAGCTCTGCCCCAGACTGGAAGCTCAGCTGATAGGCTCTTGGCAGGTTTTGCTGTGACCAGGTGTTCCTAAAGTCTAACACAATTCAGTGCAAGATTTGGGCATTAAAGCCTTTGTTTTTTTTTCAGTGGAAGTAGAGTCAGGCTTGAATATGGAGAAACTGGTATGAATTAAGCTGTGGGTCAAGATGGAGATTGTGATTCCTTCCCCTTACTCAGAATCTTATGATTCTCTGAGTTGTCATGTACAGCTGTTTGTAAAAATGGATGTTTGTGCTTCAGTTGTGCTCGTAGGGTGTGGAGGTATATGGAGGTGCCAGCACAACAATGTTTTGTGTTGCAGGTGCACGGCTTGTCCTATTTCAGACTAGAACACTATGTCCCAGCAAGAGTGCTGGAGAAACTGGATCTGTCCTACATCAAAGAAGAGCTGCCTAAACTGCACAGCACTTACGTGGGTGCCTCTGAAAAAGAGACAGAGTTAGAATTTCTGAAGGTAAGTGGGCAGCAGTTGGCTTCCTTCATCTGTGGCTTAAAAATTCCCTTGTTGGAATGTGGGTGCATGGACTTCAAGTGAAAGCACAGTAAATCAACTGAGGCTCTGAATAATACTGAAAGGAAGAAAGCTGAAAAGATTTTGTCCAAAAGACACGTTGTAACAAGCAAAAAGAAATTGTAACAGATGGGACATTTCCTTACTTTTTTCCAATCAGTAGTGTTAGCTCAAGCCAGCTAAAAGCAACTACTGACCAAGTTATGTTTGCTCTAAAGGAAGCACTGTTTATGCGGTAGTACAGCCTGTATTCCCCATGTCTTTTGTGCTTTCTGTAGAGGGGAAAAAAGCTCATAAATTACAAAAAAAAAATTGTTACTTTGTGTGATGCTTGGTATGAAGCAAGCCAGAAGCACTGCCAAGGAGAATTTTTTTTGTGCAGGTTCTATGTAAAATGATAGGAAAGCCATTATCCACGGATATATTTGGATTATTCTAAAAGGACCCATTGAGAAATCTAATTATAGTGTTTCCTCATGGGATAATAATCAGGTTCTCCCTTGATCAAAATTAGTTCAGGGAGCAACGGATTGCTGTTGAAATACCAAATAACCATTACATTGTAATTTCACAGCCACACTACAGTTCCACCATCTCTGAGTATGTGATGGAAGAGGCACTCAGCTGACTTTGTCCATTCCAAGTCTGTTGCTCCTTTTACAGAAGTGTTCTTGTAACTTAACCACAGAGAACAAAGTAGGGGACATGATCCTAGCTAAAACCTAGCCTGGCTGGGGGTGTGGTGGGGGAGCAGCTAGATTCCCTTGTTTGATTCATTCCATCAGTCCCTTACACCAGTACTGAAGAGACAATGGGGTGAATAACTGGGAGTGCAAAGTGAGTGAAACTGCATGTGGTACCTTAATATGATCACAGAATTACAGTGTTAATTTAATTCTGTTTTTATAAAATGTGTGAAGAAAAAGTGCATCTGTCTAGTTACAGTTTATTGCTAACAACTGCTTTGTATAGGTTTGATTTACTTACATGTGTTGTCTATGCTTTCCCTCTTTGAGTTTAATAAACATTGGGTTCATCTGCTGTAGTCTGGCAGGACAAAAGGTACCACCAAGTCTTAAAATCCTCAGCTGATGTGTGTCTGTAACAATAACTGTAAACTATAAGTAAGTGGAATCACCAGGCAGAGAGGACTGTTTTGCTAAAATCTGTACATTTATATGCACATGTGAAAACATTTATCGAGAGATATATAATATTCATATAGTGGTATGGAAACTTGTAATGGCTGTAAATTCATACTCACAGAAGTTTTGTTGCATTGATCTGTGCAGTTGTGTCAGAGGCTCACAGAATATGGGGTTCACCTTCATCATGTGCTGCCTGAGAAGAGATCCCAAACAGGAATCCTTCTGGGAGTGTGCTGCAAAGGAGTTGTCATTTTTGAAGTTCACAATGGTGCCCGTACACCTGTACTGCGCTTCCCATGGAGAGAGACAAAGAAAATATCCTTCAGTGTAAGTTGGTCTCTTTTCCTCTCTGTGTACACACCTATATTTGTGTCTCCAGTTACTGTGAAGTTTTTGTTGTCTATTTTTACAAATTAAACTGCTGTTTTACAGCATAGTCTTGACTGTGTTTTGTGTGGCTGTTGGATTATGGGATTGAAATAGGAGTTTTCATGTTTTAAAGGTTTTATTTTTTCCTTAACTTGCATGGACAAGCATAGTGAAGGAGCACCAGACTGAGAATCTTGCATTAGAGGACGGGGTAGAGGCAAATGCCAGTACTCAATATAATTAGGAGATGCACCTATGTTGCTTTTAAGTTATATTTCCAAGAGTAGTTAAGTTAAATGATAAAAGATAACAGGCTGATACTTGACCTGGACAACACCAGCCAACTTGAGTGGGTACACCTTAATCTGGTGATCATGTGTCAGTTTTTAATGAGGCATTGAGCTTCAAATGCTTACCTTTATATATGTATTGAAAACAGCAGTTCTAATTCTGCCTGATACCTTATTGAAAAGCTACAGCCTGTTTAAACCTGTGAGATGGTTTTAACTAGAATGGGTAAATTCAAGTTTAAAAATGACTGAAAATACAAGTTCAAGACCTGGAACAATAACGGAGAGATTTGGTAATTAAATCAGCATTTAGTGATTTTTTTTCTTAAATGGCAGCATCCCTTGTGACTTCTTTGGGGTGTTTGAAAACCCATCCTGCAAAATATAATAGTTCTGGTTGTCATTACTCAGCACTAACAGTAACAGAGGCAGATTAAATAATAATAAAGCACCTTCTCATCTAGCCCAGGAGTACCTTTAAAGAGCTACTTTATAAATCTCACATTACCTTTGACTCCTGTTTTAATAGAAATCTCTCTCATCAGTGCATTTGCTTCAGGAAAGTCTGAATGCTGTAACTGTGCACAAGCAAACACAGAATTCTTTGTAGGCTAAAAGAAATAATTTATCTTTGACTTTTTTTCTTTCTCCATCGTGTAGAAGAAGAAAATAACTTTGCAGAGCACATCAGATGGCATCAAGCATTCCTTTCAGACTGACAATAGTAAGACTTGCCAGTACCTTTTGCATCTCTGCTCTTCCCAGCATAAGTTCCAGCTACAGATGAGAACCAGACAGAGCAACCAAGACACTCAGGACATTGGTAAGGACTGTGATGCTGTGTTAGTTTGTATTAGCAATCTGTATGAATTTTTGTAAGGAGGGAAACTGAACTAGAGCTTCAGTAATTGTGCTGAGTGCTGTGTATTTGTAGATTTACATTTGGAAGGTTTATACTATGAAGAAACTCTACTAGCTAAGCTTCTTTAGATTTTGTTTAAGGGGTGGGAAGAGTTGGGAGAACACAAAAGCTGGCACACAGCAGCTCCTCTAAACTAAAAGGAATCTAAAAACACATCACTAATAGTACTTCCCTCTTTAAATAAAGGCTTTTGCCTTTTCTTTCAGAAATATCTTGAAAGTATTTCAATGACAGGACTTCTACCTTTTGCTTAATGTGAAAGGGATTAGTTTGATAATGTGGAATTAATGGTGTGATCATGGGAGTGCAAGTAAAAGAGGGGACATTCCATGATGCTCTCTCTCTAAGAGTGGGTACAGCCGTCTTTATTCCACCTAATGTTGGGTGGACCTGGTAAGGAACAGCAGAGATGCTAATCTGTTTCCTTCATAATTCCCATTTCCTTTGTAATTTGTGTGCATAACAGAAAATGTAAATGCATTCTTTTTAGATAGAAAATATTAATTAGATAATGTAATCAGTGAAAAAAAACCCTCTGTACGAGTTTCTTCACTGTTTGGAGCAGAGCTCACTTGGCTGACTGGCCTTCAGTGTGGTCTGGAAGTGCTGTTTTGGTCAGTCTACTTGTTCACACTCTCTTTGTTCCCTGTTATCTGTCTGCATTCCTGTTGCTATTAATCCAGACTTCCACCAGTGTAGCTGGGATGAACTTTGACCACATTGCTGGATATCATATTGGATGTAATGGTTTCTAATTTAAAAAAGAAAAGAAAAGAGGAGGAGTGGGAATGGGAAAAGGCATGTGGCAACTATCCAGCCTTTTTTCTGTTCTGTTGGGCTCAGCCAACTTCAGGCAAAGAAATAAGACCAAATGACTTAAAGCCTTTTTACCATTCTCTGATTTAGAGTTTGCTTATCCTGGATTGCAGAGAAAAGCAATACAGGGAAGGCTTTCTTGGTTAGGCAAACTTGGTTGCTTTTAACAGATGGAGTATGTGTTGTGCTGTGGGAGAGACTGGAAAACAATAGTTTGCTTCTGTACAGTGCAGATCACTTGGAAATCAGAAGTCCCAGATTCCACCAATCACTTGTTATCAGAAGCAAACAAATCAGCATTATGGTTAACTCCAGCACACTGATTATTAAAAGTAAAAACAATTAAAACAAAAAAATTTGCTGTTGTTATAACTTTGCTAAATCTAAATTGAACCCTTAATATGCTAGTAAAAGCTGGTAGTTGGGAGCACTCAGCAAAATAGGAAAGAAAAGGACATACATAACAGTAAAGAAAAGGGCATTCTGGATTCTAGAAAGGGCATATGGAAAAACAAAAAAAAATGAAATGAGGGTTCAGTCAGTGTTACAGATGACGAGTTTTGAGCACATGAGAATTTTTGGTAATGGCAAAAAGTTTGAAAAGCCTAATGCCTATATAATATGGTTAATGGTATGAAAGTATCTGGAATCCATTGAAATTCTGTTTGATGTTCTCAGAAGGTAAATACAATGTCAAGAGAAGAGATCTTGGCATATTTTTTTTAGGGTCCTCTTTCCCATGATGGCAACACAGGTAACGCAGCTGTCATTGATTGCTTCTGTCATAGTCAGTAAATTGGGATTTGTGGATTTCTGGTCTGATTGGGCAAAATAATTTTTCTGTATCTTATCTAGTCTGCTGGCTGTGGCTAGAAGAGGTGTAAGGTGTGGATAAGGAAGTTGTTTACTTGGTAGTTGTATACTAATTCACCTGATGAAAGGACAGAAAGACATACCTTCCACAACTAAATCTTCACCATCTCTATGCCTGTTACAGAGGAAGCTTGAGTTACTGCAGCAATTAATTCCTGCCTGAGGTATTGGAAGTAGTGAAGTCTTTTGGAATGGCAGGACTGAGGCTATTTGTCAAATAGCCTCTTTTCTAAATGCCACAGTATTTACCATTAAACCTAATGGGTGTACCAGAAAAGTAGAATTTTCCCTTTGACTTACAGTGCAGCTTCCTAAAGCAGCTTGTCTCCTACATGTGTATATAGGGTTAAAAAAACCCCACTGGTTTAACCCTTAATCAGGAATATATATGCAGCAGAGGATTGCTTTTCCTGAGACTTTCCTGTGAGCTGACTCCAAGACATCAGTGAAATTTATGAAGGGTCCAGGTGGCCTGATTTCCTTAAAGTCTCTAACCAGCCAACAAGTTGCCACAGCTTATCAAGTTCCTGTGTGAGAGCCAAGCCAGAGGAACTTAACTGCTAGCCTTAGGAGGCTGTTAGGGTAATAGAAAGGAGCTCTGCTTTGCTCTGAATTAAGAGGGGTTTAGGCTAAGATGTATTATCATTCATTTGCTTTCAGCTAAGAACATCCACCCAGACAGTTCCCACAACTCAGCTGGCAGTAATTAAAGCCCAAATCCTGTTTCTTGCTGCTGCTTAAGGGAATCCTTGCTAGGGAATCAAAAAGTCTGGCAAACCCCAGTCAACACTTTGTTTCCTGCGAGGATTTTTGTGGCAGGGGAGGTCTTTAGGTGCACCTGAGTGGACTGCTGCTCTGTAAGTGGGCAGAGATGCTGCCAAGCCCTCATGGCCTTGCTGCTGTACTGTAAATGTGGAAGGGCTCATGCAAATAAAACAAAGCAATGGATGCATGGAAATTTGGTAGCATCTGATAGTGTGGAGATGGGGGAGCCCTATTGGTTCAAATCCTGGAAAAGACTTTTGTGAGCAGATTAAAGGAAGTGTAGTCCTCTAGGTCACTTGGCTTAAGGATATTGTTTGTTTTGCAGAAGAAGATGATTTGCCTGTGTATAAGGGACAGCAGCCTGACAGGGAATATAAGTCTTCATGCTAATAAGAGGATAAACATTCCATGGTTTTGGACTTAGGATTAGTGTAGTGTCATGAGCTCCAAACTTTGCTTCCTGAGCAAACTCCATGGTGGGTGTTTATATATCTCTGCTAAGCATATCAAGAAAATACATTTTGTGTGAGTTGGTTGTTTAAAAAGTATGCTTTGCACAAGGTGGTCACACTAGCTCTACTGAATTACTTTAATTGCTTGGGTTTTGTTGGTTTGTTGTTTGTTTTTTTTTTTAATTTCCACAGAAAGGGCTTCATTTAGGAGCCTGAACCTTCATGCAGACTCTGTCAAAGGCTTCAACATGGGCCGAGCCATCAGCACGGGCAGCCTGGCCAGCAGCACCCTGAACAGACTCGCTGTCCGACCCCTGTCTGTCCAAGCAGAGATCCTGAAGAGACTGTCCTGCTCTGAGCTCTCGCTCTTCCAGCCACTTCCTGGCTCTGCAAGGGACAAGAATGAGAAGAGTCCATGGGAGGAAAGACCCAGAGTTATGAGCAAGTCGTTTCATGATCTGAGTCAGAGTCACATCTCTGTTTATCCCTCGAAGAAAAATGTTATTACTGCTTTGGACTCTTCCCCCAAAAAAATAGAAGATATAATGGGAAGGGTCTTTCAGCAAATGCCAAAATTTGATCCTGGATCAGCAATGGGAGCATTAAAGCCAAGCAAGTAAGAGTCTCTGACCACCCTGCACTATCTTTGTGTACAATCAATGTACATTTTGCATCAGTTTTGATTTATTATTCATGCCATTATTTTATTACATTGATCCTTCCCTCTCCCAACTTCCTCTTCCCTCTGTCTGGTTCCCCTTCTCTCCTTCTCCCCTTTAAGTTCAAAATCTCATGCAGGTTTAAGTAGAAGCCCTGAAAGAAAGAAAAATGAATCAGACTCATCATCCATTGAAGATACCGGTCAAGCCTATGTTGTAGGTCAGCATGCAAAAAATATTATTACTGTATTTACTAACAAACTTCTAAAATTGCTTTGGGTGTAATGCTTTCATATATTTTTTATCTGATGGTAATATTTTGATTTGAAAGTGGAAGCAGAATATCACATGTTAAAGCAATCCGGGCCATTATTGAAGTGAATTTGAAAAATCCTCCTTTGGTCAGCACCAGTCTATGCACAGGGGTGTAAGGTAAAAGCTGTAGCAGAAAACAGCTTTCAGGTTATTACTTCAGGGTGCCATTTGGTTGTATGGATCTTTTAATAATTGGATAGTCTTCACAATCTGTTTGTGAAGGCTGAACTTTTTCAGTGTTTTCTGTGGAAAGATGTAGGGAGTGGTTTTTTGGAAGTGACTGTTTGGCATCAGCTGGGTATGGACCAGTGCCTCTAAGTAGTAGCTCCACACTTTGGAGTTTTTTATTTTATTTTTTTTGGCTTTTTCCAGATATTATAAATTAAATATTTTTTGCAGTACACTTGGTGTTTTACAAAAACACTTTTGTAATGAGGTAAGCCAGATGCACTTACTCCATTATCTTGGCAAGGATTGGAGTGCACATAAGTAGTCTTACTATTAACTAAAAGAGAGAGTTCACATTA
Organism: Chloebia gouldiae; assembly: GCA_003676055.1. Classification (NCBI taxonomy): domain Eukaryota; kingdom Metazoa; phylum Chordata; class Aves; order Passeriformes; family Passeridae; genus Chloebia; species Chloebia gouldiae. The sequence goes on from QUSF01000025.1 coordinate 6,938,326, forward strand.
AAAAAACCCTAAATATTCAGAGCAGCTAAGTAGACTTAAACTAACACTGGGTTATTAAATGTGAATGTTTAATATCTGTGTGTTACCAGTTTCTGTTTCTAGAAGGTTCCCTGTTAAAACAAAAGAAACTACAATGACTGAAATATTTGCAGCTTTAGCTGCTGATTGGCTTTCCTGTAGTTGCAGGACACCAGAAGAAGTGGAAGATGGTTAAATTTCTGGGGATGGCGTCATTAAAACAAACTGAAAAAAGGCAAAGCAGAGTAGGACATCCCACATCTGCCCCCTGTGCACCTGGAACCAGGACTCGCTTGGGAATGATGTGTTTTCAGTGCTGAGAGTATAACTGCTCTCAGTAGGAGTGAGATGAGGCATGCAGGCTCTGTAGTGACTGGTTGCAGCCATTTACCCTGTGCCTTTAGTTTTGCAATTAATATGATCACTTGTTTATCCATAATCTTCTGGGCAGCAGTTCTGGTGAGAGTCTCAGCCACATGTCACAAAGTGCTGCTGAATCACACTGCCTGTGCTGAGGGATGTAGGTTCTTTGCATGGTGAAACACATCAGATGAATCTTTGGGGTTCAAAGGTTTGGAGAAGGCCAGGGCTGCTTTCTTAAGAATTATATTCTCTCATGTACTTTCATATATTGCTACATTTATTATTTTATCCTCTTTACAGTAGGGCCACATTTGCTTGGCTGTAATAATTTCAAAGAAAACATGATTCTATATGCAAACAATTTAAATAGAAGTAGTTCAAATTGCTTATTACTGCAGCAGCTTATTTGTTCCATTACAAAATCTTAAAGGAGTCCTGTTGTATTGGTTTATTAGGTTCAGCATATTCAATATCCAATATTGTTAGAAAATTGACTTCATTGCTCAAGATCCATTACTTTTATCTGAAGTTAACTGTGGTCATAAAGGCCAAACCTCTCTCCTTCCTTTAATTCATTGCCTTTGCATGAGCTACCATCTATCTGAACCTTAAACTACAACTAGAGTACATGAGTTATTTGGATTTGCTAATACAAAGCTAGTTTTATGTTTATTTGTTTTTAAAAGAAGTAGCTTGATACTGTGAATGAGCTCATGTGAACTGTGTAAAGACTGAAATAATTTTTGGCAGCTTTTGTATTTAAAAAAATTTGATAACAGTGTCTAATACTTCCATGCATGTCACAGGTGTTAGCATGAATACTTCAGAAAATCATCTGTCATCAGCAGCATTAAAAGAGAGTGGTAAGTTGATAAATAATTACTTTAGGCAGTTTGTCACTTACAAATGCTTCACTGTTCCACCTGCCTGTGCCTTTGGTATTCTTAAGTGCCTTTGCCCGTTAGCTAGATAAGACCTTCTCCTAGTATTTCCTTTCCTAGTATTTATTTTGGATTGCTTCTTGGGGGAGGTTTAACACCTGTGTGTAATATTTTTCAAATATGAATAGTGTCTGTTTAGTTTGGAACTTGAAGGGTGCTCCTACCTACCAGAATCATGCTCTTGAAAGCTCATTTCCCTTAGGAGGTTACTGGTTCTGTGTTTTCTTTTTAATTCTTTCACTCTTTAGCCTTGATGTGGTTTTGAGGGATTAAAAACTGCTTGTCTGGGTGATGTGCAGTCTGCTGCATTCTCCTGCATCACTTGTTCTGTGCTTGTACCAGTGTGTGGAGCTCATTAGGCTTCTGCAGCTGTGGATTGCCTCTTGCACTTAGGGCAAAAGTATTCCAGGCACTCCTGGAGCAAATGAATGTCTCCTCTAGGGAGCAAGTCCATGAGTTCAGACTTGCAATATGTTGGTGTTTCCTGAAGTTTCAGGGGATTGGGCTTGTTTATTTGTTTGTATTTTGTTTTGTTTGCTTGTGGGGTGGGATTTCTTGGTAGGTGTTTGTTAGTGGTTTTTTTTTTTCTTCACCAAATTATTCATTTTGGGTCTCTTAAATGCCTGGGTCTGCTTCAGCCTGCTGGGAAGCCTCAGGAGTCAGAGTTCTATTGTGAAGATGCTCAAATTTTAGAAGAGGTGGAATCAGCCTGTGGAGTTGCAAATGAGGAAGAAAATTGAAGCAAGAAAATTAGTAGATGTTTCTAATGTTTTAGTAGGTGTTTCTAATTTTGGGGTTTTTTTAATGAAGAGACACCATTAAGAGAACTCATTGGGCAGCCTTCCAGTAATTTCATATAATGGCCCTCAGTCTCAATTTTACCAATGTGTTTGCATCCTCCCTACCTAGGAGCAGGGCATATAAACAGATCTAAATATCTTCTTAAATTGAGACTAATGAAGATGAAGATTCTAGGACTCATTTATGTTGTCCCTTCATGAGACTGTGCTAGCTGCTTTTCTTAGTAGGAGTAAAAGATTTTTAACTGCTGAAGATGGAAGTGGGTTAGAAGGGTTGTGGAGGGTTTTTTCTGTCATTGGCCAAGGCTTAGAAGATGAAAGTTGGACCCACTAGATCAAAACAGCTTTTCAAGTTATCAGAGAAGTAATATTTTTAATGGAAGAGAACTTCAAAGTAAACCTGAAGCAAAGTGTTGAGGTAGTGTCTGATCATTAAATGTTGACTTTACAGTTGACTCTCTTCAAACAACACAGAACAGAGTTGCCACACCAGAGAGAGAGATCACTCTGGTGAACTTGAAAAAGGATAAAAAGTTTGGCTTGGGTAAGTGGCTTTAAAATTGCTGTTGACGTGTATTTCTAGAAGCCTAAAACAAAATAAAGTTTTCTGGCCTGTATTTAAGCATTTATTGTAAAACTGAGCAAAGCAATGCCAGCAGTAGCTGGATTTTGAGAACATTTAAAATGCACTTTCTGTGATGTTAAGCGAGTCTATTTTTCAGTTTTTCCATACTTTAAATGTAGGATTATGTTAATATTGTGAACTAGAAGTTGACCTTTTAAAGACCTTTTATCTCTGTGCTCAGTATAGCATTTTTTCTCTGTGGAACCTCACAGATTTGAGCTGTGACAAATGCTTTAAATGAATGCTTCTTTAAAAAAAAAAGACACAATAAAAGCATTATGTGCTAATTGTGAAGTGTTTTCCTTATTCCTGTAGTATCAGATGGAACACTGATTTGATGTTTAAGGAGCCTGGCAGATGAGATATTTGTAATACATTCCTTCCTCTACCACTGAGTTTTTTGCATAAACCCACATAATTTTTCCCTGTATGAGTAATGAAAAATTTGTTGTCAGTGTTGTGCTTTAGGAAGATTTTCTAAAGTGAGCAATCTCTAAGGAGATTGTTCTGTCATTCAAAATCAGAGTGTAGTGTAAATTTGAGAGGGGAAAAAAAGTCTACAATACAGTAATACATAGTTTTTACACTGCACAGTGACAAACATGTTGAGCAAAAAGGAAAAAAACCTCAAAGAAATGTACTATTTCTCCTCGTTTTTTCCCCATGCAATTTATGGTATTTTGCTGTTTTAGGTAGAGTAGAGAAGATCTGATATCTTCTTTATTTTTTTCCCCATCTCAAACATTCATCCCAGGTTTATGTGGTAGAATGAACAGAAATAAATTACAAGCCTCAAAATAAAGCAGGGATATTGAAAACTCAGCTCTTAAGACCAAGGTCAAACTTCTATGTGGAACATCAAGCAATGGAGAAAACCAGAAATGTTTATGTGATAGAAAACAAATTTTGTCTGCTCAGCAAATGCACATTTCATGTCACCTGTTTGTGTGTTTCTCCTGCCAGAGTTATCTTCTGTAGCCTTTGCAGGAGTGTCCTGAACAGACAGACAGACAAAGTCTAAATCAATTGCTTAAAACAAGATACAATGACGCTAAATCAAAAAGCTTTGTTGTTTGTTTCCATGCAGTTTTAAATTTGAGGTGTCTGGGTTTTTTTACTTTACATTTATTAGAATGACTAAGTATTTGTTCTAAAATATGGACTTGTGTTAAGTTACATGGTGATCAGTGACATTTTTGCCTGCTTTGGCCCTTTTCTTCATAGGCTTTCAAATAGTCGGTGGAGAGAAGACGGGGAAACTTGATCTGGGAATTTTTATTCATTCAGTTATTCCTGGAGGACCAGCTGATTTGGAGGGGACTCTAAAACCAGGTGAACAGCATAAAATTCCATCTATGACTCTGGGTATCACAGTTCCTTACAATGGTGACCTTCAGTTACATTCCAGATGGTTTCTGAAAACTGGTGATGCTTCTTGCTTAAACTATGCAAAAACAGCAATCATACAAATCAATGTAAAAATTATAAAGTTTGAAGTAAGAGAAAACTGAAGTTACGTATAAAGATAAGGGCTTTGTTTTCCATTGTCTGTCTTGCAGATGCATTGTAATTTAAAAGTTTTAAAAACTCAGTATCCCTACATTAATTTTTTACAAGTTGAAATTGAAATATATGCCATAACCATAACTGTAGTGGGGGAAGAGGAGAAAAATGTATTTTTTTTCCTTCTCATCCTAGTCCGTGTCTTGAACTGAACTGTATATTGCTCATTTATTTTCTGATTTCTGCTTTCTCTCTTTTTATTTTTTATAGCAAAAGAGAAGGTAGAAATCAGTATATGCTGTTGAGGCTTCCAAGTTGTATTTAAATTGCTCCTGCAGGAAACCAGCTCTTTTTCCCATTGTTTCCAAAGAGCCTGTCTTTCCTCTGGAGCATAATCCTTGCCAGGGATCCCAGTACACAGACACGGGATTGCTGGAAATGCTTTGTACAGCCTTAGGGAGAGCAGCTGGAGAGGAACTAAACACAGAAAACAGGGGTTAAAACATCCCCAAACACAAGAAAACAAAAACCATGAAGCTCAGTGTGACACAGGCAGGTCGGTGCTGGTCCCAGCTCCAGGAATGGGACCTGCCAGAGCTGGAAGCACTCTGCACTGAACCTAGGGACAATGGCTCTGCACAGAGAAGCTGCCTGTTCCCTCAGTATAGTTCCTGGTTAAGATTTGGCAAGTTTAAAAAGAGGAAATATAACAAGTTTTTGTGGTCTGGTTTGGGGTTTGACTTTTTTTTTTTTTTCATGATTAGAGTTCCCTCTTCCAGCATCACTTGAAGTTTAGTAATTTTTAATCCATGCATTGTGTAGAAGTTGTCAGACCTGTACTCTGCATTGTCACTGATGGGTAAAACTGTAGGTGTTAGTCTGTATCTGAACAACGCCTTCTGTGCAGGGCACCGCCTCATATCCATAAACAGCACGAGTTTGGAAGGCGTCAGCCAGCACGCAGCGTTGGAAATCCTGGAGAACGCTCCTGAGGACGTGACGCTTGTTATCTCCCAGCCCAAGGACAAGCTGTCCAAAGGTGGGGATCTGCAGTCTCCTCTGTGAGCAACCCCAGCTAGCTGGGAATTGTGTTCAGAGACAGGATGAAGAGGTGTGTGAGGGTGGCCATTGATGGGGTGCAGTGTGAGCGGAGAGCTTCCTGCGGAACATCCAGCCAGGTGAAACCTTCCTGGGCTGTAAGCTGAGAAAAGGGTGTCGTGCTGCAGATAAGGTGTTGCCAGCTGCTGATGGCTGTCTTGTCTCTTGGTTTTCAGTATCATCTAACACTGCTCATATCAGTAATGGAGCCAGGGGTTACTTGAGGAGGCCCTCCTCAGTGCAGGACAACGAGGCAGAGTCCTCTTCAGAAGAGCACAGCCGGAGCCGTGGTCACCAGAGGCCCGTTTCGGGGAGCCTCTCCGGATTGTCGGGCGGCAAGCGGGACGGAAGCGTGAGCTCCCAGGACTCCAGGACCGAGAGCGCCAGCCTGTCCCAGAGCCAGGCAGCCGGCTTCTTCGGCAAGCGTGCGAGTGGGAGAGCCCAGCAGGATGCTCAGCACTGCAGCGAGGCCCAGGCCGGGGCCTCGAAAGCCGTCGAGAAGAGAAGATCCTCATCGGACAGTACTCGAACAAAAATTAAAAGGCCCGGGGTAGCGGAGCCCGTGGAATATTCTGACCGAGGGGATTCCGACATGGATGAAGCGACTTACTCCGGCAGCCAGGAGCAGCAGCCAGCTAAAAAGGCATAGTGGATTTCATATGAATATTTCCCATCAGTGTGATAGTGGTATTGAAATAGCTGTCGATGGGTGTCAGGATGTGAGGGAAGAGCAGCCTGGCCTTGCCTGCAGCTAATGCTAGTAGCTGATTTCTAATAGCATGGTGATTTTGTTCAAAATAAATGGAGAAAATCACTTCTGTAACTTGTAACAACTTTCCAGCTTTCCAATGTCACAAGACATGCCTTACTACAGGCAGATTGTGCTTTGGGATGAACCTACAGTGCACTTCCTGAGGCTGTAGAAAAACATATTTCAATTCAGTGTGTTTGTCCAATATGTTCATAATCTAGTGACCACCCCTAGAGGTAAGTTGATTTACTTGGCAGATAAATGAAGTTTTTCCTAGAGGAAAATGGGAGTCATACATCTGGAGTGGGTAGCAGCAGAATTCATTGTCTTCTGGGATTGATCTAATCCTTGAAAAACTGCTCTTATGCATTAAAATTCATCAGTGAGTCATGCTCTTGAGCAGACACAGCTTGCTGCTTCACCTTTCCAAAAGGGCACAGTCACAAGTAGTACAAATTTATTTCCAGCTTGCAGTGATTCCTCTGTTCAGCCGATGGAGGTTATTCAATTAAATTGTGGCAGCTCCTACTAATTAATCCAACAGACTCTAGGCTGCTGTAATGTTGAAATACTGCAGTTTCAGTGTCCTGTAACCTGCTCACTTGGACAGTAAAGACTTGGTTGCTAAAGGCCAAGCATATTTCTGGGCTAAACCTGTTCAATGGCAGGAAGGGAAGAGCTTAAGCAGTGAGCCTTGAGTCTTACTAATTGGTACTTTGCCAGGTGGACTCCTTCTGGCTGTGTCTGACTCAAAACCCCACCCTTTAGGATCTTAGCTGTAAGCATCTGTTCTAAAGGCAAATCATTGTCTCTTTCTGTTTTGTTTGTTTCTTTTTCTCCTTTTTTTTTTTTTTTTTGGTAAATAAAGGATTCTTCCTCATCGAATACAGCAAACAAAGTGAATTCTAAAAAAGTTTCTACAACGCTTCTTAAACCTGGAGATGTCTTTGAGGTTGAACTAGCAAAAAAAGATAACGGCTTGGGAATAAGTGTCACGGTACTGTTTGACAAGGTTTTTAGATGTTTTCTCTTTTTCTCTACTCCCAGCAACCCATTAAATTGTTAAATTACAAGGAAGCAAAATATTTCTGGAATCACTTAATTTATAGATTTATTGATATGTGATTAAATTTACCAAAGCTGAAAAGTAATACTGTTAATTTATATTAATTTACTTGTCATCTGCCCCTTAAGTAATTATTGGTTTTTGTTTTATGGCGGAGCCCCAAAGTCCTAATAGACTCTTATCACAGATGCTGCTTTGTGAGTACAAAAGGCAAGATGGTCTTTGTCCCTTGCTACCTAATCTTGTAGCAAATTTGCAAGGAAGGAAGTGAGACCCTCCCAGACTGGCACAGCAGGCAGTGGAAGCAGTAGTGTTATTTAAGAGTATCTTTGCACGTTCAGTCACATTCACCATGTTCAGTGTTCTCCCTCTGCTGGAGAAAAGGCAGAAAGCAAAAAACTACATAAACCCAAATGAGACCTGGCTGACACTGCTTTCTTGCAGTATGAGGCAAAAATAAATTTTTAAGACTGTTTTCTCTTCAGGCTATAAGATTTTGAAGTTAGTTTTATGTTTAGGGCTTGTCATACTGCAGAGTCGCACTTCAGGGAAGAAGAGAATAATTTACATACATTTTCCACTGCATCTGTTCCTGTGTCAAGCTAAACATTTTAATGTGTTTTAATATTCAGCTATTTTTGGTGGAGGAATTATTTGGAAGCCTAGTGCTGTTTCCGTATATAGGGCTAGGACTGTAAGAGGAGCAGAAGGAAATTGTGTTATTTTGGCATCCCAGTCTATTCAAAGTCAAGTTCCATTGCTTGAGACAGTTGGAGGAACAGTGATTGAGCAGGAGTTGGTTATTGAGTAGCACCAGACCTGCTGTATTCATGCACTGGCTTTGTGGAGATGTTAGAAGATGCCAGCCAATGTAGAGATTTCCCTTGAGGGGTGGCCAGGTCGTGTCTTCACTGCCCTTTGCTTTTCCAGCCTCCATTCACCCCTTCATTGTTTTGCTGTACAGTGGTGGTGAGGAGAGGTGTGCAGTGAGCTGTGGGTTAAGTTTTCCCTTGTAATACTGGGTGCTTTAGGAGTGAACATTAACACACTGTTGGTCTTCCTCTTCCCTCCAAGTCTGTGGAGCACAGTGAGCCACAGTCACACAATGGTTTAGGATGGAAGGGACAATTAAAGATCATCTAGTCCTACCCCTGCTGCAATCAGGAGAAAGGCCAAGGCCCTCCAAAAACAATGTCAGTTCAGCTTGAGCAGCTTAGACCTTCAAACTTGTCTGATCTGAGAGAAAGCAGCGCTCCTTAATTTCCTGTTACATCAGAGAAGTTGTGTTGGAGTAGGACACTGCATGGTTGTGCATCTCCTGCTTTGGCATGCTGTGCTCTTGCACATCTCTGAGCTTTGGTGTGCATGCAAGCATGTAAAGTCCAACAAAATGCAGACATGTTTCTGCTGAAGGACATTTATTTGTGTTTTGTGCATTTGCATTGCGATGCATTATGTTTTTTACAGTCTTCCCACCCCAACTTCATTCGTAGCAAATTGCATGACTGCACAGAACATGCTTGATGTAACATTTTCATTTTGATAGTTTCTCTGTTTTTTCTACATGCCAGTAGCCCAAATGCTTCCTAAGAACAGTTTTCCTCGTGTGACACTGTGTTTAATTAGTAAGTATTCTAACTGCAAAAAGACTAACAATCCTATTTTTGTTTTCTGTTTAGGGTGGTGTAAATACTAGCATAAGGCATGGTGGTATTTATGTGAAAGCGATTATTCCCAAGGGAGCAGCTGAAGCAGATGGCAGAATAGAAAAAGGTAGGATTTCCATTCTTTCAGTGGGGACTCTTAATGTGAAAAAGGGCAGAGAACTGTCTGTGGGGGACTTGACAATATCCTGTGGCCTGGAAACTAGCACTCTGTTTTCCTCCTGTCCTTGCCCCTTTTTCACTGGGAAGAAGAGCTGTTTTTCCAAGCTGTTGCAGTTGTCATTTTAAACTGCCTTTATTGCCTTGATAGCTAATTCTGCAGGTGAAGATTAAAAAACTATGGTAGAACAACTGCAGAACCAGCGATGTAGAGGCTGTGGAGGGGAAAAAATTGGGGATTTTTGTCCTCTAAAGCAGCCTGTGTTAATGGAGAATGCTTCTCTGTTCCAAGCACAGAGAGAGAGGGCTTTGTGTTATTGGTGGCCTTCTTGCTTGGCATGCCTGGCAGCTCAATACAGAAAATGCTGTGATTGTTATGGCTCTTCTTGTTTGTAAGCCAGGCCACATTCTTCACAAAAGTGAGCATTCCCACTGTGGACTAAGATTTGTTTTAAATAAAGAGTCTGAGCTGTCTGGCAGGCTGTCACTCTGATTGTTAACGCTATTTTTAACATGGGATAATCCCACAGAATCATTGCATTGGAAAACACCTTTGATTTGAACCATATAGTTTATTTGCAAAGTTCTCTTCTTGTCTCAGAACATGGAAGGGAGGGAGAATTTCCTTAAATAACTGTCCTTGTTATCTCAGACTTGAAAGTTTCTGTGCATCATAGATGTTTTAGAGGTGATGCTCTGCCTACTTTTTCTTAAATTATAAATGTAGGTGACCGTGTGCTCTCTGTCAATGGGATTAGTTTGGAAGGAGCTACCCATAAGCAAGCTGTTGAAACACTGAGGAACACAGGCCAGGTAAGTGGCTGCTGGTTCTACTCCTGTCTGTGGTAAACCACTTCTCTATCAGTGAATAGAGGTGAAGGAACCTCAAGACTGGGATTCTCCCCAGTGTTGTTGTGGTTACTTTAGATTTGGTTTCTTGGATGCCTTGACTTCCCTGGCACACCTGAAAATAGCCAGTGAGTGTACACATTCAGAACTGCTGAGAACTACTATTTGTGTTCACATTATAAAATGTTTTTAACTTAATTCCCTGTACAAATATGCAAGTGGCACTATCTTTGATACCTCTTAACACCCTCACAACTTTATAGGAAGAAAACCCTTTCTTACTCTATTGGCAAATATTTTGCAAGTCCATTAGTGTATTTTAGAGGTTGTCATTTAACAACCCTTAAAAAATAAGGAATAATTGGAGGACGTATGTGGGGAGGGGAGTCTCTATAACACTTGCTGCTATAAAAGTTTGGACCCTGAGAGGTTAGAAGGAAACATACTCTAGACTGTGCTATCTCTGTTGCCAGTTAACTGGAGAATGTTTCATCTCTTTAGGTGGTGCACCTGCTGTTGGAAAAAGGTCAGCTTTCAGGGGCCAAGGCTCATGCTCCAGTGACACCACAGTGCACACTCCCTAGTCAGGTGGGCCAGTGTGAGCCCCAGGAGAAGCCAGCGACAGAATCTTCAAATGTCAAAGATTACAGCTTTGTCACTGCAGGTCAGGTCACACAGAACAATTGTCTTAACTGTCAAAGCATTCTGTAGTTTCATAATATTTTCTTCACTTCTTAGGATGGGAATGGAGTGGGTAAGAATCTGTATCAAACCCTTGCACATAATGCAGTCTCTTTTCATGCTGTTGTGTTATTTTTTAAGACTTCCTTTCACATCTTTAGTGACTCAGTTAACTGCTGTTAACTGTTTTCTCTCTCACTGTTTCATGTTGTTCCCCAGTTTCACCAGATGCCAAGGCTGTAGCAAGGTTGGAGTAAAGTGGGTGCTGCTCTATCTGGTGCTGCTAAGGGGTGCCAAGGGGAATGTAGATATTTATATATAAATGAGTGCTTCTGTGGGTCCTGCAGTTCCTGTCTTAGAAGAGAGAAGACATCAAGAGCTAGAAGAGAGAAAGTTTTGTGCCCCTGACTAGACGTTGACATAATTCAGCTTCTCTTCCTGCTGACTTGTGCAAGTGAAGGGAAGCCTACCCAGATGGCAGAATCCCTGCAGATACCTTTGAGTCTTCTTGCATGGTCTCTATCCTGTCTGCCAGGAGCTCCAGTTGCTGCTCTCACTAATGCCTGATCAGTGGCTGGAAAGGTTGTGCCACTCTGTGCTTTAAAAGGTTCCTTAATTGACCTCTTAGGAAATGTCCTTTGCAGACACTCTGCCTCCTGCATATTGATGTTGTCAGGCCAAGCAAGCTGACTGAAAAGTCATGATCAGCTTTTTGTCCTCTTTAACCTAGAGGGATCTTTTGGGTAACACTTCTGTTCAACTCAGTGAAAGAGCCATGTGAGGGGGAGAGTGCACATTGTCATGTCTGGAATATGAGCACCAGACACTTTCCATGGCCATGTGCTATAGGAAATAATAAGTTAATGTTTCTTTTACAGAGAATACATTTGAGGTAAAACTCTTGAAGAACAGCTCAGGCCTCGGGTTCAGTTTCTGTCGTGAGGATAACCTGACCCCAGAGCAGCTGGGATCAACTATTGTGAGGGTGAAGAAGCTCTTCCCTGGGCAGCCAGCCGCAGAGAGCGGGCAGATAGAGATCGGGGACGTCATTCTCCAAGTGAACGGGGCATCGCTGAAGGGTCTGTCCCAGCAGGTTTGTACCTACAGTAGTGAAACTCATAATGTGGGAGTCCTGCAAGTCTGCATCTGACACTGAATCCCTCTGTGGCCATAGGAAGTCATCTCTGCTCTGAGGGGAACGTCTCCAGAGGTCTCTCTTCTCCTCTGCCGGCCACCATCTGGAATACTACCAGACATCGATCCTTCATTGCTGGTGAGGTGTCTAGCATGGCATATTTTTAACATTGTTTTGCTATTTAAGGTTCATTTATTCGATCTGGTGGGTGGGTGTGTTAGTTAAATGCAAGATGCAGATGGAATAATGGGGAGAGTGCTCACAGAAATGTGATTCTTGGAATTAAACCCTTAGGAGTGCACTATTTTGTGTGAATGTTAAAGGAATGTATAGCTTCAAAAGCTTTTTTCCTCCATTTTGTGACCTAAGGCATGAGAAATTTGTTTTATACAGTGTTTCTGGAGTAGAGATTTCTTTGCAGCCCAATGTTTTGAAGTTGGTATCAGATAGAAAAGGATATTCTGTAAAACACCAATTTGGTGTTGATGTATGTAAAAACATGGAAAATATTGTCATATATACCTCCTGGAAATTAGAGGTGTCCAAAAGAATATTTTCAAAATGCTCCAGTAAATAAATTGAAAGAACAGAAGGCCATATTAAAGAAGTGGAAATGAAATGTGTTTCAGGAAAAGAGAGTGTAGAGGACAAATTGCCTGAAAATTAGGCTTTCCATAATACAGCAAAGTGTAAAACTAATGGAGACAGGTCTTCAATTTAAGTTCCCCAGGGAATTCATCACAGCACTAAGCCTGCCAGAGTTCAAGAAGCATTTGGACGAGGCTTTCTGGCATAAGGTGTGATTCCTGAGGCTGTCCTGTGCAGGGCCAGGAATTGGGCTTGGATGATCTTTTTGGTCTCTTCCATCTCAGGATACTCTGATTCTGTGATCCTGTGTTACTTTAACATTATTTTCAAACAATAAAATCATTCAAGTCTGATGAGAGAAGTTTAAATATACAAATATAAATTTAAGTAAAGTTAGCATTGGAGTGAGGGATAAGCAACTGAGCAAACTAATAATACAAATAACTATTCCTATAACAGACCTGTTTGTAATGTGGAATAACAGGAACTTTAATAGAACTTTATCAAACTTTAACAGGAACTTCAATAAAACAGTGCACATATTAAAAGAAGAGGAAAACCAAAATTTTTCTTTAAATTTCACAGACTGATGCATTCATGTACAAAAGAGTCTGTCCATGAAAGCATAAATGAAGCTTTTAAATCTTTCCTGTCTGCTGGCTGTCATAATTCTTGGAAATATGTGACAGTTGGCAAAATTGTTATTCAGTTTGATGGTGGTTAATAACTTGGTTAACAGTCACCATTGGGCATAAATTATCTTCGTTTTTGTCGTCTGTTACTGTTGCTTTTTGGTTGACAGCTTCTCTGTCTCCCTCCTCTGTGAGGCTGGTTTGACTTCAGTAGCTCTGTGAGCCTCAACTTCTGGTTGGAAGGGATTTCATGGTAGTTGCATGGAAGACTGCTGGGCATAGTTTAAAAGCCTCTGTCAGTATGCTTCCTGAAGCTAAAGTATTTTTGCTTTCCTTAGATTAATTTAAAGGATTTTAGCAGCATAAGTTTCAGAGTTTTGCACACTTTATCTTGGCCAAGTTACATTGAACTTTTTGAAACTTTGCTGGGATGTGTTTCAACAGTTCAGCCAGTAGCCACCAACTCCTTGTTTTTTGTTAATTTTATGCAGTCTTTGCAACTGTCTTTTGACACCAGTACTGAATTATGATGAATTAAATGATTTTGCTTTTGTAGACCCCCATCCATTCGCCCCAGCAAGTTTTTCCAGAGGTCAGCAGAGAAGTTTCTGGTCTATCAAACAGAGAACAAGGAGACAGCTCAGATGAAAATGAAACTACAGATCTGAGCAAGAAAAGGCTAAAATCTCCTTCCAGAAGAGACAGCTACAGTGACAGCAGCAGAAGTGGTGATGAGGGTGTGCTGGGGTCAGCAGCCCAGGTGGGCCTTGGCTGGAGTTCTGCGCTGTACCAGAGCTCAGGTGAAGCTGAGGCACGGGCGCAGAGGCAGCACGAGGCACACCCTGCTCAGAAGGACGCTGTTCGCACCATCCTGTATCCTGATCAGGAGGCTCCCGGCACGGCAGAGCTGGAGGACAGGTATGCTGCTGATAATGAGCCTCATCATCCTGCAGAGATGTTTATGGAAGTAGTTCATTGGACCTATTCATAGAAATACTTCTTTTGGTTTGCTTTATAGAGCTGCATAAAATCAGCCTTGGTTCATATATTAATTTATGAATGACAGCCACATTGTACTTATTCCACTTTTTCTTTTTTTTCTGCTTTATCTGTAGTGATCTGCCTTTGGATTTGCCAGTGATCCCAACCTGTAGAACTGTACCTGATGTTACCACATCCATGTTAATAAATGACTGTTATGCTACTTCTGTCTCTGAGCTGACTTCACACCTGGGAGAAATAGATTCATTACTCACCCAGCTGGAAAAAAATGCTGAAGAATATGAGCCAGTAATACACTATTTCTGTCTTTCAGGAGCATGAATGTCCTGCTGTGGTTGTTTCACTTGTGATTTTGAGAGTGGCTAGAAATTAGGCACATTAATTTAAAAATTAGATAGTTGTAGGTTATACTTGCACTAATCTGAGTGTGTGCCTAATAAATGGCAGATACATTGCCATTTGTAAGCAATGGCAGCTGCTCATATCAGTGTCTGCAGGTATTTCCTGTGTGGGCTCTTGTTGATACATTTCCCTCTGTATGTGGAGGCAGCCATGTGTACATAGGTGGATGTGTATATGTCCATTTCATGAGTCATTTCATCCTGGAAACCTTGGCATTAAATGTTTACCTACTTCTCAACCGTGTACTCAGAGGAAGCTTAAACGGCAGATACCTTGCTTCTGCTCTTTTAGTTTTAGGTGGTTGTTCAGAAGTCAGAGAACAAATTGAGGCATCAAGGGACCCTGTTCTTTGCTGCATTTATACATATGAATCCCAAAGACTTTCTGTTCTGCTGCAAGATGGGAGCCTATTTTTGAGGCTCTTCTGAGGAAGCTTGACACCACAGAAATGTCTTGTGTATCAGAAGGGACTTCCATATCCTCACATAATCTGTTCAAAGATTGAAAAAAATTGGAATTGAATCTTGATACATCCCAGTTGTGAGGGTCTTCCATGTTATAAGTACCAAAACTCCCTTTTGACAAGAAACTGTATTTTTCTTAGTCCCCTGTTCAGAAGTTTTTCTTCAGCCTTCCTGGTGCTCTGTGGTGTTTTATGCAAATGAGACAGATCCCTATCTTTCAAATCAAAATTAATGCAAATTAAAGTGGACAAAACACGGGCATGTGTTCAGTTTCAAGATAAGCTCTATAGTATTATGTCTCACTGTAGGAAAATATGTTTGCTTATTTTGTTTGGAATAATTATGGATGTGTTGAGATATTTAAAAAATATAGAGCCTTTCTTAAATGTGGCAGCTAGGTAAGAGTAAAATAAGGTGTGAGTTTTGATGTGTGCCTTCAAAATTTTGTTCAGTTCATAGACTTTTAGCCCCATGTTATTTCTATGCAAAACATTTTTTGGTTCTGTCTGAACTTATTAGAGATGCTTATGTGAAGCAACTAAGCTGAGCCTGATGAGAAATATGTCTTGTTCTAGGCTTGTGTCACACTTAAATCAGTAGGTAAATCAGTTGTCTGCTTCCAGTGGTCTTAAATTCAGTAAAATGTTTGTATTTCTTCTGTCTGCCTGTTTGTAAAGTGCTGTTTTGCCCCCCTAGGAAGTGGAGCTCCGAGTGACTCTGACAAAGTCAGAAAAGGGCAGTCTGGGTTTTACAGTGACCAAAGGTCACGACAGTGTTGGCTGCTACGTTCATGACATTGTTCAGGATCCTGCCAAAAGCGATGGGAGACTACGGCCTGGAGACCGACTCATAAAAGTGAGAGAATTCATCTTTTCATGTGCAGGGGTTGCACAAAAAGGACAACTTTGAGTCCAAAAAAAAAAAGTGAACTGTGTTGTAGGCCAAGTCAAATGTGGTTAAAGGACAAAGATACGCACCTTCTGAGAGCCATGATTCAGTGCCTCTCAGAGAACACTTGAGAGCACTCGAGAACAGCAACAAATGCCTCCTCAGAAGTGCTGTCTTACTTGGGACCTAACAAGAAAACCTGTGTTGCTTTTGTTGTTGCAGGTTAATGACATTGATGTCACTAACATGAGCCATACTGATGCAGTCAACTTTCTGCGAGCTGCCCCAAGGACTGTCAGATTAGTGCTAGGGCGAGTTCTGGAGTTACCAAAGATGACAGTGTTGCCTCATTTGCTGCCTGACATTACACTGATGTGCCATAAGGAGGAGCTAGGTAACATGGAATTAATCTGCTTTTTGCCCTAAAGAAAAATCTTCCCCTTGAGTTACAAAGAAACCTTGATTTTTATTGTTTTCCCCCCTCTTTCCCCGCGAAGGTTTGTCCTTATCAGGAGGCCAAGACAGCCTTTATCAAGTTGTGTATATTAGTGACATTCTCCCCAAATCGGTTGCTGCCAGAGAGGAGAGTCTCCATGTATTAGATATTATCCATTACATTAATGGAGTAAGCACACAAGGAATGACTCTGAAAGAAGCCAAAAGAATGCTGGAAACATGCCTTCCAACAGTGGTGCTCAAAGCGACCAGGTGTGTTCTGGAAGCAAAGGCTTCCCTATACTTTTTGTTGCATGATTGTATGAGTGTATTTATGAATATATGAGTCAAACCTGTTCCTGGGTATAACAGGAAATTCACCACATGTTACTGAGGACTGACTCCACAGAAAGGGTCTGTAAATTCACAGCTTTTGTGCTTCAGAGGAGCACAAGGGTACGTGGTACTTGCTGTGCTTTGTGCTTCTTGGGAGCACGAGGCTGTGTCCAGCTGTGAACTACATGTGTTCAAATAGAACCCTCGCAATCCAGGAGGAATTAGTCAGAGACCTGCTGTGGCACTTGGACACTCACAGGTCTGTGAGGATGGATGGGATTCATCCAAGGATATGCAAGCAGCTGGCAGGAGAATTCACCAAGCTGCTCTGCATTGTTATCAGTCCTGGCTCAGTGGGGAGGTCCCAGGGGACTGCAGGTTGACCAGTGTGACACCCATCTGCAAGAGAGGCTGGACAAGGATCAGGCCTGTCAGCCTGACCTCAGTGTAGGGAAGGTTATGGAACAGATCACCTCGAGTGTGACCACACAGCAGGTATGGGACAAGGGGACAAGGCCCAGCCAGGGGTTCAGGAAAATCAGGTCCTGCCTGGCCCACCTGATCTACTTTCATGACTGGGTTCCCCATCTGGTGGATGAGGGAAAGGCTGTGGATGTGTCTACTGGATTGAGTGAAATCTCTGATACTGTCTCCCACAGCATTCTCCTGGAGAAGCTGGCAGACCATGGCTTAGAGAGATGCCCTTCACTGGGTTAGAAACTGGCTGGAGTGAGGGAGTGATGGTGAATCGTGCTAGGGGGGTTTCCATAAGGTTCAGTAATGGGGCCAGAGCAGTTTCATTTCCTTATTTCTGATTTGGAAGAAGGAATTGGATGTGTCCTCATTCAGTTTGCAAATGACACCAAGTTGGTTGGGAATGGTTAGCAGTTTTTTTCCAGTAGTACTGTTTATTTCAGGAGCTGATGATTACTGTGATTTACCTATTTTTTAAAATAAATATTCCTGTCAATATTTTTTTTCACAGAGATGGTCATGCAGTGTTCCCAAAATCCAAAAGCCCTCAGAACTCAAGTCCATGGCCAGTGAAAGCTAATGGTAAGATTTGTGTGCTTACTCATAGCAAGTGAAAAAATAAAAATAAAGAAACTGATATGGATCATGAGATACTATCCTAGTCCAGCTTATTGTGACCAACTCCAACAGGAGCTTACTTGATCTTTCCTCTAAAAGCTCCATGAAAAGTTTCAGCAATAGTGTCTTATGATGTCATTTTTTTGTCTAGTTTAGAAATTTTCTCTAATATAGAGCAGAAGGGTTCCTTTGAAGGACCTAGACATCAGATAATAATATATTTTAAAAAATAGTCAATGACAGGTGTTTGTGGGGTTGTATCTTGTACATTTTGAGGAAAAAGGGAATCAATGCTTTTCTCAAAGGTGCACATTTCCACTGTAAGTTGTTAAACTATTTATCCACATTTCTCTTAGCTTTGAGCTGGTTACTTGTATTAGCATTCATGCTTTCTAATCCCATTAAATAGAACATCCATAAAGCCATTTTATGAAGTGTAGTCATTCAGATAGAAGTTTTGCAATGCACAGAAACCAGGCTACTCATGTCATAACATAGTTTTAAATACCTTGCTTCTTCTAGAAAAATAATCAATGGGACTAATTTAATTTCAGAGAAAAAGTTGTTGTTTTTTCCCCATTTTTGTTTAGGTTGTTCCTGTGGTGATCCCTGTGATAAAGCAGAGAAGTCAACTGATGCTTATGGGCCCAAGGTAAATGCTCCTTTTGTGTGCCTGTTTCCATTAACTAGAGAAAAGAATCTACATCAAACACTTTTAAAACTAAATAAATTAATGAAACAATCTTTTGATCAAAGTATACAAACCCACTGTTATCAATTGACATGAATAAGCAGTGATCATAATAAATATGCAAGTTTTTTTAATTGAGCTGCTCTTTCTTTGCACTGCTTTGTAGAAAGACAAATTGTCTTATGAGAAGGATGTAAAGCTATTATCCAAAATACTCTGTAGCCCACAGTTTCTGCAGATGCTATCATATTATATTTGCTAGGTGATTTTCTTTTTTTCCCATTAGTTCTTCCTTCAAAATGCTGTGTTGTGGGACCAAAAGTACTGAAGCTTGCATACATTTTATAGGGATTAAAATAATGTTAAATGCTACCATGTGTTCTCTTGTAGAAGCTGCTGCTTCATTAGCATGTGGGTTTTTTCCTTAGTAGCTTTAATTTTTTTTTATTTGCTCTTGTCATATGAAACTTCCCACCCATCACCCAGATATCTCAGATTATGTGAATAGAGGGTTTTATTTGTTGTTGAGGAGAGGTGAAAGCTTTTTAGTGATTGTTTGTTGCTTCAACAAGCTGCCAGGCTCTTTAAGAGTTAATTTGTACTGTTCTTTGCTTTCTCAGGTCAATGGCAATGGCATCCTGGGACCTTCTGAGGGAAATACAGAAAACAATGTCCATCACACAAAAGCACTAATGAACCTCTCAGGAGCAGAAGATGCACCTTCCCTTGGATTTACCAATCAGATGTCAGATTTTTCTAAACACATTGACAAATCAGGTAAGAGGAGGTGAGATTGGGACTGCATTATTCTGTCTTTATTGTGCGAGCACAAGAGAATCATGGCGTGGTTGAATACGTTGAAATAATTAAATGTTAGACTGGCAGTCACTTTTAGAAGATCATTTCTAAGTCTTGTGCTTTGCTTTGTAGGAGTTAGTTGATGTTGAAAGTAGATTTATAGAAATTGGATTTTGTGTTACAGAGAAATAAAGGAAGGCCAAGGTAACAGCGAGAAATAATGCTTTGTGTCTGCCCCTTTAAATTAGTTCTTGCAAACCATTTTGTACTGGGAAAACTTGTCAACTTGCACTATTTGTCTTCAGGAACAGAGGTTCCAGATGATGAGTATTATGATGAGGATGACCACAATGAAGTTGTCCAGTATCTGTTGGATGTTGTAGACGAGGAAGCCCAGAACCTCTTAAATCAGAATAATACAAGTTCAGAGGCTCAAAGTCTTCTACATCTCAAGAAGGCTGCATCAGAAAATCACCTGCCAGGTAATGTGAGCCATTAGAAAAGAGCATCACTGACAGCAAAACACTGAAACAAGGTGCCAAGTAAGCAATAGATTTGTCAGCAGGAGGAGTTGATTAACATTGATTTGATATCTGAACTGGAAGTTTCCCAAGTTGAACACCAACAAATTGTTGCCGATTACCATGAATTTGAGATGCAATGTAATAGGTGAGGTTCTGGTTTGAAAAATCTGAGTTTTGCTTTAAGTGCTCTGGGAAAATTATTCCTATTCTAGAGTTGTATCTTGAGTGAAATTCCTATTGTTTGAGTACCTGGTCCGGCAACTGCAGTCATGTTGGCATACTGAAGCATTTCAGCATTTCATTGACTTCAGATTGCACAACTTGGAAATGTGTTGAGGTCTCTCAAAACCAAATAATTTACCAACCTGCTTTGTTTCTTTTAGAAAGGTTAGCTTTTTTCCAGTACCTCCTTCTGACTGTACACCTTTCTCCTGCTTCAGTCCATCTCCTCAGTTTTACTAGTTATTAACTCAAACATCGCCAGGAGTAGGATTTGTATTTCCTTTGTGTATGCATGCTCCAAAAATTCAAACAAGATGCTTGCTGTTTCTGTAGAGATTCCTTCTAAAACTCTAGATACATCTTCCAAAATTGTAATGATTTCATGTCATGACTACAAGGTCATTGGGTTATTGTCATTGGTCATTGCATTAGAACTCAGAGATCACTAAGCTTCTGGTTGCGCCAGGATCTCAGCTGAGGAATATGATTGGAGCTCAAATACTTCCAGTTTCTTGTAGGCTGTCCTTTGTGACTGAAGATGAATTGAATCCATAGGGTATGCTTCCATAGCAGACAGATACAAGTCAGATTTTATCTGGCATGTCCTAATTACATTTTGTTAATGCAAAGAGTGAGTAGAATCCTGGCTTGGACCTACTGCTGTTCTAAATCTTACTGAATTGCAGGAAAACCACTGGCATGGGGAATGCGACAACTTAGTAGCTGCAGCCTGTCCATCAGTTAGTTATGCTGTGACACAGATACTCTGTGCAAACAACCTCACACAACATGGCAGCTGATCCAGTTACAAGATAAAGAAACCTAAAGTCTGTTTATCCTATATAGTAAGAACTCTTTTCCAGTACCCTGGTAGCAAAGGGCCTCAAAAAGTGTTCCTTGGTTATTCTGGCACCTGTATTCCCTGTCTAGTACCAGACAGGTGGAACAGGATTCACATCTGTGAGAGGGTGGCTCCTAGGCATTTTCTGGTGTGTTTATGCTGTATCCCCTGATTTTCCTGTTCAGTAGAGATGAATGGAAGGGTGACAGAAGATAAGTCTGAGGACACAGACTGTGATGGGTCATCTTTACCTGAAGATTTTTCAGAGGTAGGATGGCAAGAAACTGGCAAGTGCTCTTTCAGTTTTTTTCATTATTGGCATAGAATTGGTGGAAAAAACATTACATGTCCTTTAAATGAGAACATCACTGTAGGTAGTAGCTTTAATTCATGTGTAAACATTTATTTTTAAATAGCATATGATTATCGTGAATTACCTATGTAAGAGAACAAAGCATAAAGTTATTTTACACTATCATATGAAGTCCATTAGCTTTTTCTTCAAAAAGAGTGGTAATAAACTACTTTGTTAATGCTGCTTCAGCTTTTTAATCTAAAAGATTTCAGTGCTCAAAGAAGGGAAAGTAGTCACAGTGAAAACAAATGCTGTGTTGACCTTACTGTCCAAAATGTAGGTTTAAAATTTCTTGCTGCTTTTTGCTAGAATAGGTTCATTGGCTTGAATAACTTCTATATGTGGTTTACTCTATGTTATTGTGTCCTGTTTTACATCAGTCACTGGATGCCTGGGTTTTGTCTCTTGTTTCAAATCAGCAGAACTCTGTCTCTCCAGCACATCCTGGCTCTTGTAGCTTTCTGTCCAGTTAGTAGAGCTGAAAATCAAATCAGGAATCTGGCTCTGTATCAATGTGCTCTAGGGAGAGCCACAAGTAAAATTGTCCCAGTATGGCAGTGGAAAAGCAAGTTGGCCTAAAAAGTATAAATGATTTTGTAGAGTTTTTCTTGAATGAAGGATGGAAATGCCTTCCTCTGTGCTGAGTCTTCACTGTCTGCTGAGGAAGGTGTGAATAGGAGTGTGTGTCATTTAGAGGCGTGTTACATATCCACAGTATAGGAACTGTGGCTTGACACTTCCGAGGCAGAAGTTTTCACTATCAATCTTAGCTCAGAAGGGGTTTCTAAGTATTAGAAACAAAAAAACCAACTGGAGAAAACTTAGGTGACTCTACTGCTGCTGTGAGTCAGGAGTGATTTTAATATAGCTTTTTGGCCTTGTTACAGTAGAGTATCTTTCCAAGCGCTCAGTGTTCTCATCCTCTGTTATTTTGAGTTAATGAGATGTCTAAAAGAGGAAAGTCTTCCATTATGTGCTGCTTTGAACTTAGTACCCTTCAGTAATAGTCCCTGTAATTGTTAATTGTTTAAAATTTGCAGTATGCGAATGTTGCAACTATGTCTTTTAATGTGTTTTGAAATACTTCTTCTAGGCTACACATGTAAATGGTTGTGAAGACTATTGTGAAGTAAAAGCTGTGCCAGAAAGGTAAGATTTCTTTTCTAGTGTTGCTTGAAAGTAAACCTGTGAAGTGTGGAAGCCTGAAGTGTGCAATATGTTGGAATGAGAGAAAAACAACAACAAAAAAACCAAGAAACCACCCCCGATACAAACCAAATAAAATATCTGTGCAATGTCTTGTTGAATTGTTCTTAGTCTGTTCTTTACTTTAAAAGTTGTAATTTTCCTGATACTAGTCAGGTTTATGTGGGTTACTACACCCTACTTTTATTTGTTCCTTTCATACATGGTTGTACCAAGTAATTGGTCTGTGTTCAGATGTCTCCAAATAACATAATTTGCATTGTGCTAACAACTTGGTACTTGGATGTGAAGAAAACAGTCAGTCAATGCTGTCTTCAGTTCAAATCTATACAGGCTTCATTGGTGTTACATCTTCTGGTTTTAGACCACTGCAACTCAAGTGTAGAGTTCCTCTGCTCCATCAGTTCCCATTTGGATACCTGGGGCTTACTATTTTTTCCACAGAGCATGAAGCACATGACTGACCAAGTTAGTAGCTAGCTGTCCCTTTAAGCCACTTTGAACCTTAGATACTCCCAAGGTTGCTTTTCTTAGTGAAATAATTTTAGTTCAAGTGAAATTTCAGTGAAAATGTATATGGTTTTATGTTGTTAAGCTTGTGGGAAGTTTGGGGTCGAGACTTGGCGCAAGCAGTGGTTTTATGACTTAAAATACTTAATACATTCATCAGTATCTTCAACAAAGCTATAAAACTTGCAATTGAAAAGAGATACTCAAATGTAGTGAATTGTATGAGTGGTAAAAATCTGCTGTTGGATGCTATTTAATTGCTTAGTCTTTGAAAAACAATTGCAGTGGCAGTTACTACTAGATTTGTATATTCCTGACTCTTTTTCCACTGTTACCTTTTTCAAATCCCCTTTGGGGATGTCAGAAAAAAAGGGGGGTGTGGCACAAAATTTAGGAGTTCGAGATCACTGGTATTGGGGTCCAGTCCAGAAATAATTGTAGCTATAAATTACATTCTGATTGGGTTTGTGTGGGTATTTTTTTAACAAGGTTGCAAATGTGTTGGTTCTAGGTGTTATTTCTTACTTCCATACCTTGTCCTCTTATAGATCCCCTCCACAGCCTTCCTTGAGCCAGGCAGATGAGGAGGAGATCACGTGGGGAAGTGATGAGCTGCCGATTGAATCAGTCAGCCAGGAGCGTGTGAATAAAGGCAAGGACATTTTACATCATCAGTGGAAAACTTCAGGGTCACATTATATAAACAGAAGTGAATTTTGAGACATCCTGGATATGTTTTGAGGGTGTCATGGCAGGTGTAAGGGGGATTCTAACAGCTCAGCAATGCACTGGGAAGGATCTCTACATTTTTGTGTAGTAAGTGTGTGAGTGTTAATAGGAACAAGTATTGGCAATGTTGTGTCTGTAGTTGTAGAAAGCTGAGACCATCTGAGATACTTCCTTCCTCAGTATCTGTCTCACAAAAGCTGTAACAATAAATATATGTTTGACTGTGATTAGACTGATGTATCATGTGTTTCACATACCAGCTACCCCATGCTCAGATTAGGCACTACTTTTATCTTTGTTCTTCCTGTTCTGCTCAGTGTGGCAGAATGGCATCTGTAGAGTTTGATGTGTTTGGCAGAATTTAGTCTTCACTTTTTTTGAGCTAGCATTAGAAATGTTAGTTTGTGAAGTTCACATACAGCAGTCCTTTGCATTCATTTAAAGAAAAAAGGATACTTCAGACTAAGTCAGTAGATTTAGGACACTTCTAATTGCAATATCAGAGAGATTCTTGGTTTATGAATTTTTTGTGCTTCAGAGAAGCACTGAAGGCCTGATGGGAAGCAAGCTGTATTGGAAAAAAAATGTCCTTCCAAGTGATAATTGTAAGATGTGCTCTATACATGTTGAGTATTAGTACTAAAAACAAGTCACAGGCTGTAACGTGGAGAGTTCTAAATTATCCCTGTGCCTGTCCATCCGTTTTGGTAGGTTATTGTGTGAAGAACTTAAATTTTAAATGTACTTGAAGTTTGTTTCAATGTGTTCATTGGAAGTTCAGGAAAATACTCCCTTTAGCTACTGGATTCATCTGGTTTTGCTAGTTGATTTGGTTTTGTCTGTCAAACTAAGAGGAGAGCTGTGTGTTCTCTCTGTGTATGGAGGCATTCAAGAGAAAACAGGCAGTGCAGTAGTGAACAGCAACATGCAAATCCAGCTGTGAGCTAAAGTTTGTTTCCCTGATTTTGGCTATTTATTTATATTTATATCTTCTGCTAGATTTCCCCCTAGTGACAAACGAAGAGATCTCTGCACTCCCTACGGTGAATGTGGTCCCTGGAGGCAAATATTCAGGAGCAAAATTGAAGTCAGTGATCAGGATGTTGCGTGGATTGCTGGAACAGGGAGTCCCTTCTAAAGAGATTGAAGTGAGTTACTATTTGTCCTTTAAAGTCCTTTTTCCAGTGTGAAACAAAAATAGAATGGCTGGATCATCACTGCCTTGAATACCACAGCTCTTTAATTGGAAGCTCAAAAGAGATGACAAGACTTGACACCAAAGACTTCTCTCCCTTCTCCCACAAGCTGCTGAGATGAGATCAGTTTGAATTCAGTTAATAAGTGTTTTTTACATCATTCTTCCTTCTGGTAAATTACCACGTGAATATAATGAAAACAGGCAGACAAAAGGCTGTGAAGTCCAGCTGCTGAATGTGAAACTAGTTTTTTCAGTGTCTTAAGTCAGCCATGCTATGTGATCTCTTTTTTGAGAGAATGAGATAAAATATTTACTGATAGTGTGTGGGGTTTGGTTTAGGGTTTTTTTTGTTAATTTCATTTTTTTGGCTGTGTAGAAGATTCCTTCCTGTGACTGCATTATTTTGCATATCCACATAAGGATTTGATTTTTAGTTATTCTGTTTATGACTTGATAACATAACCACTCTGACTATTATTACCAATCAGTGTTTCCTAATGGACATGTAATTGCCTCTTTACAGAACCTTCAGGAGTTAAAACCTCTGGATCAGTGTTTGGTTGGACAAGCGAAGGAGAACAGGAGAAAGAACAGATATAAAAACATCCTTCCTTGTAAGTCCTAACTCATTCGGAATTCACAGCTGACATTCTGTATGGTCAGATGGCTTGAATCAGATGGTTGATGGGCATGGTTTGATTCCTAATCCTAGTAAGGATGAAAGTAAAGTAAACATTTATAAAGCAGTTTAGGATCAGTGAACAATATACTACTGTGCTGTGGTAGTCAGGGATGGATGTTCACAGACTTTTCAGTTGTTTTAGCAGATTGTATGTCTTAAATGATGTATACATGTGCAACAAGACAAGGCTTTTTCAGTTTTACCCATGCAGAATTGGAAAAACATAAATATGTACTATGGTCAGTGAATTTCCTGCCATAAAATTCTGCTTGTTAGGTGTTGAGAAGTAAGAACTGACAGAGGTTAGTTCTATGTGAGAAAAACTCAGCCTCTGTTTTTCAGAGTTGCTGCAGTTCAAATAGCTTATCCCACCTGTCTGCTGATTTATATTTCTCCTGCAGACATCCTTTTCTTTATTAAAAGTACTGATTAGTGTCCTAAATTACGTATTTGAGTAATTTATTTCTTCTAAAGCAAGCTGTGGAAGCATCAGTGGAGATAAGTGCTGTGTGAGTGTGTAAGGCTCAGCAGCTGTATTGGGTGAAGGTCTGATGACATGCTCACCTAACATGAGGTCTTTCTGTTGTGTGGGGATGACAGATGACACCACCAGAGTCCCTCTCGGGGTTGAAGGTGGATACATCAATGCCAGCTTCATTCGCATGCCCGTGGGGAATGAGGAGTTCGTTTACATTGCATGCCAAGGACCTCTTCCTACTACTGTAGCAGATTTCTGGCAAATGGTTTGGGAACAAAACTGTACTGTGATTGCCATGATGACTCAGGAGGTCGAGGGAGAAAAGATAAAGTGCCAGCGTTACTGGCCAGATGTGCTCAATAAAACCACCATGATCAATGACAGACTACGCCTTGCTCTTGTGAGACTTCAGCAGCTGAAGGGCTTCATCATCAGAGTGCTGGAGCTCGAAGAGATTCAGGTGAGTGAATCTAATTCTGCACGCTTAGAGATTTTTTTTCTGAGTGTTGCCATATTTATCTTTATAATTCTGGCTTTCCTGCTTTCACTTCCATTGCCTACCTCAAGAGGCAACCCAGGGCTTCTCCTCTTTGCCTAGAGTGAGCATTACTGGGCAGCTGTTCTTCATGGCAGCTTGTGCTGCTTTGTGACCTTTATAGGAGAAAGATTTTGGGCCAGGCTATGATTTCATTACACTAATGAAACTCTAAATTTTGGCTCCTATTGGCCATAGAAATATATGTAGGGATATGAATTCACTAATAATGCAGCCTGGCTGGTTGACTCCTCTGTGTGATCAGCTCAGTCTGCACAGTGAACCTTACACATTTAAATTGCTTAATAGTTATTTCCAGTTTAGCTCTTGTTGTATTGAATTACAAAGCACCTTCACTGGGCAAATCCCTCTGTTCTGAGACTTTTCTTTGGGAGCTCAATTTCTTTCTTCTTGCCACAAGCCAAACAGTGGTGTTGTTTTTGAACCTCAGACAGGTGAAGTGCGGCATATTTCCCACCTGAACTTCATTGCCTGGCCTGACCACGACACCCCCTCGCAGCCAGACGATCTGCTCACCTTCATCTCTTACATGCGGCACGTCCACAAGGCAGGACCCATCATCACCCACTGCAGTGCAGGCATCGGGAGGTCAGGCACCCTCATCTGCATAGACGTGGTCCTGGGGCTCATCAGCAGAGACCTCGAGGTGAGTATCCATGGGATGGGCCCAGTGGTGCTCCTGACCTGCAGGAAGTGTGTTCCACTGAATCCATGCAATCTTTTAAAGAGTGTGCCATGCTGTTGGCAGTACTATGTTTCTTTGTTGGTGGTCGCAGGTGGGGAGAGCTCTAATATCCAGTGGCTCTTGGGTTAGCTCAGGGAGCCTCAGCAGCCAGGCCACTTGAAGTATATTGCAAGGTCATCTTTTACCTTGTGGACTTCTGGCACATGGCATGAGAAAAACGGTGTTGCCATGATGTCTTTGGCAATTGGTGGAAGGGGCGTGTAAATTAACTTTTCCAACACAACCAAGGATTGCTTTCTAGGGCAATCCACAGGAGGGTGCTAGCTTCCTTATGTTTATGTCCTTCAGCAGCCTGGGGTAGCAAAACTGTGGTGAATTTCTAAAGATGAGCTATGTCATTCTTAGCTCAGTGGAGTTTCTAAGCACCCTCTGAATGTCTGAAACTCTCTTTTCTGCATGCTTAGCTTAGAGTAAGCAAGAAGGCCTGTGTACACAAAGAGCACAAGAAAAGGGGGGAGTCTCTGATGTAGGGCCACATCCAGATTGCCCAGAGACAGCACAAGGTGGTTACCTACCAGACAAACATAGGCTGTAGTGAATTATTTGTTTCATTACTAATGTACCGAATCCCATTCCCTGTTGTGATGCTGGGGATATTCCTTTGTTCTGCATGTCTGCCTTTTTTGAATGCATAACTTGCTGTTTGTTTTGGTAGTTCGACATCTCGGACCTGGTGCGCACCATGCGTCTGCAGAGACACGGAATGGTTCAGACAGAGGTGAGTGTGGATTCCCCAGGCCTTCACTGAACCATCTGAAGTGCCAGAGAGCTTCATCATGCACACAGCAATTGTCCTTGTGCACTGTAATGTGACACTTGTGTCACAAGAATTAAATCGGATGAGTAGCAGGATGTATCTAACATTTATAAACACAAGTCATTTTTAACATGCTGTATGCTTTTGATCTGTGTTTAAAAAAAATTTATGAGTTTTCATCTTCAAAAGCATGTGTTTATAGAGGGGGTCAGCTAAGCTTATTTGGTTTAAAGTTGCATTATAAACTGAAGAGAAAGCCTAACTGTAGCTGCTGTGAATCAATGATACGTCTTGAGATCTCTTTTGTTAATATATTCAGCCAGAAGTTCAGTCTTTTAGGAATAATCTGGATCTAGAGCTAATTAACTTTAGAGATGGTTATCACAAGGTCTTGTTAAAATCTGCACTTTTTCTTTGAATGGGAAAGAATTGTGAAGTCATAGTTAAAAAAAAACCCTGAAATGAAAGCAGTAAACTATCAGCCCATCCCTATCTCACACCTGAAAACACCTATCAGCCCCCACACCTGTGTCAGATTAAGGTAAGAAGTTCCACTGGCCTCTGGTTTCTGTATTAGTTGGCATTGATGCAAGTCCTTGAAATTCACTTGCTGTCTTCATTTCTGCTTATGTAAAGTGCCTAGTCTCCTTTAGGTGGTTTTGGTGTGAAAGAAAGATAAATGTCCCATATAAAATATATCTTTAGTGGCAGAGGAGTGTCTCTGTTTGCTTTAAGTTGAGGTTGCATATTTTTCCACTGTGGCCTTTTTGTTTGTTTGAGGTTGGTTTTTTTTTTGTTGTTGTTGTTGTTATTTGGGTTCTTTTGTTTTCCTTGGGATTTGCTAATGGTGGTTTTATTTAATAGTATAATTAGTATTGAAAGTGCTGTAGAGCTGTGAAGTGCAAGTGAGAGCACTTAGGTGTGCAGGCATTTTTCACATGTTCTGTAATTTCCTTTTCCTTACAGGATCAGTACATTTTCTGCTATCAAGTTGTCCTTTATGTCCTGAACCAGCTCCAGGATGAAGAAAAACAGAGAGACAAATAAAATACTGAAGAAGTGCATTTAAAATAAGGAAGCAAGGAGGTTGAGAGGCTTTGGAGCATTTTATTTGTCTTGCCAATAGTTTTCTAATCCCTTTCTTCAGTTGCTGTCCAATGCCTTTTCTATGAAGTCTCTCCATCATTCCAAATAAGGTATATAGTTTTAAGGGAAAGGGATAGCTCATACAATACCACTGTTATCTTCAGCCCCATGGATGCACATGTGAGATTTTTGTATAACAATATTTAATAAAGCTGCATTTTTTTGTAGCTTCCTTAATATGTCATAAAATACAGAAATAAAAATATTTTAATTTAAAAAGAAAAGAAGAAGAAAAAAGTAATTCTATACTACTTCCTGCAGTTCTGCAACTGCTTTGGGGTATTTGTTTCTTTCAGGGTGGGGAAGTGGGAGGGATGAAGCAGTATTTTTATCTTGTAAACTTTATTACAAAGACTTTTTACTAGTCTCTTTTGAAAGCTTGTTCATGGCACAGAATTTTTGCCTTTCTAGTACAATTACAGCTATTTTATAGAGGGTATCTTGAAATCAGCATTTAAGCTTTAAGAGATGCCTGTTAGCATAAGGAGAGTAGTGAATGTTAACTGTATCACAGTTAATAATGTTTACTTAATAGAATTTTATGTATATATTTATATACTTTTACACAAAGAAAAGGATCTGAATTATTGGGTGTCTAACCTTATAATTGATTAGGCATCTCTACTCTGTAAATAAAAATATACCTAATGTACGCTGATCAGTGGGTCTGGGTATTTTTGTGTCCTTGTAACTGATTTTTCTTGGCCTTCCATGGCATCATTCCTTGCAGTTGCTGGCCCTAAGACATAAAGGCTGTGCATATTTTAAGTTTCCAGTGTCCTTCTGTTCTGCAGGATCTGTTTGAAAAATCTGGCAGAACTGTGGGCTCCTTTCTGGAGAGTTTCCACACTATGGTGAAAAGTTAATTTTCCCTCCCTCCTCGTTTTTCAGCACATCTGGGCATTGAAACCATATCACTTTTTAGGGGGTGTGTTTCCACTGTTACAGCAGTGTTCTGACAACAGTGTAATCTACTCTGCTTAGGGCAACCAGGCTTGAGGTTGGAGGCAAGATATCAGATTCTAAGTAGCTCAGTGGTTTAGTGACACTGTAAACAATCACAACTGTTCTGATAGAAATTTTTCATTTTAAACTCTGTGGGAGCCTTGGATGGTGAATAAATGCCATCAGCCTTGAGTGGTCATTTGAGGGCTTGGGCAATATTTCTGTCCCAGCAATCCTTGACAGAACTGAAGCTTTTGTGCTGTCAGGAAGGGTGTAAGAGTGCTAATATAACAGCATTCTGCATTGAAGTGGTGGAAGTAAATTCAGAGGCTGGTTATTATTCAAGGTTTTCACTCTTCAAAATAGTAGCCCACAGTGTTCCAGTGTCCCAAAACTGAGGCAACCACTGCCTTGCAAGAGCATGACTTAACAAAGGAAAAGAGCCTTTTTCACTTTGCAGCAATACTGTGTATTTTATTCCCTCCAGCATAACAGCAAATCTGTGCATTTTACAGAGCACCATAGTTTGAGGAAGGAAAATTAATTCTGTGTGGATAGAAGCAGAGGTAAATTGATTAGCCATGTTGGCAGTATACCTATATGAAGGAGCTCTGAATTGAAGAAAAAAGATTTTTCAAGATAACAGTTATATACAGGCAAAATAAGTAAACACAGCTAGTTAATACACTGCAGCTGCTTTAACATAAATAGTGAGTTCAGAGGGTTTGGACATGTGTGGGTTTAAGAAACAAAAGAAAGTGTTATGGTAACCAGACAGCACAGTTAAGGCAGTTAAATTCTTCTTTTAAATGTTTTCAGGTACATGCCAAACAATGTAGAAACAGGAACAGATTTTGTATAGCGTGCTGCATGGAGCCAAGTACAGCACAAACAGCTTGCATCAGATTGTAGCTTATGGGAAACACAAATGAGTGAAAGAGCCCAGATTTTGCTGCTTGTCCTCACTGATATGATGATGATGTGTTACGGTGTGTTATACCAAATTTCCTTTGAATGGTGGACACACAAAAAAGCAGAGGATAATTAACTTGACCAAACCTCCCCTTCCTCAGAAAAAGGACAAACACACACACACAGAAACAAAAAAGCAGAGATCTGCACAAAGAAAAAAAAAACAAGAAGCACATGCACACACAAAGCATTCAGGTGTTGCTGAGAAATCATGCATGTATGGTGGATGGTGGCATTGGCCTGTTTTGAGAAGTGCTTTGAATTTCCTTGGATTTTTGTCTCGGCACTGAGGAATGGAATATTGAATAAAGATTGAATGCTCTCTAGTCTGACACTTTCTGAGGACACTGGAAGGTTGTCTGTTTTCTGGTAAGCAGGTGGAACTTGTCCTCTGTGACACCTGGTGTGGTCGCTTTGGTTGAAACAGACTTCACAGCTCATAACTCGTTATTAAAAAATGTGTGCTTATGCAGTAGGATGGCTTAAACTTGGTTTCTGTGGAAAATCTGGTTGGAAATATACTCATCTTATTCTTCAAAGGATTAGATTACTTAAAATCCTTATGCCCCCTTTGAAGAAATGAGAAGTAAAATTATTAAGCAGCCTAGTTCCTTGAAAGGAATATTGCTGTGTCCTTTCATACTATGCTGAATTTTTTGCAGGGGCAAAAAAATCTTGAGATGCTTTTTTTTTTTATTTAGAACTGGGATGCCTTGCTGAGTAAGCATCCAGGACATGCTCCATCTGAAAGGGATTTTCCTTTATATAGGTATCTGATTTTTAGGAGGAAGTGTACCAGAGTAGGGGAAAAACCAACATATAATCCATTATAGTTCTAATTAAAGAACTGACCCTGTATGTTAACCCAAGAGAGAAAGGATCCTTTTGTTTTTTCAGCCAGAATTAGCTGACAGAAGAACAAATGCTTTGCCACATAAGCAGCCCTGTGCCATTAGTAGTTTATCATATCTTAGTTTTCCTTGCTGGTCTTTGCCTGCAAGAGAAGGGCAACAAAGGAGGGATTCCAGTTGCTCCTTGGAAACTGTTTTGAGTGTTCATTACTGTTGTTACTTGAATGCTTCTGAGCAGCTTCTTTCCTTACAACTGAAGTCCTTCTAAAACTACCTGCATGGGGAAAAAAAACATCATCTGGGGGGAAGTTTGAATTTGTGACATCCACTGATAGACAAATCACTGGGGCAATGACTTGGGCAAACATCAAGTGGCTTGTAGATATTGGCACAGCTGAAGTGGAGAGTCTGTCCTGTGCTGCCTTCTCAGTGCAGTTGACCTCAGGGATAAAGTCGGGGAAATGTTACTCAGCATTTAAGCAGTTTCAAGAGGGCCATGCAGCAAGGGCTGTGAATATTAAGAGCATTAATTCACCAAATATTCATTCAGAGAATGGCATTCTCCTGGCTGGGCAAAGTGGCAAATAAATGAATGAACGAGCTAGCAAAGAAGAAAAGGCCAACTCAACACTGGGAAAGAAAATGCTGACAATAATGGTTGATACAAATAAATGCTTTATTGGATATACTGAAAAGACAATGAAGAGTAGACTTACACATACATGGTGAGATAACAAGCTCACATGGCACGTGGTTCTGAGTAGTGTTTGCTGCAAACTGGAGCACAGCCACTGGGTTGGAATTGGAGGTAAACAAAACTTCTGGATCCTGTCTTTTGGAAAATTCCTTCTGGAGTTCCCATTCTATTTCACGTGACCTGTCCAGTGGAGTGTTGACTGATGGAGGTATTATATTTGACAGTAGTGAATCTGTCACATCTTGTGGGCATTGGAGAATTTGTGGGGTGGGATGCTTCACACCAGCCTGTCCCATGGGTGAGTGAGGATGAAAATGACCATTTGTGTCTGAAATTTTGGCCTATATAGATCTCTTGCAGATACACATCTTGGTCCATCCAGTTCATGTCAGCTTCTGATAAAACTGATAATAGCCATCATGGAAAGAATATCTTGCATTGCTGTGGACATGGTGACTGAATTTCCACTGCTGCTTTGGGGAAACAAACAAACAAAAAAGGCAGAACACCACATCCTGTGGCTCACACTCAGACCCCAATTTGAGCATCACTTCTTGGGCTTAATTGTCTTTTGTGTTGTTCAGCCCAGTGGGCTCTGTGGGGAACTTTGCTTCTTAATGAGATGTTAGGAAAAGGGTGGTTGGTTTTGTTTCATTGAAGTGCTGGAAAGATCTTGCTGGCTATGAGAATGTGACTTGAAGGATAAATCATTGAACTTGGAGCGGATTTAATTGCTAATTTCGTCAAGTGGGTTCTAGGAAATAAATTTCATCTTCCTTGTACTGTGATGACCTCCATAGTCAAAAATTTTCTCTGGTAGGGCTCTGACTTTACCTTCAGTACAATAGCCAGATTCCCAAACAAATTATTATCTCTAAACAAGTTAGCTTGGTCACACATGTAGCTTGGTATTCAGTAACAAGGAGCTTTGTACGGTCTGTTTTGCCTTCTCAGCTTTCTTTAAAGCCAGATTGGATATTTCTGCTGTCCTCAAAAACAGATGCACTGGGATTAAAAAATTAAAACCCCCTTTCCTTGAAGCCTTGTCAGAGGTGGAACTCAAAAATCTTCAGTAAAGGAACTTGATTTTGGTTCCACCTCTAACATTGCTGAACTTTCAGACCAAGCCCACTGAAATTGGAGTGTGCTGAGCATTTGGTGTGTAACAACTCTCTGTCTCCTTGAGGTGGGTAAGCCAAATTTCATGTGCTGAGCAAGCCTGAAGTAGCCTTTTGGAAGCTGGACAGGGTTAGAAAATAAAACAAGAGAGTTCTTGGCCATGCAGTGTAGAATGGGGTCACTTTCTCCACAGCTCCTTTAGCACTTGTCAAGGAAATAAATTTTCACTTGTCAAACATTTGTGGGTTTAAAAATACCCTGGCCTTGAGTAGTAACATGCTGGGGAGTGCAGCAGAACTTTCCTTGCATTTCCTTGTATCTCTGTGGATAGAGAATGAAGATAACCCATAAGGCATGGTCCCCACAGCTGTGGGTTTCCTGTGTTCAAATCTGTCTTGAGATTCTGCAGTGTTCAGTACAATCCTAGTATGTGACAAGGCTTTTTTAAATTTAGTTCTTCTAACAAGGAATAGTAATGTCTCAAAGAACCTGGTAAATAAAATAGCTGGTCTGGGTCATCTTGATGCATCCAGGAAAAAAAATGTTCATTTACACTAGATTAAATTATAAAATAAGGTCAAGACCA
Source organism: Chloebia gouldiae (assembly GCA_003676055.1). Lineage (NCBI taxonomy): Eukaryota > Metazoa > Chordata > Aves > Passeriformes > Passeridae > Chloebia > Chloebia gouldiae. The sequence goes on from QUSF01000025.1 coordinate 6,972,426, forward strand.
TTCTTCCCTTCAATGTCTTTAACAGGTGCTGAATGCTCTGAGGCAGAGGTGACATTGCCTGGCTCCTTCTAAAGCTGACTTTTCGTATAATGGCACAAAGGCCACATTCCCAGTTCTTCTATGAAAAGATAATCATGCTGATGCTATAGACAACAGGTTATCAGGAGGCATTTCTTCAATGGTAGTGTTCCTAGAGCACTGCCAGTCTCCCCATCAGCACAATCTGCTTATGCTACCCAGTCCCATAGTGGAAATAATTCCCAGAAGCACAGCTACCTGCTTCACTTTTCTCAGGGAATCATAAAGCACTAGCAAACAAGGTTAGATTTATGCAAGAGTTATGTGAGCCCTGCAAGGTTGTCCATTCATATGATAATTATTCTTTTTGTAACCTGCTTTTTCATGCACAGCTGCATTTTTTTTTTCCCAGCAGAGATTAAATTTTGTTTTGTTTGTTTCAAATCCCTGTATTGCTGTAAGCATTCAGCAATTCTGTCTGCTGTGATAAGTCCTTACCATGCCTGCTTTGTGCTCCCAGCAGCTCAGGATACTTGTCTCAGGCCTTTTGGTGCTGAGACTTTGGATATAAACTCCTTGTCTAGTGATGTGCAGCCATGGCATGTTGATGATGGCCTTAGAAATCAGCATTTTCTCAGCACAGGATTCAACAGAAATATTTGCCTAAGTGGGATTAGTCTGCACAGCCACATGGGTGTGCTACTAGAGAGGGCTGCCTTATTTACCTCAAGAACACTTACCTTCTTCACCCCCAAATCACTTTATCTTTTTTCTTTCTCTTTTTATTTACTCTCTTGAGAGACCACTGATGGTTTATAGCACATAGGGATAATGCAGTTTTCATAACTTGTTTTATGAATTTGGGCATTATATCAGAGGCTCCTGGAGATACAATAACCTTCTTTTGCCCTCCAAGGTTATGGAACTGGGCAGAAAGCAAGTGCAACCAAGGGAAACACGTAGGTAACTTATCATTCAAGACCTCTTGGCTTCCCTTGCACAATTTATTGTGCAGTCTGACTGTGTCATGTTGTCCAGTTGTCTCATTCACTTAATTTTTTGGGGTTTGCCAGTGTTCTTGGCCCTAGGTAAGAACACAAATCAGCACCTGACATGAGAAATGTTTCATATTATGTATCTAGAGAGGTAGATGATGTTACATTCCAGTTTTTGTAAAAATTCACCTTTGAGCTCAAAGGAGCTCCAAATAGCTGAAAGAGGTGAATAGAAAGACATGACTTCCACAAAGGGCATTTCAAAATGTTCTTCTTCCTCTGGAACATAAAGTTGCCTCGCTCACTGTGTATGAATCAGCTCATCCAGGAGAGGAATCCAAAAGGGAATTGTGCCGAGCAATCATAATTCTAACAAAGCCCTTACGAAGGGTCTAGTCAAAGTGAAATATTTATTTAAAAACATTCTCTGTCTAGTTCTTACCTTGGTTTTTCAAGCAGGTTCTGTGACCTTACACTTGTCCTTGTTGAACTTCACAGGGTTCATATTAGCCCAAGTTACCCGTAGTACCCACTCTTCCAGCCTGTCCAGGTCTTCCTGCAGGGTGAGTCTTACTTCTCAAGTGCCTGTTTCCCCATTTGGCAAACCTCACCAGGGTGCACTTGGTCCCATCACACAGATCACTGTGAGGATGTTAAACAGCTTTGGGCCCAGTACCGATCCTTGCTGGACCCCACTTGTGACAGGCCACCAGCCTGAAGAGGAGCTGTTCAGTGGCACCCCCTGGGTGCTTCCTGCCAGCCAGTTCCCCACCCACTGCAAGGACCACTTGTCTAGACCATAATGTGTCTGTTTGTCCAGGAGGAGGCTGTGGGAAACCAAATGGAAATCCCTGCAGAAATGCAGGTAAACAATGTCCACTGCCTGCCCCACTTGGACCGAGCAGTTCCTTTGCCATAGAAGGTGATCAACTCTGTCAAGCATGACCTGCCCTTGGTGAATCCATCCTGGCTTTTCCCAGTCCCCTGCTTAATTTTTCATGTGATAGACTCAGGAGGATTTCTTCAGTAACTCTCCCAGGAACTGAAACATAACTGGGTGGCAAAAACATTTGTAACCTGAGGAAATACATCCACTTAATAATGTCCACGCAACCACAAATCCATGGGGCATCAGTGTGCTTGAAACCCTGACTCTGTCAAAAGCATTTGCCAAACTTGTAGATTATGTAGTGAAAACTAGATTTTACTGCTGGCTGCTCACATGCTTTCTAGCTGTGTTGAGTTGGCAGCAGAGCAGGCTTTCCTCACACCCTGTTCAGTCACATGTGCATGCATTTCCATCTGCCCATGTTGTTACAGAGTGAGGTCTGTGCTTCAGCTGAGGAAACCCCTCCTTCTGTGGCTTGCAGAACATTGCCTGATGGTCCCTCACCTGGTGTTAAAGCCATGGCCTAGAGCTCAGCTGCTTTGTCTACTCATCAAAGCACCTGTGCTCCTGTTTCATATCAGTTGCTCTAAGTGGGCTGGTTCACAAGGCTTCACATAAAGCTCCTGTAGCCTGGACCCCTGCCAGAAGTCATTTTGCTTCCTCAGGAGTGTGACATGCTGCAAAATGAATGTCACAAATTGAAGCGTAAACATTTACTGCCCTATTTCTTCTTGTTGGAGACTTTGCTTCTGCTGAGGTGATCTTGCACTTAATTAAGCAAAGCTTCTTTAACATGTTTCCAGGCAGGATTTGCTTCTTCCAAAATCTTTGTAGAACACAGCTGCACAGCACACCCATGGGCCAGGCCAGACTTCATGACAATGATGTTGATGCCATCAGTTCTGCTCTTCTGTGAACCAAAGACAAGTTTGGGGCAGACAGGATAGTGAGAAATAGGTGGTGGACATTGTGAGTGAACAGCATTGTAGGAGTGAGTTCACCCCCTGTGCATGGACCAAAGTAAGGGGAATTTTTTTTTTTAATTTACTGTGATGAGCTAAAATGGCGCCAATTGTGTAGTGGCTGAAACTTAGCTGTGTCTGAGGACCCTGCGAGGTGGAACTGCCCCTACAGGGACATGAGGAGCTTAATTGCTACAAGATCCTTCCCCTTCTCTTTCCTCCTTTCTTCCTGAACATTGCTTTGAAATTTTATCCAGTGCAGCCTTTTAAGCTATAGCTGTCTTTTTAATGTTTGTTTTTTCTCTTCTCCCCTTTCCATGAATGTTGGCATTCATCAGAGGCCTATTTGGTTGTCTAAGGGCCCTAACAGCACATTTATTCTTAAAGTTGAGCAAAATATCCTGGAGCCAGTAGCAGTAGCCTCCTCTGTCATGCTCTTGGCCAAGCCTGAAGTTCTCTTTAGGAGTTGACCTGAAATGCAGCATCACTGCTGGGAGAAGGGAAAAATGGGTCTCTTGGTTCTCCTTTTCTTAGCTACATATGATCCACATGTTTGGCTGGTATGTTTAGGAACACTGCCAGTTGACATTCCAGGCTCTCTGCGTAGCATATCCCTGAAGATCTTGAGCCAGTGTCCCTCATCCAGCTGCAGCTGAGTTCCCTGTGAGGAATGCTGAAGAGCTCAGCAGAGATGCTGGCTTTTGGCAGCTGCTGGTCCTTTGAAAAACCTGCCATGAGAGCCAACATCACATGGCAGCTTCCACTGCCTTGCAGCTCTAGACAGGCAATTACTAAATCTGTTGTGTTGTTTCTTGATGGTTAAGGCAAAATTCTGCAAACATTCATTATGATCTACCAATGAGTGTGTGTGGCTCTAAGAGGTCTCTCTGAAACCAAAGGAAGTGTTTACAGGAGAATTCCCAGCATTTGGAACCTTTTCCTGAACTCAGCTTCTTGAACTGTGTGTTTGATGCAGAGATTGTGCCTCAGCCTAACAGTATTGGGAATTGTGTGGGGAAAAAGCTGTCAACCTAGTACACATCAAAAATTGAAATGATTTGCTGCCTCAGGTAAGAAATCTGCTCTTTAGGTTCCATCTAACCCTCCTGTTGTGTCCTATTTCACAGAACATAATAATAACAACTGAATAATGATTTAGAATGCTAGGGAGAATCTAGGGATTCACACAGCTTTGAAAATCTCTGTTAAAGCATTTGGGGCCAGTATTCTGTATTTTAATTTTGCAGTACAAAATCGTTTTGGAGAGTTAATTTAAAATGGAGATTTCGGATGTAACACACACAAACCTAAAGGCAGAGTGTGCACCCACAGGCACATATTGAAAGAGGAAATAAATGTTTGGATATAAGTTTTTGTTCATTGTAGCAATTACTGAAATGATTTGCTGCTTTGGAAACTGAAGATTTTTAATGTTTGCTTGTTTAACTTTCCCTTTTTCCTACTGCTGACTCCAAGAAAGCATTTTGGGTTGGCCTTTTTGACTGTTGAAGCAAATTTTGTGTGCCATGTGTTGTGTACAATGCTGCTCTTTTGTAAAAGAGACATTAAATGTCTGCTTTTTCTCTTCTAGAAAAGCTGACCCTTCAGCTAAATTGAGCCTTCATAATGGAATTTACAGACATGCAGAACACTGGCAATAACTAGGAATTAATTTGTTGAAATCTTGGTTTCCCAGGTGCTGTGACAAATGTCAAGATGGTTTAAACTAAATAATCCCCCCGTCAATGCAAGAAGCATAATCACTGAGTGTAAGGAGGATTAAATCTAACATGCTGTCTTTTACCAAAAAAATATATGCCTTTTTCTAACTTGCTTCTGTTGAGAAATTATCAGTGCTGGACACTGGGTCTCAGTGGGACCCTCAGGCAGACATAGTGCTTAGGGTAGACTGCTTGCAGGAACACTTGTTTGGAAGTTTGGACAATGAGAGTTTTACACACTATAACTTGCAAAATTTATTATTCTGTCCCTGCTCAATCCTCCCAAGAATAATTTTTATGCAGTTTCCATTAGTTTCTCATTTAGATCTTAACAGCTGCCAGTGTGCTCTACACTTATACCACCAGCTATCACTCTCCAAAGTACATCTAATTTTTTTTTTTTTGGCAATACATCTGCAAGGAATGAACCTTAACTTGTGAAAGTTCATAGGCATTATGGAACATTTTAAGGCATTCTGAGTGATAAGTGAGTAATGCCAAGATGATGGAAATTGCTCCTGTTGGCTGCCAGAAGCTAGTAGGGTGTAGCCTCTAGTACAGTCTGGTGCCTGCGAGAAGGTGGTGTCTTTTTAAAATCTGTTTTCTTCAATTTAGATATTGAAAGATGAAGGGTTGTTTTCCTCTCAGAAAAGTTTGATTCCTAACATCTGGAAAGCAATTACTTGCATAACAGAATGTACCCATGTTAGACTTCTTTCTTAAAGTCAGCATATTCTTTTGGTTGTATTCTTGCCTACCCCTTTTTTCAGTGTACTTGGCTGTTTCCTTCCTTTGCCTTGCAGCTCCTCTAACCTCACTGCAGCTAGAGAGTGTGGGTTAGACCCAGTGAAGTGCAAGTGCTTTCCAGGATTTGCCCAGTGAGGATATGCTCCTGGCAGTCAGCTTTGGTTCTGGAAAGTGCTAAGGTTAAGGAGGTGCAATAAAGCAAGTCTACAGGGAAGTGCTTTGCTGAATCAGGGTTAACAGAGAGTTTTGCTGCCTCAGCCTTCTTCAGACTCATCATTTCTCACAGCTCCATTTACCTTGTTGAACTGGTTTTTGTGTGTGCTTGCTTCGATAACTTTGAGTTTTGCTCACTTTCCAACTCAACTTTGGAGGCAGGAGTTGGAGGATGAGATTAACAAACTCCTCCAAATATGTGGAACTCTTGAAACCCTGTGCATTACGGTTGTAGCCCTTGCTTTACAGCACCAACACACACATAGTGTGGCTTGCTCCTTGCCTACCGATGGGGAAAGACACAAGAGAATCAAGCCATTGGTAGGTTTGTGTACGGTTTGGGATGGCCAGAACACAAGCAGCTCTGCAGGTGTGCAGCCTCTGGCTCTCTGTAGAGGCAGCAGGGAGATGCAAAGCAGGAGGACGCTGACAGCCGGAGGGGCTCAGGGGTCAGGGATTGTTCTACCGGGCTGGGGCAGCAGAGCCTTTATGGAGCGCAGTCCTTGCCTCCTGACCCGGTGCAGAAGTGCCCTTTGCGAATGAAAGGCCACCCACGGCTCCCTCAGGCCGGGAAACACAATATCCACTGGACCCTTTTCACCTCCAAATGTGAAGGACTCATCAGTGGCAATAAATGGCAGCGGTAAGATGGATTTCTTGTCAACAGAGCTGGGAGAACACACGGTAATTAAAGGACAGCAGTGACTCTTGGAGAGTGAAGGTAAAGGGGTGTGTCTGTTTAAAAACCTGATGCAGTGCAGTGCAATGAGGTGTTTTGAACAGCGTGGTAAAGGCATGAATTTGACCTATTTCTGTGTATAAACAAATAACATGTTTTACTCTACAGCAAATGTATTTCAGGAAAGCTTACTGACCATGTCTTTATTCTAATGATTTTACTATTGTTTGGTACGTGCTCCTTCTTCATTGGTATTCCATGCTTGATTGTTTCACAATGCCACAAGCTTCTGGCAATTGTCCCGCAACTTAATGAATTATCATACCTTTATTAGGATAATGCCATGTTCTATATTTTTCTGAAGTTAAGGGATGCTGCATTCCCCTTCCTGAGCCAACACCTGGGTATGGCCAGCACTGTTAGTGGTGATCAAAGAGATACCCATCTTCCTTCTACGGGCCATGCCGTAGATCCTGTAGGTAATTTTTGTAGCAATGTATCTGCACCTTATCTTGAAATTATGTTGCTTCATGCTTGAAGCTTCTGGGTTTGTTTTTTTTTTGTTTGTTTTTTTTTTGTTTGTTTTTTTTTTTTTCCTGTTGAAATATCCTTCTGGTCAAAATGTCCAGATACAGGTAAGTCTATAGGAAGGTGAGAGGGAACTTAAAAGAAACATAATGTACCCACAGCCTGTGCTTTACCACTGATGCCTGAGGTTGTTAGACTGGCCTTTTCAGGAGTTCAGAATTAAGTAACAATGGCATCCAGACTGCCTGCAGACCTTTATTTGTTTTTTGGTTGGATTTGCATTTCTGTGAAGTGTTTAAATCACAAGCTTCATCACCGGAGAACTCTATTCTCATCCAGTGCATAGGTAGAGATGAATATATTTTCAAATATTATATAATATTATATATATATTATATGGTATTTAAATACCATTTGGAATGATGATCACCTGTAGGAAAGCTTTCCTGATAGGTTTTTAAGACCGAGAGCTCAGTGGTGCATTTCTGAGCTTATGATGAGCTGAAAAGTACAAGGAGCTTATTTTATTGACTTATTTTGTTTGCATTTTACTTAAGGGAGACATTTTCCTTAATTTCTAATACATCTTACAAAAACAATGTAAAAAAAGAGGACACTTACATCCCTGGTCAGTGAATAGAACCAGGTGAGAAAAGCTGATGTTGGAAATAAACATGAGGGAGGAGTCAACAGGTGACAGGACATATTCTGACAGAAAGCTTTCTTTGGAGAAATGCTGATTTGTCAGATGTACTAGTGCTTTTGAAGGAGGCAGGTAGAAAACTGCTAGAAACTTTGAGTGAAAGTAAACAATTTTTTCTTCCTGGAGAAAGCTCAGCTCTTGTGGAAAATGTAGACATTTTTTTCTGTTATATTTTGTTCTGCCTGAAAGAGCTGATATGAATTTTATTTAATCTTCAAGGAGATAGCTCAGACTTGAGATTCCCATAAAGGTTGTCTGGAATAGGAAAACCATCAAGTACAAACCCTTCCTCCTGGTATCTGCCAAATACTTTGACACAAGCTGTGCTTTAAACCAGACAAGTAGGAGGAACATAATGTTGTTGCAGTGTTGGTAGAAACCTTAGCCATACACAGTCGCAGAGAAAAGTTGAAGGGATATTGGAAGAATGTTTTTTTTTGCCTGCTGAGTGCTTGGTTAATTCTTAGTTAAGAGCAGTTGCAGGAGTAGTTTGTTTCTATAATTGTGCCAAGAAACACCCAGAGCAAAGGACAGGTATTGCTGCTTTCCGAGTGCATCTGCAAACCGCGGCCAGGACCAGAGCCCAGCAGAAGTTGCATAACCAGCTTCACCT
>QUSF01000025.1:6985493-7096197 GCA_003676055.1 Chloebia gouldiae
CGGCGGCACCGGCGGCGAGGCGGCCGGCACATGGGACGGCGGCTTGGGCAGAGGGGTAGAGCCTGGACAGCTGCGGACGGAGCTCATGGATAGAGGACGTTTGGCAGGATAACCCCGCGATGGCTGCCCAGTCGAGGTACGGCACTGAATAACTTTGGTCGCGCCCGGTGCATCTCGCTTAGAGCTGGGTTTGTGATGCCCTGTCTCCGGCTCAGGCTCAGTTGGCTGTGGGGTTTTACCCCGAGCCCCCGGTAGGTTTCCTCCTTGTGTTTTGTTCGTCGCTCTGCCTGCTCCCTCTTCCCTGCGTAAACTTTCTTCCAGCAGGAAAACCAAAGTCTTAATTTCTCCCCGTCAAATCTCTCCCAGTCCAACAAGATAAAAGCTCCTTGAAACTGATTTCCTTCTCCCTCGTGGACTTGTCTGTTTAAGAGCTCTTTGAAATTGATTCTCTTCTCCGCTCCGGACCTGCCTGGCGTTTGTTTCTGTTCGCCTGTGAGCAGGTCTCTGTCATAGCTTACAGCTCGGGTTTAAGCGCTGGCGAATGGCTCTGCTCGGCCGGGCTGCAGGGGAAGAAGGTTGTGTCTGCTGGATGGCTGCGGGGATAGAAAATGGTTACATTACAGAGAAGAGTACGGAAATTAGTTACTTAGTTGCTGTCAGTGAGCAAAATTCAAGAGAAAGCACCGATCTTGGGGTAAATACTTTTCAGCTGTGGTTTTAAAGAAGCAGCATTTTGCCTGCTCTCGGGGGAGTTGGGGAGTGTCCTGCCTAAAGTAAATTTCACACTCAGCATGAGGGAGGCAGCTTTTCTTAAGCAGTAGTACTTGATGGAGCAGTGCTATTTAAGGTACCTGTTAAATGCCTTTTAGCGTTTACGATGCCTTAATGGGCATTTCAGAAATGCCAAAGAGAGGAATTCCTTCTTGCTCTTTAGACCCACACCAAACAGCCACCCTGCTCCCTTTCGTGTAGGCAGGAAAAAATAAAAAAGAAAATGGTGGTGTATCCTACACATAAGTTTGGCACTCACGGTGCATTTTCACAGTGGTGCTTTTCTGCAGGTTTGAAGCCAAGAGCTGGCTTTAAATTACAAACTGGAGAAGGACAGAGCCCTGCGGTTTGGGGAAGAAGCAGGGGAAGATTGATTGCTTGGTTAACAGCTGAGCTCTTCTCCAGCTCCCATGGCCTAATCTCCCCAATACTGGGAGTATTTTGCATAAAGAGTACTTAACAAAAAGGTAAAGATTGAGTTTCTAGCATCTTTTTTTTTTCCTTTGTATCATCCCTTTGCATGATTTACTGGCCTGCATTATCAGCGTTGCTGTAATAGGACCGCATGCTGGATGCAGCATAAATCCTAGGGATGCTGGCTGGCCCTGGAGCTTGGTTTGGCTCCAAAGCCAGGGACATGCCTGATGTCTCAGAGGTCACACAACCATTCTGCTGGGTGGCAGGAGGCTATGTGGGAGCTGGGTCCCGGCAGTAGCCCCCAGCTTCAGCTAGCTGAAAGAAAGGGCAGAGTGGTGCTGGGGCCAGTGAGCCACATCCCTGACCTGCAAGGTGAACGACGCAGAGACTCAGGTGTTACACGCTGAGTGGCTCAGACTGAAGGGAGGAAAATGGACCAAGGGCTGGGGCCATGGGGCTGAATTCTGCAGGGCAGGTGGAAGGACCATGCCCCACACCTGCCATTTGATGCAGACATGGGGACACGACATGCACCTGCCGTTCTGTACCCTCCTTCCTTCTCCATCCTGTGCGTTGGCTTTTGCTTTTGGATGCTTTTTGCTTCGGATGCTGTGAGGTGGTCAAGCTGTAAAATTGTGTATCAGAGCATTTCAGCAGAGAGAGTACAGAGGTTAGTCTGTACGTCTGAAGATCAGTGTTAAGATCGCTGATTACTGCTTGTTTTAAGACATTTAAAGAGAGTAGGAGTGCATATGAGCAGCAGAAATGAGTCTGTAGGAGAGAAGTTGCATTTGCCAGAAAGCCCGTGATGTTTCTGTTTCAGTGGCATAGATCTGCAGGGGTATCCATCCCATTTTTTAAAAAAATGTGCTTTGTGGATGTGTAGAAACTTTTATTCGATAGTAAAGGATGAATTAATATTCATAATTAATAATTAGAACACTACTGCATGGGACTGAGAAGCCACATGTCTCCAGAATTCGTTTTGCCAAAACATGTCAGAGGGTTTACTCTGCAAAGTAGCTGACAAAAGAAATGGGTGAGCTTTCTGTGTTTAATTGTGCTTTGCCAAAAATACAGCCAATTTTTGCAAGCTCAGTAAATTACCGATGAGGTGGTGTGATACTGAGCTCAGTAGTGGTTTGAGTATTGCTCTGTACAAGGCCTTCAGGCACTCCTCCATCTGCTCACGTTTTCTATTTCTCACATGCTGTTTGCTTTAGCTAGTGAAAATGATGTGACATAGGGGAGGATGCTTGTTTGGAAACAAGAAAATCCAGCATCCTTTCTTCAGCTTCAGTGCTGTGATCCTCTGCAGCTCACCTGGCATTTGGGCTTCACAGTTTTGAAGGGTAAAATGGTAGGGAAAACAAGGTGATCAAACCTACCTGTTGCTGTTCCTTTTAAAAACTGTATTTTAAAAACTGTATTTTAAAAACTGTAGTGGTGATAACTGAGGAACTGATGTGCCACAGCATTCTTTAAAATTGTGATCTTAAGGAATGTTTGCAGTTTGAGTTGGGCATTGTTTGGTTTCAGCTGTTTGAGAATGATCAGCTTCTCCCATTAGCTCCTGCAAGTAGCTTACATCTGGAGCTATTAGGTGGAGAAGCCATCCTCCAGTTAGTGTTTCTTTGTGTATAATGTGGGGTTGTGGGGGTTTTTGAAGTTGCTCGCTGAGCCGTAGGTTTGCAGCTGTAGCTTTCTATGTGCTTGCTTCTGGAGTGCGCAGATGATCTGATGCCTGTGGTGTCCCCAGGCAACAGGGCTTGTGTCAGGTTTTTATAGTATATTCAGGAACTTGTGAGCAGAAGCAGAACTAATCTGAATAAGGACAAATTTAGTTTCTTGTCGACTGTGGTGTGATGTTCATCATGTGCCATTCAGCTGCTCTGGGAATACGACAGGACCTTTGGGAGGAGTGTGGAACAGACTGACGGAGCCCATCTCATTTCTGCTTCTTTCTTCATTAAAATATCTGCTCTGCTGCAGCAATTGCAAGCTGAGGATCTTTAGATGAATATCTGCCTTTTTTTTTTTTTTTAAGATGTAGGCTGCTTTTGTCAGACTGCTTGAGGTCATTTTAAATTGTCTGTATATGCTGTCAGTTACACTTATTTACAGTAGGAGGATAAACAAACTACTTTGTTGTTTTGGATGCTAAGAATTTTGGGTTGTCTTATATATAATTTGCTTTTCAGTGTGGTCATGGTTAGCATCATTTCTGGTGTGCAGAACGAATGCATTTTCCAAATCTTTATACACAGGTGAATACAGTACATAGAGCAACATGAAACCTGAGTGTTGTACTGTTATCCCTGCTGGGCTCATACTGCTCTTTCTCCTGAGTCAGCCCTGCAGGGAAGGGTAATGATGGACAGCAGCCTGGGAAACCCCCTAAAGCCAAGTTGTACCCGCTACACCCAGAAGAGTCTTGAAAGGAGACCGTACTGCCCGTTCTGGTAGAAAAAAGGTGATGCTTTGCAGAAATAAAATGTAGCTTTATCTATATTTAAAACAGAGTAAATTCTGAAGGGAGTATACTGAGGCTTTTCCGTGAGGAGAAGCTATGTTGAATGATGCAGCTTCAGTTCATTCTGTGTCATGTCACAGCTTTCCAGGCCAGGTGTAAAGACACTTTTCCTAACTTGTTAGTTTCGTGGGTCCTGTTGATACAGGCAAATGTCTGTATTGGTGATGCTGGGTTCCAGTCAGCTGATGGAGGTCAAGAAGGGCTGAAACAATATCTTGTTGGAGTTTACTTGCCTATTGAAAGATAAAACATGCCATGAAACCCTGTTGGTTTTGCTTGCTACTAGCACTGCCTAGAAATACAAACCTGTTTTCTCCAGAACCAGATGTGTGGATGATCTGTGCCATGTTTTGTGGGCTGCTGGGCATTTTCAGTTTGCAGTTCCTTATTGCCTGGACTTTCTGAGCATGGAGTTGCTCTGAGGCAGACCTGCAGCTGAAATGCTCGCACACAGAACACAGAGATGCTCCCAGTGAAGTCGATTTTTCAGGTTGGTTTGGGTTTTTTTTAGCAGTGGGTATTCCAATTTGTAATAGGCCATTGAAAACTTTGAAGTACATTTGTCATGGCATACTTGAGCTGGTATACAAGGGAATGTTTCCTTAGGTCATGTAATTTTCCTGTGTCTGCATCTGTGTTACAAAGAGAGGCCTCTTCTCACAGCTTTTTATGAGAAAATGATTTGCTAGTAGAACTGCAAGATGCAGCATGAAGAGCAGGAAACAAGATTTTAATGAGGTGCATAAATTCTCCTCATCACTTTTCTTAAGAGGAGCCATAAGGAACATTGCATGAAGCTTTTAAATGCCTTTAAAATATAATAGAAAAGGCATCTCCTTAAAGTTATGTGGGAATGCTACAATGACATTATTTTCCATGAGGTGGAGGGCAGTGAAGTGAGGAAGAGTTCTCCACAGAGTGCAGGGTGTCATCCTAGGGCCTGAGTTTGGTGCTGGTTGGTTGGGAGTACAGAGGCTGGTTTGCTTACCTGACATGACAAAAGAGTTACTGTAGAGATGCATGAGCCTCAAAAAAAAGAAAGATAAAGTACTTTTTCTGTTCAGTCTTGAACACAGCCTGGAGATTTTTTTTTTCTCTGTGGTATGTTATAGTGGAAAATGTAATGGCTGTTTTATGTTTTGCAATTTTGGCTGCTGCAGTTCATCTGTGTCCACGATAAAAATGACTGTGGGACTGGCTGAGGCAATTATCACTCCCAAATGAGGTGTTGCTGTAGTAGACTTAAGATAGAGCTGCCTCTCCAGCAGAATGCTTTTGTGGGGAACAGACAAGAGCTGCTGCGTGTGCTAGGAGAAGATTTTCTACAGCTGCCTATTCATAGACAATTCAGGAAAGAGAGGTTGAATTCTAGATCAGTACAGAATCAAGCAGCTGTAGAAAGTGGTGGGAGGTAGAATTCTTGTAGCCCATCTTCCCTCTCAGCTGTGGTGGCTGCTGTGTGCAGGGCCAGCCCCCCCGGCTCAGATCTTTCTCTGCTGAGGTGCAGAAGCTGTTGATCACCTTATTGAACTGTATGGCTTTTTAAAAAGTGCATTTCTTTTGCTGCCTTATTCTTGTATAGGAAAGGGGAGGTGGCAAATGGGGAGAAAGAGCAGGTGTGTGGGCACAAAACTGCATTTTAAAAGTTGCTCTGTTCCTGTTAATGCTTCAGAATTGTCAAGCTGAGGTTATCTAGGCACACTTGATTAGGCAACCTTCATCACAAATGTTTCAGGGAGATGTTTGTCTTCTGGATTACTTTAGGCTTAGGTATTGTTTGTAGAATTGTCATTTTCAGTTGTTCTGAGTGTTTATTGTACTAACAACTGAAAGGTTTCCTTTACTGTTGTTTTTGCAATGTTACCATCAGCTTAAAAGAAAATAATGTCCCTGCTGTAATTTTTAGAGAAAGTTCAACAAGCAAATTGTTAATGGTTAACCTCAGAGACAGCAGTAAAACTCATTTTTAGAACTGCAAGAACTGTGAGTTTCATTTTTGTACTTGCAAATAAAAAAAAGGAGCAACTAAAATCAACCACAAAAACTCATCAAAGAATAACAAACAACAAAAACACCTCTATCACGAGTTCAACCAAAACATGAGTAAGAAGTATTTTAAAAAGAAACAAAAGAGGAAACTCTTGAGCTTATGGTAGTATTTTTATTCCATACATCTTTGCTTCTTAGGATGCCATATAGTGTATAAGCTGTGAGCAGCAAGTGCAGCAGGGTATGATGAGCTCCTTCATGGCACGGTGTTTAGCAGGTGGTGTGTGCATGTGAGGTGTGTGAGAAGCTCCAGTGCACGTGGCTCTTCCCTGAGCTGAGCTGTGCTCACTGCATTTTGAAATACAGGTGTCTGCTTGCATCTGAAATGGAAAGGAATTATTAAAATGTGGAGCAGTAAAGGGATATTTACATCTCTGGAGAATTGGAGACGTGATAAGAAATGGCTTTTGGGTGTTTTGTTCTTCTGCAATTTGTAAGGTTTTGCTTAAAAAGATATTACTGGCATAATTATCTTTTCAAGCACAGCTCAGAAAATCTCCCTCGCAACTGGTATGCAGCTATTTCTCAATACTCCTCTCCCCCCCGTAGGCTATTTTGGAAAAATCATCCTAATCTGAAGGCAGGGAATATACTGGCAGTTTATAAGTTCTTTGGTGACATGCTTCTCTCTTCCCTGTCGCCACAGCCCTCGGCAGAACAAGCTGTTCTAGGAAAAGTTGTTTTCCTGATGTCAGTAAACCTGTGGCTCTGCTGAGAACAGGCTGTCAGTCTAGAGACCTATTTCTTCATAGCTTTACTAAAATAACATGTGCTAACAGAAAGAGAGCCTGGTGTGTCCCTCTGTGCTGCAGAGCAGGGAGCTTTGCTTGGATTTTTAGAAGACTCCCTTAGAATTGCCACTGCCTGAAAGCTGCCATGTCTGTCTGTCTGTCTGTCACTGCAGGCCTTTTTTACTGTGAAAAGTGCTGGCACAGCTAAAAGGCAATAAATGCACTGCAGAGGTGAGATAACTGTGTTGGCCCAAGTGTGAGCTCCGTGATACTGGTGAAGAAGGCTGCTTTTTCTGGCACATGGCTTCTGGCAGGATGGCTATGGGATGGTGGGTACAAACTGTGTTGGCCAAAGAGCTCTTTGGACCTCTGCGTCTCCCTTCTTTGCCTTCCCTGCAGCTCTCTTGCAGCAGAGTGGTCAGCCTTATCCAGCAGTTAACTTTTAATTGGTGTTTGGTTTGATTTTTGGGTTTCTGATTTAACACATGATATTCTGTAACTTTCATTCTGGAAGCAAGATGAACAAGTGCCTTAATATTTAAAGGGAATGTGATCACTTTGCCGAGGTTTTGGAACACTGTAGGTGATCTTTATCTGTTTGCAAACCCCTATCCATTTTACATGGACTAACAGCAAACTAATAATAGGCTCTCTTTGCTTAGCTGCGTTTGTGGTCCTCTGTAGAGGGAATGCCTGGTTCTGTGTAATGCACTACAGGGGTAAAAAAACTATTAGTCCTGGAGCATAAGAAAATTCTCTGTAACCACCCATACTGGGGAGAGAGAAAAATAAGTAAAATCATGTGCTGTTCTTTGAGAAGGTCTAGTCTGCTTTTAGAAACACTATAGTAATGAGATCTGTTATTCAGAGACCTGGGATACTTCTACCATTGCAGAAGTTGACTTGTAGGATGAGGAATTGAGAACAATAGACCTAAATAACTTCTTAAATTAACTGGGAAAATTCAGTAACTCGGTGATTTACATATGAAAAAAGGCTTGGTCATTTAGTGAATTAAGTGGCACAAAGCCTTGCCTTGCAGCTATTTATTTGTAATAAAAATGAAGAGTTTAGCCAAGGATAGAAGAAGTAAAAACATTAGCTGCTTCAGTCTAGAATTTCCCTCTGAAGATGCCTTTAACTATTTGCTCTTGTTCCCTCTTCCTTCCAAACCAGTTCCAAACTCTTAGTGGGCAGGTGGGATGACTTCGGCCTTGGTTTTGGTTCCAAGTGCTTCAGCCCCAAAGTGGACCTTCTGTACCTTCCTGAGCTTGTCACTGATGAGTATTGCTGTTGTTTGGTGCCACGGTGCACTGGCAGTGCAGCTCTGCACAAGTAGGACTACCATGGAATAAAACACATGGATGAAATTGCCAGTCTGCAGAAACTGATAACATTAAAACTTGGCTCCCAAGCTGCTTCTTCCATTACTTAAACATGTGAATCAGTCTGGTTCTTAATGATTTGGAAAGGGTGTTTTCTTTCCAAGTCAGTTAAGTAAACTGGATGAGCTGACTGACAGTAAATAGGTTTCTCCCATTACACATCCCTTTTTCCTACATCTTTGGAGGGACAGACAGAATTTATGTGCAGGGAACCTATTGCTGTTTCTTCCTCTTGCAATATAGACAGCTGATATAGTGTTCACAGCTAGAACCTCCCTTTCTGTAATTCTTGAATAAATGAAAGCAGCTCGTAGTTATTGCACAATCTGGTAATTGCAAACAAAACCTTCTTTGGATCTGGTTTCGCAACTGTATTGGTGTATGTTGATGTTGTTTTGAATGTGTATTTGAACCAGTTGTGGGAGAATTTATTGTGAAAACGAGAAACTTTGTGTATTAAGCAAACTCCACCAAAACACCCCAAATCAAAGAAAACTATAACTGTACACACACACACAACCTCCCATCCTGTAGTGCTTGTAAATCCAGATGCAGTCTGGGTTAATTTTTAAATCTAATGAACATTTAGTTGACATTCTGGCCTTTAGGCTGAATATTGGCCAAATACAGTGGTTTCAGTTCTTAGCTAGAACTGACTTTGGTATCTGTGCTGTACTTAGTTATAAAGAGACATGTATGGAGCTCACGGTGTCTCAGCCAAGGGTCCTGTGTTCAGTACTGTTTCCTCTCAGCTCCCTTAACAGTGCTTATTCCTGTAACTTGTTTTCTGATTTGGCCATAATTTGTGCTAGCCAAAATAGGAGAAAAAGTCCTATTTTCAACCACAGCAGGAGGAAACACCAGAATCATGTTTGAAAATAATCCCCCTATCCTCTTGAAAAAGTCTGATAGAAATGCCATATAAAATATGGTGTTGTGAAGAAAACTCTCTTCTGTGTCCCAACCCCATCTTCTGGTAATTTTGTCTTCACTTCCCTGTTCCTTTGTTCATCGATTAAATATCAAGTTAATGGTTTCCTTTTGTAAAAATTGCTTCCTTGAAAATGGGCCATCTCCTCCCTCGAAGCCTAATGACGGAAAAGTACAGATGATATTGATATAAGCTGTGTTTACTTTAATGTAACAACTTGAAAGGCTGTGTACAGTAATCTGCCAAGTGAATAATGGTTTGGTTTTACTTGTTCAGTATTTCTTTCCCCTAGAGAGGGGGAGGTCTGAACAACCAGTAGCAGTTGGTTAGGTTAATAAGATGCATTTAAAAGGTCTTTAATTAAGCCATGCAGTTTTCTTAGAAAGCCCTTGAACTATTCTTTCACCCCTTCCTCTTCTGTTTCATGTGGGTGAGTGCAAATAAGATGGGAGTGCAAGGGAGGCACAGGCACAGACTAGATACAGATCTAGGATCCTGCTTACACACAGCAGAGTCTCAATGGAAAGTAGGAAACCAGAGGAGGATTGAAATGGTTTGTGTGAGTTCAGCTGGCCAAGGGTGTGCTGAAAGCTGAGGCAGTGGTGAGAATTGACATGCCAGGGCACAGCAGGGTGAATGCACAAGGTGTTGTTACAGCTGCTGCTCCAGATTTTATTGTCTCCTCTGGGTTTTTCTATGCTGTCCTCATTTGGGGCCAAATTGTAGCCTTCAGCTTGTACACCAGGTTCCAGCTGGTCTACCCTTTCCATATCTTTTGAGAAGCTTCAACAATAAGGCAATATTGTACTTTAGTGGAAAAAGAAATTTATGCCAGTATCTAATTTTCTGACTTCCTTTGGCTTTTAAGTTTCAAGTCCACTTCCAAAGGGTGTTCCTAGTTAAGAGCTCTGCTTGAGCTTGTGCTCAAAAATAATTCTTGACCGGGAGCTTTTACACAGAGAATGGGTTTTGATGTGTATAAGCAAGTGCTCAAAATGTATTCCTGATTCACAGCTTGAAACTGATGAGTGACAGAAAAAGAGATATAAAAAACAGAGGGATATTAACCTTACAAGTTCCTGTGTTCTTTCTCTGTTGCATGCATTACTACAAGCACCACATTTCTAAGCAGGGCTGTTAAGTGAAAAAATGGGGAGTTAAGGCACAATTTCCTAGTTGGGAAGGATTCTAAGAGCTGTTCTGAGGATTAATGGAAGTTTCAAGAAGAATCGAAAAATGCATAAATAGTGAGACACTTTCCTTACTCCCTTTTTTCAAGTGGCTTCCAGAAATACATACAGCAAGTTTTGCTTTGCAGAATTTTACTCTTGTGCAACCTATGCTTAGTCACTGTGGTAACCAAGAAATTGGGCAAGATGTAAAAGTTACTGAATGTGTTAAAAAGTATGTGTGGAGAATGTTATCCTGTGGTTCCAAATTACTATGATCAATTAGCATTTTCTTGAAAATACCTACCTTTCTACAGATGGCTTGACTGGATGTTACCTGGGTTATGTGAGGTGTTAGCTGCTGTTGCAGGTGTTATTCATTCTGTTTGTGGATGTTTTATTAATGAATTTTGAGGCCAGTGAGAGAGTGCAGAGAGATGAAGCAACCCTGAGTCAGCGCATGCCTGTGATGATGTGGGAAGCTGTCTGCTTGGACACAGGTTGTTCAAGGGGCTTTCTGTGCTTGGCACTGAGTGTAGCCCTGGGCAGACAGTCAGGGGGTGAGGAAAAGTCCAGCAGCCTGCATGTGAGAATGCAAAACCTTCTCCAGGAGCTCGGTGCGGTGGTTCCTGTAGGGCATCTGCTCTGTCCCTCGGTGAGCAGAGCACAGACCTCCTGCCTCATCCTGAGGGCAGGGAGTGACTGTTGTTGGGAACATGCGTGGGAGGGCAGGGATGAGGAACCCCGAGAAGAGGCCGTGCTGATTCATTCTCCTTCCAAGTCTGTTGCCACCATGGTGTTGAGGACAGGAACTCATTGGCTGTTGCCATGAAAATACTCGTAAGGGCAGAGGCTTGGAAGGGAGTTATCAGAGAAAGTGATGTATTCCCTGGAAGGTGTCTTGAGTCACCACTGAGTGAATGGACAGAATGCTGGATGCACCTGGTGAAACTCCTGGCATGTATTTCTGTGGCACTTTGGTGTGATTTTCCAGCCTTGGTCACAAGCCTGGTGTGAAATCACCACAGTCATTGCCTGGGCAGATGCAACTTCCTTTGGCTGTCAGGTTTCACTCCTTGAAGAGGTGGTCAGTTTTTATGGAAGTAGAACTTCCTTGACAGTTTTTGCTTTGCTCTTAGAGGCATAAGAAGTGAGGCTGTGTTTACAGAGGAATGCACCCACTCACAGGTGTCTGGCCAGGGACTCTTCCCCAGTTTCACCCAATCTCTTGGCAGCAGTCGCTCCCACGACTGCTTATGCCACACTGGCCCATCTGCAGTTGTGCTGCTTGTCCTGTTCCTGGTTTTGAGATCCTGCCGAAGAGGAGTCTCTCTGTGTACCCATGAGCACCTCCTGCCCATCCTGGGCTGCTTCACCAGCCTCTGCCTGACAGGCATCAGCTCATGAGGCTCCTGCTGTTGCATGAAGTTGTTTGCTCAGTTGTTTAACAAAGTGCTTTTAATGGAAACATAAAACCTGATAGAAATACAAAGCCTAATGGAATAATCTCTTAATTGCAGTGCTGTAAATGACTATTCAGCACATGATTACTGTACTTCCAGGGGGAACAGCAAGGAGGAAAGAATATTGAATGAAGGACACTAAACACTTCAGCTGCTAAGAATGATGATTTATTGCCAATCTGAGCAATGGGCTAAGCAAGGCAAATAAACTGACAATAGTAAGTGCTTTTGGAGGTAGAAGTTGCCTCATTCAGGGTATTCACTGTGTGCAACATGTAAATTCTACCAGGATAAAAGCACAAAGAGTGATTAATTAATAGTGACAAGATACTCATGCATGCAGTGTCCTTAGGCAACCCAGGAAAAGTATTAATCAGCACATTGCCCAATTATTGGCAGATAACTCCTGGTGTGTGGTAGTTTGCTATTTCAGCTAGAAAACACATTGTCCCTCTGCCTCCCTGGAAAAATCATGGGGCTTGCTGTGTTACGTGGTTCACAAAAAATACCTCATGTTTTTAAGCAGCCAAAGAGATGTGCTCAGAGGCACACTGACATCTTTTTTTGGGAATTGCTGCAAGCCTTTGAAGATACATCAGTTCTTAGAGAAACTGTGTCCATCCTTCTGATATCTCACCTAGGTTAGGCAGCAGCAGGCGAAACAGCTGTTAGCTGGGTATTGAGCTGGCTGTTGATTTGGTGTACAGCTGTGTGCTCTCCAGAGCATGGTTAGCAGGGAGCATGTTCTCTAGGAGCACTCAGATGCTGCTCAGGGAGGCGAGGTAAGTGCTTTGGAATCGGCCTTGCTCATTCCCCAGCAGCACTCCTCTTTCCCAAGATGTAGTTCCCGGTGCTGCCTTAGCAAGGATGCCTGACTTCACCCGCCTGCAGAAGCCCCAGCGCTGCTCGCGCCGTTCGTGGCACGTCTGGGACATGCCCGGTGCCTGCTGGGCTCTGCCAGGCGCACGCAGAGGCAGACCCAGCTCCAGGCTTGCAGCAGGCAGCCCCGAGGTTTCCAGTGTTTGCAGTGGCCTGGGCGCTGCCAAAGCCGCGCTGCTGTCCCGTGGGAACGGGAGCTGTTGCTTTTGGTGCGAGCCAGAGGGTGATGTTCCCGCTGCCTGCGGTGGAGCTGAGCACTTGCTGGTATCTCAGCCTGCTTCCAGGGCCAAGTGAAAATAGGTGCTTTTTAAACAGAGGTGCAGATGATGTGGTGAAAATGTGGCTTGTGTTTGTTTTGGTTTGGGTTTATAAAAAATGTTGTTGTTTTGGTTTTTAGTTGTAAAATAAGAAAGATGTTGAATAATTGTGTAAAGAATTGAAGTGGGAAAGTATTTGTATCCAGTTTATCATTATTCTTTAAAGGGATAGCTTTTTGTAGTTGCTAAAAGTAACAGTTTATGTAAACATTCTTAAAAAGCAGGAAAAAGGAAAGATAAGATACTTCAGAGTGTATTTTGGAGGCGTATGTGCTTTGCAGCGTGCATTAGGCATGCATCAGTACCTGCCTAATGCACTCTGTCATGGATTATTGCTCTTGCTTAGATTGAACACTTGCCAAGCTCTTTCAGAATGACAATGAGATGCTTTGTTCAAGCTGATGATTCGATTGCAGTTTGAAACTCCAGCACGGAGAGGTAGTTGGCTACGGAGCATGTGCACCTCTTAATAACATGGAAAACCAGATACAAACCATAGGAAAGTTAGCAGGCCCTTCTGTGTGTAGATGAAAAAACCAGAAAATACTTCTGGAATAATTAGAATCTGGCAGAGAATGCAGGAAAGGTTTTAAAATAGGCTTTTCAGCATATAAACAGATCTTTTCAACAAACATTGCTAATCTCGTTATGCTTCTATGTAGTCCTTGCTATGCAGATAAGACTGGTCCAACCTGTTACTTGGTACATGCTGTTATGTAAGTGAAAAATTCAAAAGGATAGGAAACCTTTCTTTCATGCATGATGTGTTTGCTGCTAATTCCTATGAAAATATGAAATAATTAATCTTTCATATTTTTTAACTTTTTAACTTTTCTTAATCTCAATTTAGTTACAGTACTATCCTGTTCTTAGCATGTTAAATTTGATTTATTCAGTTGTTTCGGAAGGATTTACAGTAAGAATGTTTCACAAGAAATGTTATGAAGTTGCTCTTATGTTTAATAGGTTGCAGGGAATTAAAGATTCAGGAGGCAGAGTTGCACATATCCATATTTCTGAGACAGTTTCAAATGCTTATATTTGCAGGTTTTGCTTTTGATGACTCACAGAAAATTAAACCACTGATATCATTTGATGTGGAGTTAATTCTTTGAGCAGTTTCAGGTTTGCAGTCAGGAAAGGAGCAGATTCTCAGCTGATGTTACATTTCACACGCTGGGCTTTGAGCTGCATTGAGCTGTCAGGTCTGGGAGTCTGTGTTGGCCCTCATCTGGGATGGTCACAGAGGGAAGAGAGGAGGATCCTTCGGACTGTGCAGGAAATCTGAGGTGAAAAGCTCTTGGGCTCTGCAGAGGTCTCACTTCCAGCCCTTCCAAGCTGTCTGACAGCATTTACAACAAGCTGGATGAAGTCAGGTCTTTAAGAAATGGGGGTTTGGGCATGGCTGAAGGGAACCAAGCTAAGGTGAGCTGTGTTTGAAGTGAGAATGTGGCAATACGTGTATGTTGTGGCACCTGTGGACCACATGGCAGAGTGACTGATGGAATAGGAGCTGCTTGTCAGAGCATGGACAAGGTCAGCTGATAGCAGGCTCCTGGGGAAAAATCAGTGACATATTCACTTGGCCAGATGTGCAGGGATGGTAGCTGTGGATGGTAGTGTGAGAACTTTTGTATGAGAAGGGATTTAAAATGCACACTCATGAAGCAGCTGCTCACTAAACAATTTGGGTTTTCTTCTACAAACTGTGTATCTTGTTGAAATTCTTTTTTTACTGTGGTGGAGAACAGTAATGTTGAGGTTTTTTTAGTGGCATTTAGGAAATTCTAAATGCTGCTAATACTAAAATCAATGAACAAAAGGCATGTCCACTTTAATAATTTTTAATGTAGTCCTAAACCAGAAAATTTACTGCATTTGACTTCCTGCACATGTAGTAAGCATTTCAGTATTCTCTCAAAGAACTAAGGTAGTAAAATAGATTGCAAGGTTTGAACCTTTGATTTAACTTGCAAAATTATTTCACATGGAAAAATTAAACATTAATTTTCTGAAATTTAACAGCTAATATCACCTGGATTGTTATTTTTCCTTTTTAGCATTTCTGTAACTTGCTTTTTATCTTAAAGCTTTTTAACTGAGAGTTCTTTCAAAGGCTTATCAGTTTTATGAAGATGCTGGAGAAACTGTAACTGGGTTGGAGGGGACCATTGGGATTTGCTTGACTGAGTACTTCTGTGCTACATGAGGAATACTTGGATATCGGGTGGAAAGAAACAGTAGGTCCAAGCAAGCATTGCTTAATTTCCTATAACCACTAAGGCAGAAATGTGTGTGAAACAAAATGTTGCAATTGTGTGAAAAAAATGAATTAAAATAGGTTTGGGAAATTAATATTAAAGGTAAAAATGTTTTTTCTTGATCCCTTAATAATTTGGTTTCTTTTCAAATAGTACTAGTTTACAACAGTCTTTTTACTTAATCTCTCATAGTTTGCCAGTAAAGGACATTGTTTTAGAGCATACTTTCAAGAAATAGAAGCCTGATTTCATTTTTACATTCTGCTTTTTGTGCATTACTACTGCAAACACACAGTTCACTTCCTGCCTCTAAACCTATTGATTTTACTGAACAGGAAGAACAGCAAAAAAGGTATTTCAAGGCAAAAGTAAATGAGCAGGTAGGATATGTTTTTTATAAGGTAGAATGTAGGTTGTACCCTGTGCATTTTCCCAGGCAAGCCTACAACAGTTCATTGCAGGTGCTGGATTTCTGCCATTGAGATGAGGAATTCAGAGGCAGATGGGTACAGTGGGAGATTTCATGCACCACTTCACTGAAGAAAGGCTTCAGACTGCTTGGGCAGCAGCTGATAACCACTGCTGACTATTCAAGTATGCCTTGTTGGCTTTAGGGACACTGATATTTTGCTAGTGGTGGGTGTATTAATAAAATATCACCATCCTGCCTCTGTGTTTCCTCTGGGGAACACCTTGTCCCCATGCTGGACAGTTGTGCACATATATACATGCTCTGAAAGGATTGCTGTTCACCACGTGGTGGTTACCCTGCTCATGCAGCTCATTTAAAGAGCCCTGCCAGAAAGATTTGGCATAGAGATAACAGCTGAAGCCAGGCACTGGAGTGCAGAGTGCTGGAGGATCTGGCCAGGTTTAACGAAACTTAAGAGTTGGCTCTTTTCCACTGATTTTACTCCAGTCACATAATTTTCCTGAGCTGGGGTTTGTAAGACAATGAGTTAAATTTGTTTGTGTGTCTCAGGCTGACTTAAACAATCAGGAGAAGTGCATGATGTTTTTTATTGTGAGTGACATGTAGATAATCAAGAGGAAGAAACACTGTGGGAGGGAGTAATGCTGCAGGGTAGTCCATTCCCAAGTAGTGAGAGGTGTTCCAGGTGCTTGTTAATACTGGTGGAGAGCAGAACGTGTCAAGCTGCGTCTCTTATGGGTCTACTTACCTTAATTTTTCTTGCTGCCTCCCTACTACCTGAGCATTGACTATATCCGAATTGCAACTGTGCTGCTGTGACATGGCTGTGTGTGAGCTCAAGTCTATACGCTCAGTTCACGGCAGTTGCTGAGTGCTTTACCTCCGTTTTCATTAAGGGGAAAAATCCAGCTCGCAGCAAGCTCCAGGGGCTGCTGAAGGTGCAGAGGCAGGGGAAGGTGCCGCTGGAGCTGTTGCTGCAACAGCGGCTGGGGCACAGGGCTGGTGACCCTGCTGTGCCAGCATCCCTCTGCTTGCCCTGTGGCAAGTCGGGAATAATGCCAGGTTGTGTTTTGTGGGTGAGAGACTCCGTGACTGCAGCTGACTTTTTCCCATTTTTGTGGATTTAAAGGTCACTTCTGAGAAAATCGTGGGTGAGTCAAAGTCCCCTCTCGGCTGGAGCAGGATCTGCTCAGCAGGGAATGTCGATTCTCCATGGAAGCGGATTCTCAGACAAAGCCAGGATGTAGCACGCTGTCACAGGGATCTGGGTGTACCAGCTGAGCCTGGCCAGATTGGCTCTGGGTCTGAGAGCTCCCTGTGCGAATAGGCTCTTGGGGCTGTGTGAAAATGTTTGCTCAGCTGTGCAACAGAGAAGTGTAGATGAGTTAGAAGCAAACTGAAGCTTCCCATTTTGATAGAGAGCGAAGTTTAGAATAACTTATTTTTCACTGTCATCTCTGCAAAATAAACCGATTTGGGCAACTGTCCTACCTGTATCCTGACAAAGGTAACTTTTTGATCCTTGCTGATGAAGTGAGAAGATGGGCTTCTCATGCTGCTCACATGGAAGTTCAGTCTTGTCACGGTTGGGTCACCGCAATCAAGGCTGCCTGGTGTGCAGCTATGACAGGGTTCTTAAAACCTGGGGTACTCGTCCTGGACTCAGGTCCCATGCGAGGCTGCACTTCTAGAGCTGCTCCATCAGCTGCAGCCAAGGCTCCAGCAGCTTGGATTCTTTCTTGCATACCCGTCACTGAAATGGCACTTGAGTTGCAGATCTTTACTCACCTACCCACAAAGACACGCATGCCTTCAGGGCTGAATGGCAGTCAGACCACTCACGTGGCTTGAGGAAAGCCTGGGATGTATGCCTGAGTCTGCCACGTACTGAACGCCTTGCAGAGGCGAAGCGGTCAGGATTTTTCACTGCACATACCCGGTGATTTAAATTTTTCACATTTCCTGCTTTGCCTGCCACATCCAGAACAAACAAAGCCTTAAATTCATCAACTCCTTGTCTGCTTTCCTTGTAATTACACTTCACACAATCACACCTTCTTAAAAGCCCTTCTAGTGTATTTGCATTTAAATGGAGAATGACAGCTTTCGTGTTCCCCGTCTAACTTATAATTAACACCTTTTCTGACTGTTCTATTAACGTCACCTATGTGGGGAGAGGCTGAAAGCCTGCGTTACTTTAGAGACTTCATTTCTGCAGCATCACAAGTGCAGATGCTGCCTCTTGGTTTGTTCAGGTCTTCGGCTATGGCGCCATAGTTGTGTCCTCTATAATTGTCACATTTTTTCAGATTTCCTACGTTGCTGTTGTACGTGGCATTTTATGACTAAATAATAGATTTTAAGCATTTCAGGGTGTGAGGGAAAATCCAAGTAATAAACTTTTCACTAGTTTGCCTTTTTTGAGTAGGCACAAAAAAGGTTGTTACTGTCAGTTATTTGCATCTTTTGACAAATCTGCTTTTTCCTCTTTTGAGACTTAAGTGGTTTGTGGACCACAGGCTGAGAAATCTTGGGGTGTGTTTTTAAGTGCATAGCCATTTGCACTGGGGTTTAGGCTCAGTCTATGAAGGATCTGTCATGTTTGAAGAACATCTGAGAGTTCCCAGTTCCTGCAAAAGTCACTGGGCGCTGCAGGGGCTCAGTTCTTAGGAAAAGATCAGGCTTACTCCTGGGAACTGCTTGATGATCAAAGGCCTATTGATGCTGAAAGGAAGCAAAAGCCTTTTAATGGCTGAGTAATGAATATAATTTTAAACTTGGCAGCAGTGGGAGGAAACAAATAAGTAAGAATTTGAACCCAGAGATTACCATAGTAGAGGCTGAGTGAGAAGATGATTAATGTTATAAAAGTAGAACTGTTTTTTTTTTTTTTTTCTGGCAAAGGCGAACTTAACTTCTACTTAAACAAAGTGGCAGTTCCCTTCTGCCTGTTACAACATCCCAGCCTTCTCTGCTTCAGTTTTTTTTTGGTGTAACCTAGAGGGCTCTGTGTTCAAAACATAAAAAGAGGTGTATTCAGGATCATTTTTCCATATGCTTTGAAGGAAAGGTTACAGCAGTGCTGCATTTTCTTGGAATGTTTATTTTTTTCCCCAAAAATATTTGACAGGAGATTTCTTACAGTCATTGTAGATAAACAGGTGGGCTATGAGGCCTTGATCTCTTGCTCAGTGGGTCTGATGCCCCGTCACATAGTCAGTAAACAGGGCTGGATAGCTGCGATGAGTTGAAGGAGCTAGAGGAAGCTTCTTTCAAAATCTTGAAAAGCTAATTCCAATTCGTATCACTTCAGTGTGAAGATATGTATTTTTGGGAAGCATGTACCAAAGCTGATTGATGATGCAGAAAATTATTGACTAACTCTACCATCTGTTGTACTTCTACCCTATATTTTTCTCTTACCACTTATGTATGTTCGAACTTTGTATTTTCTGAGAAATAGTGTTTGATGCAAAACAGAACTTAAAAGATTCAGCAAGTCACAACTTGGTGATGTCTCCATAAAGGAAAGGAAGCATAGGTTGGGACAGGGAGTTTTTGATGCTGTTTGTATTAGCTGTAGTGTTGTCCTTCCATATGCTTGTGTTGCAGTCACTGTCAGGCTGCGTAGGTGATACCAGTGTGAGAGCTGAGCACAGCTGTGATGCTTAGGAGCTTTCTGTGCCATGCCTTTATCCATTTTTCTTTTCAAGCTGATGAATGAAACTGCATATTTAATCTTGGCAGATGTGAGCTCGGCTCTATAAATTTTGGCAATTCTTCTGTGAAAATTTTAATAGGAGA
Organism: Chloebia gouldiae; assembly: GCA_003676055.1. NCBI lineage: Eukaryota > Metazoa > Chordata > Aves > Passeriformes > Passeridae > Chloebia > Chloebia gouldiae. Next base: position 7,004,637 of record QUSF01000025.1, read on the forward strand.
TGAGCCAGGGTGCTGCGGCAAGGCTGCATCCTTGTGATCTCTGTTTAATTATTTTTGGGGATGATGTGTCTTACCTTAAGCAAAAATACGTTTCTCAGTCATGATCAGCAGTTTCTCACATTGGAAAAAGAATCAATTTTAATGGAAAAACAGCTTCAATAAATTTGTGTTTTCCTGCAGTTGTACTAAAATGAAACGTTGTGTCTCGGTGTTTCAGAGGAAGAGGTTCTACGTGTTGAGACGGAAGTGAATGTTTTCTAAGTGTTTGCTTTTTAGCCTTTTTCTGTCTCCCTTCCTTGCATCTGGATAATTCCTTCTGGGAGCCAGCACTAGATCTTATAACAATTAAAGCAGATTTTAATTTTAATTTCATTTTCACTTGGAGAACACATGGGACAGAAGAGGCAGAATTTCTTCCTGCACTAGTCTATTTTTTGAAAATGTTGTCATGGTCTGGATTGTCACATATCAGCATTTGAATCTATGTAGTAAGGGTTGGCATGTCACTGAGAGCAGCTTCAGAGCACGTCGGTATTTTATGGCTTCTGTTGCAGACCCAAGTCTGGATGATGTTGTGGGTCAGGGTGTGTGTTTTGCTGAACTTCCTGAACCAAATCCCTTATTATGGGAGCCAGTGCTTTGCCTTCACCTTGGACTGCTTTGAGCTTAGCAGAATTCTACTGTTTCAGTCTGTATCAAAGCACTATTTGGGTTTTTTTTTGTGGGGTGGGGGTGATTTGTGCATGTATCCCTCAACTCCCAGGCTCCCTGCTTGGTGTGCTGGTGCCAAACCTCGAGGTCCAATTTCCTGAAGCATTTCTGCAAACCAGTAAGGAAGAGCTTGGGGGTTGTTTTGAGGTTTTTCTTGAGTTCTCATTCTAGGAAAATCTGAGTATCAAAGCTGTGAGTCTGAAGAGGTTCCTGAAGAGCAGATGTTGCCATTGAGGCAGGACGGGGACAAAGAGACTCCAATTCAAAAGACAAGAAGCAAGTTGATTTATTTCAAATGCACCGCTCTTTTATAGGGAACATCGTGCAGACCAATTTCATTGGCCTTAAAGTAAAAACATCTCACACCATTGGTGCGCTCTGAATGACGCACGGTGGCAGAACATACCTATAAACAATGTGAACAACGAGAGAGATAGAGAATTATTTACATTCCTTTCCAGCTCTTTCCCAGGCCCAGCCTGGTTAGAAAACCTCTCTTTTCCTCTCTGACTGAACTGAGAATATCCATAGCAGGAGCTGGGGTTCTCCCTGCAGCTGTGGCAGTAGCTGTGCTCACGAGGGACATGTTGCTGGAGCCTGGCAGACGGCGTCTCCGCATGGGTTTCCTTGCTGGCGCCTGGCAGGACATGGAGACCTCCTCTCCTCTTGGCACGGGGCCACGCAGGGCCTGAGCTGACCGTGGTTCTCAGAGGTTTTCTGCCTGGTTTCCTGACACTTGACCTTAGGGAGCTGCTGCTGGACTTACAGCATAGCCCAGGTTTTCAAAAGATTTTCATGACACCTATATGATAAAATAGAATTTGAAGGGGTTTTAGCTCTTGTCTTCAGTCAGTTTAAGGTCTTCTCTGCAGCTTAGAGAATGGAAGGTTGCTGCTCTCAACTGCATTATTAAATAAGTAGCTATTTAGTGTTTCTTCCGCTTATCCTTCTGCTTTTGAAATTCTAGCTCTTTCTGTTAAGTTGGAGGAAAACTCGGAATGAAAATTACATTGACCCCCTTCAGACAGGGTGAATGGTGATCCTGAGCAGCAAAGGGGAGGGGCATGACCCCTGGCCTGGCTGCAGGGGCAGTGGCTGTGTATGGCCAGCAGCCCGGGCCACTGCACCCCGTATTGAAGATTGGGCAGTGCCCGGTACTCCCGTAGGTGTGTGAGCACCCGTGTCCGCTGGGAGATTCCCGAGCAGGCACCTTTGTCTCCTCTTAAACCTTCAGGAATTGGCACTATGGCAAATAGGCAGTGTCCCTGCCCTTCCCCTCTGCCCCCCCTCCACACTCTTTAGAAAGAATTTATTGCTGGGAAGAGAGCTTGGGGTCAAGGAAGGTTCAGGGAAAGAAGAGGCCTTTAGAGGTATTACAGCTGCTGTCTTTGCAGCAAGCAGCACGTTAAGTTATTTTACATTCGGTGTCAGGGTACATATAGGAAACATAGCTGCTTCTCATCATAAATATTGTTCTGAGAGACTCAAGTGGTTTAGGGTTTTCCTTTTGTTTGAATGTATTCAGAACCTCTGAGCAAAACAACTTGATTACTCTGAGTTTGGGTGTTTGCCAGCCTAGAAATAGAAGGACATCCGTAATCCACATGGATGTAAGCACAGTGTTTTAGTATAAAGCAATTTTCAGGGTCATAATATGTGGCCTGCCTTTTTGTGAAACACATTCATTTTTAAAAAAGCATTTGCAAGCCTACAGTTTTAAATAGTGGATCTAGCCAATATTGCTTCTAGTTTTCCTTATCATTTTTCCTAAGTTTTTATGTTTTGCAGTTGATGTTTCCCACACCTGACTGCACAAAGCTTTTCTGGCACACATGGTGCAACTGCCCAATTAACTGCTTATAGATAGAAAATTGCAGACATGCAAAATTACATCAGATGCACAGCGGAAATGGTTCTGTTATGCATTTTATTATAGAAGGATTGTATGTATTTACTGAAGCAGTGGTCTGTGATTCCTGCTTTCTTTTATGAACGTTTAAAATTGTTTGCAAGAGTAGGATACATAGCTATTAATGGACACTTTTGTTTTGCTGTATTTGGAAACAGTTTGGCAGTAGCAAAGTTGGAAACTATGCTAAATGTGCACAGTCTAACCCCTGGATATATTTTTCTGCCTTAGTGGTACAAGTACATCCTTACTGCAGTTCCATACATAGAAATTTGCCATCTGTCAGCGTCATTTTCCAGAGCTCCCATTGAGTCAGGAAACCCCCTCTGCAGCAGTCAGACCTCTTGGTTAACTGCTACAGCAAAGCCAGTCCTCTGCCTCTCCTCTAGGGATGATTAAATTTGCAGTAGGTGGCTGTTGGTATAGCATTTGGGAAGATGTCACTGGTAGGGAGGACAAGGTTCTTCCCTTGCAAAGTGGACACTTGAGAATTTGCGAGTATGAAGAGGCATATAGGAATTGTATGTATACAGTAGACTGTGCAGTAGAGTAGAAATAAGACAGGAGAGAGATGCCTGCATACTTTTTTTTCCCCTGATGTCTATAAAGATTAGAGCAAGAGATTCCCTTGTTTTGCAGTAGAACTTCACAGGCAAGGTGTAGTTTAAAGGATCTGGCTTTCTGTGAAGTATTTCTGCAGTACATGTGACACGGGTTTATTGGTGCTTTGGTGTGGGGATGGTGGAATTGAGTGCATGCAGATGTGGTTGAGGAGGAACAGGGGGATTTGACCTGATGTTTTCTGAGTTTCTGAGACCTTTCTAAATTTTTTTGCGTGATTGTTTTAAATGCAGCTACATGGGTTTCCTGGTGAGCAGCTTTCAAGCCTGTTTATTGCCAAGAGTAGCATTGCCTTGTTTTTTGCCAAGTAGGCAAAGTTCATTCTTTGAAAGAGGCAACACCTTCAAAATAATGGATTCTCTTTTACTCCTGGGTGAAGAACTGGGGTGGAAGTCTGAAGAACAAGAATGTTAGTTTTTCACAGTTATTGTTGCAAATGGATTTGCCAGCTGGTGTGCTTGTCACCCCCACTGACTTCTCCTCAGTTTGTTTCACAATGAAATGGATGGATAGCTTTTTACTTCCTACTGTTCTTGAAGGATGGTGTCAGGAGTAGAAATCACTGAGAAGGATGCATATACCTTGTGTGCCACAACACTGTGTTGTGCAGCAAATTCTTGATGTAACTGATTTGTCAGTTGTAACCATCCCATGGATTTCAAAATTACTTTCATTCTGGATGCTGTTATACCATTGTCCGAAAACAGGGTTTCTATACAAAGTAGATACTTATTGATAACAGTGGTGTACTGTGTTAATCATCCTTCTTTTCTCTCCTTCCTAAAGCTTGTGCAATGAGGACAGAAACTTGCTGCGGATTCGAGAGAAAGAGAGACGGAGTCAGGAGGCTCTGGAAGACAAAAAACAGTTCTCTGAGAAAACTCCCCTCTTTGCAGAACCCTACAAGGTAATGGTACAGGGGGGTAATGGTAGGGAAAGAGAGAGGAAAGAGGATGGGGGTGGAAGAGAAGAGCTGTGGCTTTGCATAGGGTGTAGCAGACTTAAGCATGATAAATACAAACACAGCATCTTCCCATCTGTTTTAATTTCAGTTCCTCAGAGTGTGTGGTTGAATCTCTGGTGGTTGTGCAAGAGCAGTATGGTCTTCAGGCCAGCCTCCTGTAGTTTGAGCGATAGTGCTCAGGAGTAGCTTGCAGCTGTCTGCCTGCAGCTGTGGGTATAACAAATGAATCTGATGTTTGCACTCCTGGAGGCTGCAGGTGCACCAAGCTTGGCTTGGAATAGCTGATAGTGGCTCAAGCAGTGCCATCTGCTTTGGAGAGATTTGCAGGATCAAGATGACCTTGCCTAATTTCACTCATGGTGATGTGTGATGATTAAGTTAAGATCCTGAAGAATGTCTCTTCCTGAGCTGGATCTCTTGGGGGGCTTTTGAAATGTCCACCTCTTTGTTCTTCTGTTGCAGACTAATAAAGGAGATGAGTTGTCAAGCCGAATTCAGAACATGCTGGGCAATTATGAAGAGGTCAAGGAGTTCATGAGCAACAAATCTTGTCAAAACCTTATAGGGATTCCAAAGAGCGCTGCCCCTCAGTTTCCCCCCGGACAGCCTGATCGCCCGTACCTCCCTGAGAAGGCCATCCATACATTGCCATCTTCATTCCAGCACCTGACCCGCCGTCCACCCGTGGGACCCATGGTTGTACCCCCTCGTCCTCCAAGCCACTCCAGTCACTACCAAAAGGCACAGTCAGGAGCAGAACCAGCCTCAGGTTTGCACAGCAAGAGCCGCAGCTTGCCCAGCGCTCGGAGCCATGGTCAGGAACATGGCCGGGGTGGCTGGGACACTCAGGCAGGTTTTCCCCCCAGCCACAATGGCAAGCCTGGGAGCGGGGAAGGTCGTGCTCATGGCCTGCAGGCCTCCCCTCTGGCGCTTTCCCCCTTCCTGCCATGTTTGTTGTCTTCTCCCGTGGCACCCCTGTCACCTCTACATTCCAGCCAGCATATCAATTCCAGGTCACAGAACAGCAGCAAAAGTCATGGGTCAACCTACAGTCAAACCAAATCATTACAGGACTTAGTGACAGGATCTCAGGAGAAGGAAAGTCAGGACAGCCTAGCCATTACCTTGACTAGCACCACTCAGCCTTCCTCGCAGACTTTTCCCCCTTCTCTGACATCAAAAGTCAATGCAATGCAGCAGAAACCAACTGCCTACGTCAGACCCATGGATGGCCAAGATCAGGCATCATTTGAATCCCTGGAGCTTAAACCTCTCCTGGAGGAGTACCATGAAGGACCCAATGAAGATGTCTCAGATTTGAAGGCAAAAGTTAAAGCTGAACTATCCAAGTTGGAAACACCTTCTGAGCCCAAGAAAGAGACTGATGAAGATCTCTCAGATTTGAAGGCGAAAGCCAAAGCAGAACTATCCAAATTCAAAACCTCTTCTGAGCCCATAGAGGTGAGTGCAATTTTTGGGGATGTCTGTAAGTTTGGCTGTGGGAGAACAGGTCATCAAACAGTAGTGACTGCCAGAAGCAATGATGACTGTGTGTGTGTTACCCTATTTGGAAAGTGCATTTTGAGGTTGACCTGGGTGTGAGATACTTGTTTGAATGGTGAAAATGTGACACTTCCTGTGATTTTTCTGTTGTTTTCTCAGTGAGGATGCAGCAGGTTTTATGGTTCAAACCTGCCTCTGTGCCCATAATTTTTGTTTTCCTCTAAGGTTTGTTGAAAAGAAGGGGGGAAATGATATGATGAGAAGATTGAGTGTTGATGCAGAGTGTCAGGACTCTGAGTGGTGGTGGGTGGAGGCCTCAAATCCTCACTGAATACTGGGATAGCCAGCAGTGCAGTGGATTCTGTGGTCACCTGGGCTTTTTGACTGTGAATACCACAGGATTCTCCTCTGTAAGTTTGTAAAATCTCACAGTAGACCCACAGGAAAATTTGACTTGATATTGCAAGTTTCCTTGTTGTATTCCATCTGTTTTTGCTGACCCAAGGCCACCTCTCTGATTTGTCATGTGGGATGGAGTCAGAAAGCAGGTAAAGCAGTGGGAGAGGAGGAACAGCACTGTACATGTTTTGTTCAGCAAATGGAGCTCCTTTTCCTGTGCCCTTTGAAGCCCAGTTTCAGCTGTGCCAAGAGACCAGTACTCTGACTCTGCCTTCCTCGTGTCTTGGCCTCCTGTGAGCTCAAAGGCACTTGGTCCCCTGGTATATTTTGCAGATTTACTGGGCTCATCCTTCAGCCCTGATTTTATTGCTATGCCCTGTGGGATGTAGGATCCCGTGGTCCTAAGGCAGCTGGGCAAGGAGAGCTATGGCGGTTGTTTCAAATTGTATTTTGGCACTTCTGTAATGAAGAGTGTGGGTGCAGTCTGCTTTTCATGGAAAAGGGTGTGGATCAGCTGCAAATGGCTGTAGGCAGTATCTTTTGGGAAATGTAAGGAAACTGTCAAAATGACATTACTGAGAAGTTGTGAAAAATACTTTTATGTTGAGAGACTATTTGCTACCAAATAGGTTTGGCATTGCACATCACACCTCAAAACAGGAAGTTCACTGAGGTCCACATTACCTTATTTGCTTAACCAGATTTTCCTCCTGGGAGAGAAAGAAAGCAGTGCAGGGTATCACCTTCTACATTATCTTATTGTCTCATCTGCATTATTGTCTTGTCTCTTTTCCGATCCCCATGCTTCTTCTGTCATCTCATGTAACTCTGGTTTAATATGAATTTTGATAGGGGAGCATTAGCTACAATGCTGTGTGCTGAATGAGACTTTTTTTGCACTTTCTGTTGAGCACGTAAGTCTGAGTCCAAATGCCCATGAAAATCCTACAGTTGCCAGTGCAGGCGTACCATTGCTCATGCTCCTTCTGTTTCATCTGTGGCAAAGTAAGAACACAGTAAAAAGGGAATTGAAGATAATAAAAATAATTGATAAAAAAATTGAAGATAATAAAAAAATCCTGGCACAAGCCAGGATCCTGGTTTTAATGATATGTTTAGTCCATTTTGAAGCTGATAAAGGAACCTTTTCTTGAATATGCTGAACAATCCTGCTTTGCAGTAGGGATCTTTAGGCTGTGGACGGATCGTTTTCTGTGCCTAGGCAGGGAGGAATACTGGCATTTTGGATAATGGCTCTATAAGCTCTAGTGAAAAATACGTTACTTTGATTTCTGCTGTTTTTAGTCTTGTCATTGTCACATTTTCTTACTTCTGTTTGGTCTCAGTGATGAACATCTATTTGATAATAGAGCCCTCCTGGGCTGAAGTCTGGAGGGAGAAGAGGAAGAAACAGTGAGTGGCACCCCTGGATATATGGCCCATGGATGTCCTGTACAAGAGAGGCTGCTTGGGGGTCTGTTGGCTGGAAGATCATCCCCCTCTTTAGTTCTTGGTGAAACAGGAGCTGTGGAAAGGATCCTGCCCTGCAATGACCCTGACAGTGAATAGGTGTAGACTAGCAGAAACTCTGCTGTTCTTCCATCCTCTTCCCTGAACTGTTTGGCCCCAGTTTACTGAACAGCCACATGCCAAATACAGTTTTTCCTGTGATCTCCCTTGACATGACTTAGGAAAGCCGTTTCCTCAACATGTGATCTGGTTAATTGAATCTCTAAGGCAGGTTTCACCTGCAGCTGTGAATTCATTATTGACAGCTTCTGCTCTTGGGAGCACTGAAAAGTTCAGCCTTCCAGGCCAAATAGACAACACAGTTTCACTGCAGAGTGAATGACTTCCCGGTGGATAACAGTGCAGTGACTCACTTTGCATTCACAGAGACACTGAACAACTCTTTCCCCTCTTTCCCAAATCAAAGCCTTCACTTTCAAATGTCATCACTGTCCCTTTAAGGCATCTTTCCAAATTTGTTGTGAGAAGGCTTAAAAATATAGGACACATGAAGAAGCTTGGATGTATCCCTTCTCTTCATGTGCCAGGTTTTTCCTCTTCTCCAGCACCTAAACAAAGATGCTTTAAAAGCCATTCTCTCTCTCCATGTCTCTAGGAGAGCTGCAGCACCAACAAAGACCCTTGTATTGCCTCCATTGACAGACTGTGATGTGTGAAAGAGAATCAGTTTGACAGCAGGGGAAGAAGCAGTCAGACTGTTTTGAGGGAGAATGTTTGTAAGTCCTCAAGCATTATTAAGGGCACAGTGTATGGAGGAATGTTCGGCCTTTGATGCTCATTGAAGATTTGGCTTTATTTTCCCAAAAATTTTGGAGGTGTTAGGGCATAGCTCCTTCTACCTCGTGTAATGAGGCCTCATCAGATTCTCCTGCCTGTGAACTGGGAAGCAAATAGGGAAGCAGCCAATTTAGAACCCCTAAGCAGCAATGAAGCAGCCCAGATAAATTAAGTATTTTTGGTAACACTGTATTATCCTTGTGTTCAAATTGCTGTCATTGAGCTGTGTTTTCCTCAGTAAAAATTTATCAATGTTCACCAAGTAAACATGGTTGTTAAATAGTAATTACTAAATACCTATGAAGATGTTTGGATGGCAAATACTAAAAGTCTGTTCTAGGTAGATAATTTTTCACTGGACTTCTCTTCATTGCACGTGAGTTTTTCTACTGGCAGAAGCTGTCAGACAGGTGAACCCTGTGAAGTAGAAATAAATATATTGTTTTAGTTCTGCATCCTTTCAAAATGAAAATCTTTAAAGACAAATGTAGCACTGTTGGCCTTATGTAATGAATACACAGTAGTCAGCAATAAGTTACTGTCATCTTTCTACCAATCTTTTATGTATTTCTCATTTACTGAATAGAAGGGAGATTGTGTTTTGTTTAGGGTTGTTTTCCCCTCACCTCTTGTATTTCTTTTAAAACTATTTTATTTTTCTTGCTTTGCACTAGGAGAGGCAACAAGGTGTTAATCCTGCATCTCCTCTGCCCTTTTTATAACCAGAAGTGCCTTAGGTGATTGGAGAAGGGCTCCATGCGTCCCCACAGGCATTGTGTCAATTTGTCTTGTTGCTGGTGTGTGACTGCTAAAGAAGCAGATCAAACATGTGTGAGAATTGTTACTTTTTCTGACTGTTTTGGATAAGAGAAGTTTTAAAAGCAAAAAAAAAGTAAACCTCAACCTCACCATAAGAGCTGGAACTGAGCTATCTCATTTTTGGTAAGCTTCCCTAACAACTTGCATGTAAATATCTGGAGCTGTGCTGTCCAAGGCCTTTCTCACAACCTTTGGGCATTGTGGTGTGAGCAGAAATGAATTGCAGCCAGAGGAAGGTTTACTGTGGGATTCTCTGCTGCTCATTGTCATACCAAGTACCCAAAGACAAATCCTTTCACTTGGGTCTTCTCCATATTCCCTTTTGGCTCTCAGAAGTAAAAGCAGTTGGTACTTTTTATGCTCTTACATTATTTTAATTTCTTGTTCCACTCATTTGCTGGGTTGCAGGTACATCCAGAGGCAATGATAATAATCATTGCCCCTTGGGATGGTTGCATGGACCACAGTCAGTTTGGGGGTTTGACTAGTGGTTATGAGGTCAGGATTGCACACAGCTTTTGCATTTTTAAATGCATAAACACATTTTGGCTTCTCTTGTTTTTTTTATCACTTGATGAGCATGCAATATCTTAGGAGAAGTCACAGTCAATTCCAGTTGACAGGAAAGAATTATATAGCAGTGCTGTGCTTTGTTTGGGTTTTTTTCAGCTAAACCAAGCCAGAGCATGCGGGTGTAGTTATGTAAACAGAAAAAGCTACTTGTATTTGATTTAATAGGTCAGTCTCACCGGATGTGAAAGAGGATTTTCCCTTGTGTGCATCTCCTTTGGAAGAAGCCACATTTTCTATCCAGGCTGGAAATAAACCAGCAATAAAATGCCAAAGCAGCTCTGACGGTTCACGCGAATCGTCCTCCACCAACCTCTCTGTAGATTTCTGAAACTCTCCACGCTGTTTCTTGCACAAGTGGAAAGTGCCAAAGGGACAGATGTTGCCAATTTGAACCGTACAGGGGGAAGGCAAATATTGCTAAGCAACCGAGTGCTTGAGAGAATTTTTCGGAGAGGAGCCAAGGGAGTTATGTCTGGGAGTGCCTGCAGCTTCTCATGGCTTGGTGTGAGGGAAGAGATTAAAAGTTCTTTCCTGTCAGGGCTGACGCCGCCAGCACAAAAGACACCATAACCTATTGACACTGATTAGGGCTGACAAGGCAATGTATGAAAACAGGAAATCTGCCCTGCCATGTGGGAAGGCAGTAAGACATGTTCAGAGAGGTAAGTGCAGCACACAGCCGGTGCCAGGGTGGGGTCAGCAGTTGGCTTCAACGGGACCAGGTGAAACCCAGGCAGGCACCCAGCCCCATGAAGTCCAGCGGGGAGGCCGTGCCTGGGTCTGCCTTTCACATCTCACTGGGAGCAGGTCGCTGAAGGAGGGGCTGGCAGGGAGAGGAGGTGTTTTCAGTGAGTCTTGTGAAAATTGCAGGCTGCCTCATGTAAATGGAATTGACTTCTCTAGTTACTGAAGTATGAAAAAGCTTATTAATGAGGCAAGTCTTAAAACATCTCTGTGTGGTTGTGCTTCTCCCTCGCCAAGCAGTATTTCATAGGTAAGTGCCAACCTGGAGGTCTTTGCTTTGGTGGTCACAAATGCCACTGGAGATGTTTCTTCAGAGAGTGAATCTGCCTATTTCAAGCCTCCGAGTTATTTTGGCCATAGACTCCTGGTGTCTTGTTCAAGAGATATGTTTTCAGGAACAAAACACAAGATTTATTTTCCTACATTGATCATCACATTCATACTCTCCTAATGCTACTTTGAGCACCTCCTGGACTTTGATCTGATTCTTTGCTTTGTTTAAGTGTAGGGAAATGTTTAGCATGTGCTTTGTGTTGCATTTCTTACTTCATGGGATTTTTTTTTTTTATTGGCTACCAGTGAGCCTTAGTGGAAGTGGCATTTTGCAGCTTAAGGATGCTGCATAGGAATATGGATCAGCAGAGGGATGTGGGTTATGACAAGTCTGGTGGTACTGCTTTTGATTCTTGGGCACTGATCGCAGTGCTCTTGCCCGTGTGGGTGCTGCAGCAGGCAGGTGCCTCACTGAGGTGTTGGTCAGCTCTATGGCTTTCAGTGAGCACCAGCATCAAGGGGAGAGGAGTTCCCCTGCTGTTTGTATGAGCTGGTACATCCTGCATGGAGAAGGGCTTCCTGATGGCCCTGGGTAGGGCATGAGATTGCCAGAGCTCACCAAAGCTTGACTACAGCAATATGGTGATTTTTGAAATGAAGTCAGCAAGTAGTGTTCCTGCTCTGGCACACGATTCAGTGCAGTCTGTTTTTAGATTAATTATGCCTCTCTTATTTGTTTCCTTGTGTTGTTATTCTATGCTTTGAAGTTTCAGGTCTCATTTTTCATTTTCTCTGATGTCTAACAATGTTGCTGTTTGAATTATCTTTAACATCCTTCTCCCTCCCAAGCTTTAGATGCCACTTTTTATGTACATAATGATGAGCATTTATTACTTAGACAATAAAATAGTGCTGTATTGTTTTAAGCCAGCAGAATATTTTAATTCCCTGTTGGAAAAGGTGATAGTCCTAATTTTTTGATCTCCTGCTTTTCAACACACCAATTTCTCCTCCAAACTGCTTTAACAGTGTTACATTTTTTGCCAGTTTGTTCAATTGGTCTAATGGTTCATAAATAGATCATGAGATGCTCTTTTTGCCTGCAGTCAGGGGTATCTTGGCAGTCCATTGTACTCCAAGCAAAAAGTCTGGGTGCATTCCCAGAGAGGCTCTGCCATCAGCCCAGCTTCCTTCGCATGTACCCAACCACAGGGAGGCACAGTGCAGCTGACATCACTTTGTGCTTGTTTCAGACCCAAAAAGAAATGCTGGGAAGTGTCCTCTGTCCCCTCCCTTCCCCACGGCCTCTTTCATCTAGTAAAAGACACTACAGCCTTCCATGAGTCCCTCTTTTCCAGGATACTGAATTCAACCACTTTGGCCTTTCTGCCTGTTCTTCAGATGGAGCTTTTCTGGAATCAAAGGAGGAAGGAACAAGGGTGATGTTTGCTTTGGCTGCTAAGGAAATTGAGCTCAATAGTACTTGGCTTGTGGACTAATTTTTAACTAGTTATGAAACTTGACCTAAACTCCCTTTACTTACAGAAACTCTAGTTTAGGTGACTTGGTCAAATGTGCACTTTCCTTTGAAGACAAACAGTAACTTCTGCTATTCAAGAGATTAACATGTAGCTTAAGTTATTCTACAATCAGTAATGTTATCTTGGCTGCCTTACTAAACTTCACTAAGTGAAAAGAAACAATTCACCAATTAAAAAAAAATTTAAAAAACTCCAAAGAACCTACTTAAAGTTTTCATATCTTTTTCACTGCTCGATGTTAGAAAGAATAGCAACAGCATAGCAATATTAATTTCTTGTTCTTTTCCTGGGAGATGAGAGAATTCAGTTTCTGTATTAGCATAATTTTAAGAGACTTTGTCTTGAATTAGCGCCTAAATTCAAGTATTTGTTTTAATACACTATTGAATTGGAAGCACCCCCAAGGGGAGGAGTGAGTGAGCACTTCCCTGTGATTTTTAAGGTTAACTGCTGTATGTATTTACAAGTATGTTTCTATGTCTGTAGAACAGGCACACTGGCAGAGTGATTGTGCATTTTACAAGTTTGTTGTAAAATAAAAAATGTCTGGAATGTAACACTGTAGTATCTATTTCTTCTAAAGCTTACATTTTTTTAACTTTGTTTAAGAATAGTAGTTTTTTTAAACATGATTTATGCATGTTGTGTTTTGAATAGCAGTAGCTTATGAAGAATGCTAAAGGTTTAGGAAGATACAGGGTGAATTTGTGTAACAGAAGGCAAAGTTATGTTAGATTCAACCTATTCCTCCTCATACAAGGAGTACTTTGGTTTCTTTATCAGCCTGTCAGCTCACTGCTTTTCAGACCAAGCTGTAATTCAGATTTGGCTGGACACATCTGTTCTCTACGGGTGAAAGGTATGGTGTATTCAGCCTGAATGTTTTCTCTTGAAGCACTCATTTTACTGAAGGTGCTCTTGGGCTGTCACATTGCTTGTCTCTTTGCATTTGTGCTTTGCTAATCTTTGGCTGGGTGTGCTGAAGGAATGCCATCTGTGCTTTACCAGTGCAGAGGACATCCCTTGCCTCCTTGGTGTAGGTCAGCTCCATTCCTGCCCCTCTTTGCTAATACAGTATTGATGTTACCACAATAATATTGCACATTTTTCCCTGATGAAAGCAAGAGGAGAAGCAGTGTGGTATTTATTTTTCTGTTTGCTATAGTTGCAGTAACCCCTTGGGTATGTCCTACCCTTCCCTTAGACATTTCCTCAGAGCCTTTTGTAGTGTACATGTAGGGAAATGCTTGTCCAGCTTTCAGTAGTCTAAGGATTGCATGTGGAACTATTACAATGTAGAGACATTGCCAGAGAGGACATAAAAAAGTCACAGTACACAAAGGTGGTAAGCCCTATCCATCATGGCTATGAATTATGAACCTGCCTGCTCCCATTCCTGAGGTATTTTAAATTATTTGAGTATTTGGTTCGTGGGAACCAAACAAACTGGCATAATTTGAGCAATTATTTGTAAAGGAAATTATGGGCAGTAAAACAGTGACACAGAAAATCTGGAAATGTCTGTAGTCTTCTTCAGTTTGCTGTCCCTAGGATGCATCAGGAAAAGATGGAGAAAGCTTTTCCTTAGGCAAAGGTTAGTTGGTGTCTTGGTACTTCTTGTACATCTCTCCTTGTTTGGATTTTAATTCCAAGCTATTCAGACAGTATGTTTAAAAAAAGGCCATTTCTTCCGTCCAGATTATACAAACAAGGAAAGAAACAGTGAACTGATTCTCTCCCATCCTCTCGGCATTGCTTTGTTTTCTGATAGCTTTTTGAGCCTGGGAGGCTCATGGCCCATAGCCTTCCTATTGCACCTGAGTGACAAGGATCACTTCTCAAGTGCCAGCCAGGTACATTAGCTCAGTGCCTCCTGCTTCGCTTGGCTGAAGGTAAAAATTGTGTATGACAGCTCTGCAGTGTGTAAGCCTGGCCATAAAGAATTTCTGGGACTTGAGGAACACCATCTGCAGCCTTTAATGCAAAGTTTAGGGAATGCTAAAAATGTCTTTAAGGAACCTTGCATTTTGATTCATGACAAAGGCAAGTGTCTTCTATATACAGATTTAAAATATTGTGGACTTGTTGTTCTAGACACAGCATAAGCAAAGAAGGTTCTGGAAGGCTCTGTCCAGCCCTGGCCTCTGTTCCCACCTGGCAAACAAGCTCAAGCTGTTTGCTGGGGAGAGGATGAAGGTGTCTGTGTGTGCTCAGCTGAATAAGAAACATCTCCTGGGAGAAGACCATGTCAACCTCTGCTGCTTTTACAGCTGAAAGTATAAGTTAATCTGCTTTCAAGTTAGGCTACTTTCAGTTACCTGGTCACTCTGTTTAGCATAGAAAATTGAAGAGTGACCAGATAACTGGTGGACAGGACTTGCTTTGGTTTCCCGTTGTCCTTAGCAAGACAGGGAGCTTCCAAGAGACCTGTCCAATATTTAACTCAAGGAGGATAACTTTCATCTGTATAGACATGATAATGGTGATAATAATATGGCACCTTGCTGTTCCAACCACAAAACATAAAACCTAGAAATAGGGTTTATTTTGCATTTACTTCAGTTAGAAAACAATAGTGATATTTGCCTTTGAAAGCAAAAGGATATCCTGCTATTTTTTTTCCCTGCAAGTTAAGTTCCTTGGTTTGGAAACATTTAAAGATATTTCTTCCATTTCCATTAAAGTTTAAAAATAGCTTGTAGGCTCTTTTCTGAGTTAAGAACTTAGGGAGAGAAATACAATTCCTATCCTTTCAACACATGTGTTTTCTTCTCTTTTTTCCTTTGGGAATACTATTCTTAGATGTACTAACAAGCATCCCTTTATTCATGTCCCTCCCACTTGCCTTCTCCTTTGCACAGGTCCTGATGACTGATGCCGTTTAGCTCCCCTCCAGGCTGTGTGGTCCATCCCAAACAGCAGCACAGAGATGTGCTGCATGCTGGTGTGGGACTGGTGATGTTGCTCCAGGCTCCAGCCTGCCTCTTCAATTTGTTTTATTTCCCAAACTTTTATTGGCAGTGTTGGTAATGCAGGGAGGTGCTGAGGGTTCTTTCAAACAGCCGGGAGAGCTTGCATCTCCAAGTCTTGTTTACTGAGTCTTGAAGGGGAGGTGCACCAAGTGCCACCACTGCCATCATAAATCAAACTCTGCTTGTTTCCAAGGGGAAAGTGGTCTTTGGAAATGTAAAGCATATCTGAGAGATAGCAGCAGTTAATTATCTGAAGTGATCCTCAGAACCACAGGATGCCTCTCACCACCAAAAGCCACAGTTTTCTTGATGGTCTTAACAAGCATATTTATTATATTCTTGTCTTTTGTTGTTTCAGCTGCAGTGGCCAGCCTTTTTCTGGAGTAGGCTAGAGTCAGGCTACTCAAAATACTGTAAAAGTATATCTATGCAATAGGTGATACTGGAAATGAGAAAATACCTGAAACAGTGGTTTGCTGCTCTCACTCAAATGCTTACATTGAAAGAAAATCGTGTATTCATTCTGCAGGGAGCAGGGGAACACAACCTCGGCCTTTTATGCACACAATACTTACAGATTCACAGTAAGCAGTATTAAAAATTATTTTCTGGAGAGACCTTAAGGGGACAGTGGGTAAGAAAGTTTTGTGGAATCAAGGGGTCAGAACTAGATTTTGAGAGGTACTATACAGATGTTGGTCATTGCAGTGCAGTGGTGCTCTTCTGTGGAGGTTCTTTATGCAGGGCAATTTACCAGAGAGATCAACAGCCTTGGCTGGAGTCCTGGTCTGCATGGCAATGTACAGGTGATGCTGCACTTAACTTCCAGGCTTACTTTGTTTGGATTTCAGTTATATTATTATTAGATGGAGCGAATAATAAGAGATGCACAAATTTTTATCAGCAGCTCAGGATTTGTAACGAATCCTTCATTAAAACATATCAACAGTCTGTTCCCCCAGGACACAACCCCCTTGGCTACTTCAGTCAAAGAAAGACAAAACAGCAATTTGTTTTTCTTACTCTGTTTGAACACAAGGAGGCCCATGTATTTATTTTTAGATTGAGCAAAATAATCCATCTCAGGGTTAGAAAAGCGTGTAAAATCTTAAAAGAATGTTTTATTTCCTGCAGGCACCCGCGCAGGAACAGGACAGTGCAGCCATTGTTTGTTGAATATTTTGATGTAAAATGCTTAAATTGCCAGGATCATTCAGTGTCAGCTGAAGAAAACTCATGGGAATGGTTTGATTTGTTTTCAAACCTGCAATGAGAGCAGTGACAGGCTGGTGCTGCTGTCTTCACTTGGAGCTGGGCTGCTGAGTTGAGGTATGGGCAGAGGAGAAGGTAGCATTTTTTTTTAGTGGAATAACTTTGGTGTTCCCTTGGAAAAGAGAGGAGTGGACTCAAATGAGTTAAGTGTGCTTTGTGGAATTGTCCACAGGGAACTTGGCTACAGGCAAGCTGTTGGTGAAACCCTGGTGCCCACAGAGGACCTGAAATAGCACCCAGAGAAATTATTTTAGAAAGCTCCTGTGGACTCTGAGACTGGTAGATTTGATTTGTCATCTACAATGAAGTTTTGTAATGTCAAGCAAGCAGCATAGACACAAATGAGAAAACAAATGCATTTATAGTGTAATTTCAAAGACTTTATCTGGATAAGACAGACTCCTTCTGTACATTTCTGTGGTGCCTTAGCATTGCTTTACTGTGCGTACAGCCAAAAGCATAAATAGGTTTTGTTTTTAGTGAACTACAGAAGTGAAACTGAACACTGGAAGCAATGTCAAGCAGATCTACTTTAGCTTTGCTTTGATTTGCTGGAATTATTCCAATCTCATTCCATTAGGTTGAAGAACTAGGTAGGTGAGAGGGGAGATCCAGAATGTGTTGCTCCTTTAGCTTAACCCACCCGTCTGGCTACCTGAAGCTGACACAAAACTCAAACAAGTGCATCCCCAAACATGTATTTCTTACAGCTGCTGCAGTGTGTTCTACCTTGTTACTGCTTTCCACAAAGAGAATCTGATCGAAGATTTTTATAAAACTTTAGCTATTTTAGTTTTTTTGTGTTTAATTTTCTGTTTTCATCCTTTTGTATTCTACGTTATGTTTGGGGCTTTTTTTGTTGTTGTTGTGGTTGTCATGTTTCTTTTGAAATGGAGTGAGCTTTCTTCTTCTGTGCCAAAAGCGATGTGTCTTGCAGTAATTTCTCCTGTGAAAATTAATCCTTGTCTTGGGGAACCTGCTGAGAAAATTGCCTTCCCTTCTCATGGATTTGTCGTTCTGTGACAGCAGCTTCCTGAATTTCCTGGAACAGCTCAAGCTGCTATTAAAGGGATTCTGCTGCCAAATAGTACCTCTATGTTATTTTACAGTAGTAATGAAAGCTCAGATATTATTCCTGTAATAAAATGGCCTTTAAAATCTGTAGCCCTAGTTTATGAAGTCAGTCATTAAGGACATACTGAGCTCAGTATGATTTGAGATTTTAAACAAATGGTGTCTATAAAGGTTTCATTACAGTAATGAAATCTTTTTTTGGTTGTATATTGCTGAAATGTTTTTGAGCTTAATAGAAAAATAGCACCAAGGAAAACCTAAATATATGCAAGTATTCCCACACTTGCATATGAGGGAAGTGTGAAGTCAAGGAAGAGATGGTCTCATCCTTAAAATACAGTTTCCTTTGAAGTGTTTGCACACACTTTAGCCTGATTTGTTGTTGACTTAATCCAAAGCTCACAGGCAACAGTGCAAAGACTTACACTTGTAAGCTTTAGCTCAAGCTCCACCTTTTTCCTTTTAAAAGAACTAACACTTTTTGCATGAACTTTATAAAAGAAAGAAGCAAAAACCCAAATCCCTACAATTTCTTAACATGAAAGAAACCAGAAGAAAATCTTGTGTTGGCTACCTGCCTGCCTCTTTCTTACTTGACACAATTTTATGGTTATGTTAGCTTTTCATGCCTGTTTCCCCTGTGTAGTCAGTTTTCCAGTGGTTTCCAGGGTTTTTTTTTTGTTGCAGCAGCTGCAACAGTGATGTTTTCTCAGGTTCACCCAAGTGGCCATTGATGCCAGAGCTGAGGAAGTTGTGTTTTGTTAGAAGAGTTGGGTGCTGATGGAACCTTTGGGCTGGAAATGAAAGTGTGGTTTTATGCCTCAGGGAGCTGTTGTGGTTACTAAGTTTCAGCAGGATGTGCTTCAAAACCAAGTTGTTTTCTATTGTTTCCAATCCATTTAGCTACCAGCAATTAAAATATCCCTGATCCATAGCTCAGGGATGGATCTAGGCCATGGACTAGGTTAGTGCACCTGTGAAAGTATCGCATTGTAAATGGATTTTGTGTGCTTTCTAGGGAAAAAAAAATTGCTGGTAGCAAAGCATACATTGATTGCATGACAGGTTTTCCTTGTGTTTTTCTCATAATCTAAAATATCCACTTTGTAAAGGTTTTTAAATTATTTTCTAGTTAAGCAAATATTGGGTACAATATAAGAGGTGCTACAGATTTGTAAAATGAAAATAATTGTAGGACTTATGTTCTGTGATACGGAACACTTAAGTAGCCTTGGCAGGGAATCTGCTTGGTGTCTGGTGTTCCTCAAGATGTTGTGTGAAAGCCTTTATGAATTTTCATGTTTATGTATTTATGTCAATCAGCAATATGGTTTGAGCTTCAAGCTTTGGCAGCCTCTTTCAATACATGGCAGAACATTATTGCATCCATCATCAGGATTAGTAGAGCCTTGGTTAAAATATGACTTGTCTCTTGTTGGCTGGGTCATTTTGGAAACACGCCCTGTGTGTTTCCATCTTGCATCTGTCTATAGCACAGAGAGGATGGATTTTTAACTGCACTAAAATACAGGTGGGAAGTTGCTTTGGAGAGTAAGTTGGCTTGCTATCGCTAGCGTGACTTGTGTGAGAAGAGGAGAAGGTATCTCATATGCAAGATCTCCTGCTCTGACTGGCTGAGGACAGATGGGTGAAGTGAGGACAGGATGGTAGGTTTCAGTCTGATTTTTGTCCTGCCTGTTGTTTTCAAACTAAGCCTTCACGCAGTGAACTAGGCAGTCTTGTGGTCTTCATTGCATTCAAGTGGCAATGACTGTGCAGTTGACATGAAAAAATAAATTTAAAGCTAGATATTCCTATTCAAATATATTAAAGCATAGTATTAAATGGGAAGCAGCTGAAAATGTGATTGGTTTGTTTATTTGGGTTTTGAGAGTTGTCAGCCTTCTCTGATGATAGTTGCAGTGGCAAAGCTCTCATTAGGAGACATTCTGACAGCAGAATGAAGGGCATAGAACTCATAATTGGCTTTTCTCATTGTTGCTGCACCACTTGCTTGGGTTTTGTTGGTGCTAATAACTCAGTCTGAGACCAGGCAAAGAGCAATAGCTGGCATGCTTGAGCTGTACACACACATTTCTGTTTTAATTAGGAGGAGATACCAGGCAATGCACTTGTGCTGTAGCTGCTCCTCTCCTACACTGCCTGGGTACCTGCAGCACCAGTTTCACTTAAGATGGAGACAGAGAAACAAGGGGCTTGTTTGTGCACAGGATGTCAGGGGGCAGCTCTAAATGGGCTGTGACAGCAGAGGCTTGCAAATAACAGGGATAAGCAGCTGGGTGGAAATTACTGAGATGAGAAGGAACAGAAAGGTCTGTGACACCTTAACGCTTGCCTGAGAGGCAGCCTGTATCCATTCCAGTTAATATCTGCTCCAGACCTCCTGTCCTTGTCCTTGCACACCCTGTGTGCTCTGACTGCCCCCGGCCTTGTTTGAGCCCACACATCTCAGCGGTGTCACATAGTGGCTTCTGAAATAATGCATGGCCAACTCTCTCTGAGAGGTGATTTTTTTTGACATCTTGCTTGAAAGTACTCTGCCACGGCCTCCTGATGAGGCAAGCTATTTAAAAACCAGGGAAAAAGCTTCAGCCCCCTTCTTCCACACATGAGAGCCATACGGTCCTTCAGCTCCACTTGGCACATGTGACAGAGTGGGATGAAAATGTGTGCTGTAATTTTTAATGAAATATCTTTTAAAAAAGAAATAACCTTAGAAGCTCTCTAATCTCATCTTCATTACAAAAAAAAAAAAACCAAAAAACAAAAAAACAAAACCAAACTCAAAACAACCACTGCTTATTCTTTGTAGTATCTGTAGCCCAATATTATCACAGCCAGTGGGGCATCTCTTCTGTGTGTCTAGTGGTTCCTTAGGCAGTTTAATTTGAGCTTGGTTTTTAGTTTATTATTCTGATTTCCTCATTCATTCTCTAGCAGAACAGTGCAAGGCTTGGGGCATGAGCAGAGCTATGCGTTCATGGAAGTGTGTGGATTTTGGAATTGCTTGTGAGGAGAGGACATGAAAGTATCTCTGAGTTTCGTCACACACTTGCTATTCAGTGTGAATTGAGTGCCTGTGCAGATTTTAAATTGTTTTCTAAATTAAGAGCTCCTTCTTTTCTTTTTTGGTTATGTGCACCTGTGCATTTCTGCGTGCCTGTTGTAGTAAAGACAGACTAATTCCTCAAGTAACTTCTAGGGTTTCTTATGTTTGTGTGGATGCTTGAAATAATTTTGGCCTGAAGTCCTTTTCAGTTTATGATCCAAGTAGTAATGAATCCTTCAGGGGCTGTTTTCCTTTTTTTTTACTTTAAAATCAGTATTCTTATTAATATTATTAGTAATTAAATTAGTATTATTGCTGCGGGAACTAGCTGTTATAGAAATACAGCATCACTTTGGGTAGAAACACTGTCTCTAAAAAACTAAACCAAACTCAGCAAGCCAAAAATTTTGGATGTCCCATGATTGTGCTTGACCTTGACCATCAAAATATTTTGTAAGCAATGTTTGGAGGTGCCTGTGTCATTCCCAAACTGAAAGAGTGTGGCATAAGGAAATCCAGACTGGGGATTGTACAGATGTCGGTGTCAGACACCAAATATGCACCAGGCTTAACTGGAGTTGTCTGTCTGCATGTTACAGTGCTCCCAGGAAAGGCTGTAAAAGAGCTAGGAGGGATAAACAGCAATGTCGAATATTTGATCTCCCACACCCAGTCCTCAGCAGAGCTGAGCTCCTTTCAGGGATTTCTTTGGCTTTATGGCTTTTTAGCTCTTCCTGCAGCGGCATCTTATTTCTCCTTTTCCCCAAACTCTTCTTTTAAAGCTGATAAGGACATCCCTTGCTGCTGGGTGGTAATTGTGGTTTAATGGTGGTTTAGTGGTTTAACAAGCTGAAACACAGCCAAGATGTGACTTGAAGGGAAAAAAACAAAAACAAAACCAACAAATAAAAGGGGGAAAAATACTCAGGGTACAGAAAAGCCTGGCTCCATCAGGCACTGGATAGCTTTGTAAAAGAGGTGTCCACAGTCACTGGAGTTGGGACCGAGGGGAAGGGAAAGTGCCCCACAGGTTTGGGGCACAGGAACAGTCACAGTCCTACCCGAGAGCAGAACCCCTGTGCAGTCAGCTGACTGACCAGTTTTGGTGTGGTTTTGACCCTGTGCTTGTTCCAAACAATCTGTGATTGTAATCTCTAGAGCAATCATTTCACCATGTATTTGATAATGGTGTCCTAAAAAAACCCAACAAAAACAGAGGTCCTTATGCTGCTGATGCAGACTTGTATGGTGCTTGTTCAGTGTCGTGTGTTTGTTTTCCTTTAAATTTTGTGCCATGAGGAAGAAAGTGGTTTCTGCTGAGCCCCTGGACCTGTGAAGAACCAGTCACTGAACCCTTGGGGGTTACGATAAGTCCTCCTGACTTATGTAAACCTATGTAAACCTGTATCAATGTCAAAGTCTTTTAGGCTCATCAGAAAGGGCGATGTGGATTGTTTGGCAAGGATAAGAGAGGTCCAGACTGGCTGTTACAGATATTCTCTTGTTCTCAGGTTAATTGCATTCCACTTTTGTCATCACTTACCACCTCATAAAACTTAAGTTTCTGATATGGGTGAAGTAAACCGACTTTGGTTTGTTGCAGTCAATCCATTATAGACAGAGTTTTGAAATATTTTGTCCTGGCAGAATTGTCATTTCCTGGGAAGTTTTTTTTCTGTGGTGTTATCATGGGATATCTCAGGAATTTCTGAAGCATTTTGCACAGGAAGATGCAAGTGAATGTGTCTGCTGTTCACTACTTACTGAATTAAGAAGTAAATTAGGCTGAGCTACCAGGTTAAGCCTGCTGAGAAGAAAAAGGAAAAACGGGTGCCTCTTTTGGCACCATGAGTTTTGAAGCATTCCAGTCTCTTGCCATGTGGTAGTTCCTTGCTGTTTGCCCTCCCTGTCCCCTCCTCCTGTCTGCTGTGGGACACATCTGCAGGCCTTGCTTTCATTTGTGTGACTAATCTGGCCGTGCCTCAGCTTTCATTTGTTTGGGTGTGTAAGGTCAGAAGCAGCTCTCCCTGTGTGATTTTCTGAAAAAATTCAGAAAGGCTTTGTCAAATGAGCACTGCTTCAATGAGAGCTTTATGTAGACTCAGACAAATGAGGTTGCAAGCAAAAGGCATTCCTCATCTCCTCCTTCCAATGTAAATAGTGCAGCATGTGGGAAACAGATGAGTAGACTTTCTGTGAAAGGGCAAAGGATGACAGTTTTGGACTTTATTGAAGTGCTTGCTTGCATTGCTCTTTACTTTTTTTTCTGGGGAAGATCCTTCTGATTGGGCACTGCAGCTCACTGTCCATTTCCTTGAATGGGAATAAAGTCTTCCTGGCCTTTCCCTTTCAGCAATTACTCTGATGACTGAACACTTCCATAGAATTTCTTGTTTATAGACAAGAAGCTGACCTGGCATGCATTTTGTTTGTTACAACTACTCAGCTCTTTGGTTATTTTCTGTTTCAGTCTCCTTTAATGATATCAGTTAGGAAAGGACATGTAAATGACTCATACTTTCAAAACACATGCCTTGTAGTAGATGAGAAGCTGGTCTGTGGAAGGGAAGTGGTGTTCCCCATGGCCGGGGCACATCAGTGTGTGGAAGCACACATACACTCCGAGAAGGGATATGCTAGAAAACCCTGCCATGAAAATTTGGGACTGGGCATTTATAGTATCAAGTGATTGACTGTCAGATCTCTTCAGGCCAGCTATGTCAGCTCAGCAACTTTAGATAAGTTATTGGTAGTATCAGTAGAATGTTTGCTCCTTTATCAGGTACTTTACCAGGTCTACCACATCTTTATCTCACTGTCAGGATGTTTAACTTTGGGATTGATGAGTCAAACTGGTTTCAGCTTTATTTAACACCAAAAGTCCTGTGATGCCTCCCTTTTTCATTTACCACCAGTAGCTTGGCAAATACCATTTGCCACAGGTGGTATTGCTCGAGTCATTTTACCTCATTCCAGGCAGAGTGTCCTGGCAGAATCTCCAGGACCTCTGCCCAGGACTTGAAAACAAGGTGTTTTAGAAGTGCATTATTAACTGCCCTTCTGATGGGGATTTTAATCCTAACTAGCATTTTATTACTAATGGGCTTCCATGAAATTTATTGAGCTGCTGGTAAGCAAATGTTCACTGAGTGTGTGCCTTTCTCATGTCGGTAAAAAACTCAAACTCATGCTGCTTCCCTCTTTCTTGTTATAGCAAACCAATCCCATTGATGTGCAGTCCATTGAAGAAATTTTGAGGGTAGGTACTCTTAAATAATAGATCTCTGTCTTAGATTTTGCATGCTTTAATATAATGGTTGGGGAAAAAATACCTCTCTGCTTCTGTTCACTCAGCAGATGTATCTGTCACTAGTTTTGGGGTGTGCTGAGGAGAAGTAAAGATAACAGTCAGCCTCGAATACAGCTGGAGTTGTAAGATCAGTCTTTCTATCAGAACATAAGTCTAATACAGTCTGGTGCAGTTCAAGACAAGCCATCTGAGACAGCCAGAGGTACTCCTACATCAAGTCAGGGCTTTGCCATTCCCAAGTGCCCTTCCTCCAAAGGCTCTAGATAAGCTGCCTTGTGTTTGTGCTGCCAGCCCCAGCAGCGTGGCCCTGAGCAGGAGCACACCTGTGTCCTTGCCACCTGCCTGTGCATGGCACTGCTGCTGGGCTGCTGCTCCCTCACTATAATTCCAGTCTGCTCATGCAGAGCAAAGCCACGTCTGATGCTGTAACCTTGTGTCAGAACTGCCTCTGTGAGCAGCACAGGCTCCCAGTGGCTGTGGCTGAGTCCATGCTATCCCTTCCCTGTACACAGTGTGAAAATGCCCTGGGATTCCCAAGCCAGTGATGCTGGTCTTGAGGAAAGAGGGTTCCTTGATGTCAAATGCTATTCTGAGATGCTGAAGTCCTGGTGGAACAGTTTGGTTTCTGCAATTCACTTCTCTTGCTGTTCCTTGAGGTTGCAAACTCCTGGTGCCTCAATAGCTCTCCAGAAGCTGCTGTTGGGGCAATGTTCTGCTGGAGGGGAGCTGTGCACAGGTGCCCACTGGCTCCTCTGTGCTGGTTGGGGTTGCAGCACGGGGACTCCTCCTAGAACTCTGGCATCTTTTTGTGTCTCACCAGGCATATCCTATGTTCTTGCCTGTTAGTAATGCATATCACTATTTTTGTAGCAACCATGAGGAAACATGCCCAAATGCATGAAGAGGTAGATCCAAATGAATCTCTGTGCCTATCAGCAAAACTCCTGATAGCTGCTCCTCTCAATCTCTTTCCAGGAAATGACCCGCTCTTGGCCACCTCCCCTGACAGCTCTTAATACACCTACGAAAGCAGAGCCTTCCAAATTTCCATTCCCTACAAAGGTAAGACACCCTCTTGCTGCCAGGACTTTTGATAAACTAGAAGAGAGCTTTCTGGCTCTTGGATGTGTTTCCGTCTGATTTTGTCCCCGTTCTATAAATAAGGGCTCTTAGGAGGTATTAGCTTCAGAAGTAGTCAGATAAGTTAAAGCAAAATAGGGGTGAATAAAAAGTGCATCAGCAACTTAGACATTTGTTGTAATTGTGGTCTTCAAATACATTTACTTTTCTGAGACATTTTAAGTATCTCTGCTGAAGCAAAAAATATATTTTATCTTTTTGTCAACAGAAATACTTGCTGACTGTGCTAAACAGATGTGTTTGGCAGATCTTAGAAAATTTAAAAAATTTCTTCAAGAATACACATACCCCTAATGTGCTAACAACTGATTTTTGGTGACAGTAGCATGTTATCATTTCTGTCCGTGCTAAGCTACATCAGGCCAGCTTAGACTATTGGACACTTTGACAAGCTGCTTGAAATGTTTATTACAGTAAAGTAACACATGGAAAACAAATCATCAGTACGCGGCTCTTACGAGAGAGCTCATTTATTTTATTCTCAATTTGCACTTTGTCCTTTTTTTCTAGGAATTGCAACCTGAAGGATCTGTAGCAAAGGATCAGAGTAAGTAGATAGCCAAAGAAGCACACAATATGTTTATTGACAAATAGTTTTGTGTGTTCTACATATCATGTCAATTGACTGACATGGATGAAGAGACGTGATTTCCTGTGCTTTGTTGAACAGTGATGAATTGAGAAATAGCATAAGAGATTGTGTACATTCATTACCAGACATTAAGGCAGCTCTTCATCAGAGGACAAATAGTATTTCATTAGGAAACCCCATTTGGAATGATGAATAATCTGAATGACAGTTATGTCCTAGAAGAAAGTGATGAGTCTAATCTGATGCTCAGAGAACATAGGGTAAAACAGGCTACAAAGGATGCAAATAAACCCAACCTATTCATTTTTGCTTTCCAGAGCAGTATGGAGCACCTTCAGAAACGTTCCCGGGTTCTCAGCCAAGAACATCGTAAGTAACCAGACCCTGTTCACATCTTTACTGTGCAGTTAATTAAAGAACCTGGAAGGAACTAAATTTTGGGTTATTCAATGTTTCTGAAGATTAAGGTTGTATCAGTCTGATTTTTCTTAGAAAACTTCCAGGGCAGGGAATTTTCACTAACAGAAATATTATTGTTTCGTGATGTAATCATAGAATCATTTAGGTTGGAAAAGACCTTTAAGATCATTCAGTCCAGCTCTTAACCTAACAGTGCCAAGTGTACTAAACCTTGTCATGATTACAAGGACTATGTTAAAACCAAAACAAAACTGAAGAAAAATCCTAACTATCAATGGACTAGATTTAAGGTATTTTGTTCTTTTTATCTGTGGCTATTTAATATCACAATTTTGTGCCCTTCAACCTACAATAATGCACCCAACTGACATAAATTACAAAAGGTCCAAACTGAATGCGATTGATCCTGGATATTGTTTTGAACCCTGGGAGGGCTAGTAAAGCTACACCTACAAGAACTGTAAAAGCCAGGGCTGAAATTTTAAAGCAAAAAAAAGTAGATAAAATAACTTGGTGCTGTCCTTGTAGGTGACAGTGGTTATCTGTTAATTAGGTTAATTACAGAAGTTGCTTGAAAACAGTTTTGTGTGGGCTGACATTAGTCTTTCAGGATTAACCTGGCCAAATGCAGCCTTGCTAGGTTCTGAGCCCTCAGTAACAAACAGAAATCTTTCCGTGTCTGGAAGGCTCAAGGGTCCATGTGCAAGGCACTTGCTGAACCATTACATTTAAATCATATGATAAATAAAGATCTTGTTACTCCATGATATGCTCTTCCATGGAAGGCTACAAACTATAAAGCTTATTCCACTTGTTTGCCTTTTCCTTATCACGAATCATTTAATTAAAAACCAAAGAAAACTGGGCTAGTCACAAGTAAGAGCAAAATCATGTCTCCATCTTGGTTGAGATTGTAGAATTTTTCACTCAAGCTCTGTAGGGTCTGTCAAACATCCCTTTTCCTACTGTTTCCTACTGTTCCAGCATAATGCAGAGGAGCCCTCACTCACTGGGAGCGTGGGATAGTGTCGTGCTGAGCAGTCAGCTGCTCCCTTAATCTCTTCCTTATTTTGCTTCACTTTCATCCACCCCAGTTTGCTCCTCCTCAGTGACGTCTGGAAATTTTCATTGCACTACTAAAACTAGTAGTTCCAACTGCTCTAGGCTGTGTCTTCCTCCCTCCAGCTACCCTATGACCATCATCATTATTTTAGTTCACAGCTGCTTGTAAAAATCCCTTTAGCCCTGTAGTCAGTTTTCGAGACAGCAGAAAGAGAAGAGGCTTTTCCTGCAGACAAGAATTGGAAAAGACTCCTTCCTTAGCCCATGGGGCTAGAATTCTAAATTTGGCATGGTATGGAGCTCTGTCCTTAGCCATGGTCCTCTCTCTGTTCAGTGTCCTTGCTGGGCACTTCAGAGCCAGAGCTCATCTGCAAGGGGTGTGTGAGCCCACGGGCTGCAAAGGCAGTGGAAGCAGGAGGAACAGGGTGGCCTGGGTTTGTCAGAGTGAAGTTTGCCCAAGGACTTCCTCTGCATCTTTCCCTTGGAGCGATGCATCCCTTCCTCTCTGTGTTTGTTTTCTCTGGCACAACAGGCCTGGCTTTCTGTGCTGTTCAAAGTGCATGTGACTGTCTGAAAATTCAGCTGCCTGGAGTAGCTTGTGTTGCAAAGTGTAGCTGGCTGAAAACAAACAGTGATTGTGCTGGTTAATTAGAAGATGAAATCCCAGGGCATCTGTGTGCCCAAATTAAGCATTCAGCTTTTCAGAGCATGCAGGGATTTCCCAGATGGATTTCATTCTTGAATGCAGCCCTGAAGTTTGCACCTGGCAGTGCTGGAATGGAAGCAGCCCTCTTTTGAAAAGGGGACATGCCAGCTTATTCTTGGTGATGCATCTTTAACCTGGCTAGCAGAGAGGGACCAGCGTGTGCTTTCAGTGAGATTGTTTGGCAAGTGATAACAATTTCAGTGCTGCTTCTCTCAGTAAAAGAACTCTCTTTAAATAGCTTTAGGGAGATTAATGGTGTGTATATAAGCTGCAAATGAACAGGTCCTGTGAATGAAACCTTGGCATCTATTAATTCCTGAGCTAACTGGAGCATTAAAATTATTAAAGCAGATTTATTTTCTTTAACTAGGCTATTTAACAATTTGTCAAAACCTTTTTTTTGGGGAAACTGGCTTTGTCTACCCTTGCAGAAATTTGACTTGAAGTTTTAGTATTCTTCCTTGATCCCAAACAGAGCATAAGAAGTTGCAGTGTTCTTTTATGCTAATGTGTTTTATTTACCAGCAGCTCAGGTGGAAAAGGTAGTCCTATTTATTACAAACAGTCAAATCAGATTTAAAGAGATCTAGGTAGTGTCTTTGCAGGCATCCACAGCAGGAGTTTGAAATGAAATGATCTCTAAGGTCTCTTCCAACCCAAACTATTCTATGATTCTGTCACTATCCTCTTACGTCTAAATGAAATAAGTCTTTAGTCCACAATTCTTAAAGCAGAACAAAATAAAACCAAGAAAACAAACAACGCCCCAAAACCAAACTTAAAGCCTTTCAGCATGTTTTAGCATCCCTGAAAGTTTCTTCACTACCATCTTTGAAGGACTCCTTCCCCTTAGGAGCTGTGAAAGAAAATAAAAAGGATTCATTGAGAGACCATTAGATGCTTAGCCAAACTGCCCAGAAATATGGAGAGTGCCTGTACTGTCACTGTTCTTTTTTCATGTCTGTGCCTCCTCGGTCTGGCAGTAAGCCTGGGCTCTGGCCCACAGGCAGAGCTGGCTCATGTAGGATTGCTGCAGGCTGTGGGCTGTTTGCCTTCTGTAGGAAATTTGGAGCTCTCCTTTTCCAAGGTGGTGTCTCATAGTGCTTCCCTTCAGTGTTTATTCTAAATGAAGAGACAAGAGGTGATTTCCAGTGAGAAGGTGTGTGAGGAAGTGAGGTAGTGGAGGGTAGATCTCAGGGGAATGGCAGTCAAACTGCCTGAACAAAGAAAGCACCGACTTTTTTCTACTTTCTTCCCCCTTTTCCAGGGTGGTGTGGTTTGCTGGGGTTCATTTATAGTTGTTTTCTCACTATAAAACATGTTGACATGAGGGGTCAGAGTCCTATTTTTCTTTTTTTGGCCACAAGAAAAGTTTCTCACAAAAAGCCCTTGGCTTGAAATGAGGTTGAAATAAGTGGAGTTTTGACCTGATAGATTGAAATCTCTGTCTCTGCTCTTAAGCTTTTGATCCCATTTTTGGAAGGACACTTGAATAATCCTCTGGGTTGAGGAGTCAATTGCCAGCTAGTTTCAAGATTTGAATAACTATACTTTTGAATAGCCACATTTTACCTGCCTATTTTTCAACTCCTTCGGGATGCCTGCACGATTGCCAGAGAGGGGGATAACAATCTGTGAGAGCTTTGGGTCCCTCTCCTTCCAGCATTTTAATTAAAAAGTGCAAACAGTAGTTAGCACCTGCACAGGAATAAGTGATGCTTTTGGAAATGTTTGTGGGCGTCCTGCTGTCTTCTCTAGCAATAGTAAAACAGAGCTCGTCCCTCCCCACTTGTAAACTGCTGTGAGTACCTGAACTCCTTGACAGTACTGCTGAAATCTGCAGGAGCATGGAATTCATTGAGTGGAGAAGAGATGGGAGATAGCTTGACCTTGGCTTTGACTTACACGTGTGTGATGGGAGACTTGAGCAGCAAAACGAGAACCCCTGGGACAGAAGAAATATTCACAGTCCCTGAGAGCAGAGTGTGTGAGCATGCACAGTTCCTGATGCTTTCTGTCCCTTGGGGAGCCAGTGCAGGCTGATAGCATAAGAGTCTCTTACTGTACCAGAAAAAAAAATTAAAACATTTTAACCATTCATTTCAGGTAATGACAGGGTTTAGTAGATTGAGCATGCCAGATGTTCAGAACGGATGGGGGAGGTTGTTTTGCTTCGTCAAGTACAAGCCAAATCTTTATCAGTGCCTGCTGTTTCAAAATGTGTCTGCCTTGGCTGATATTTATCTTCTGCTTGTCTTTCAGAATGCTCCAGGACGACCTGCAGCTCAGTGATAGTGAAGAGAGTGGTGACGATCAAGTCGGTTTTAGCTGTTTTATACACTAGGCACACAGACTTCCCTTTAAACATCACCACTTGTTGCATTGTTCTGAGTTCTGAGTTAACCTTTCCTCCCCCTCTCCTCTTTGTCTTTGTGAACAAAACAGGTTGTTGAAAAGTCACCTTCTTCACTTGCTCCTCCAAGGTACAGGTTTGTTCCCAAACTACTAGATAGACCACATAAGGAGAAAAACAAAACTGCTTTTTATATGTGGGGTAGTGGGGTAAGGGTTCCTGGTTTCTCTTGTAGCTACAGACTTTGGTTTCTGGCTGCTCCTGAAAGTCAGCTTTAGTTGTGTGGGGTTTTCTGGAAAGCTCCAATTAGAAATTAGTTATCCAGGCATGCTGGACCTTGCCTATGAACCAGAACTGTATTTCTTCAACTGCTCCTTTCTCTTCTCTTCCTCCCTCCACCAGCATATCTGTACATCACACTGCAGCTAATGGGATTTTCAGCTGTAGTGGCAATGGGTGAGATGTGTGTCCAGTTTTAGCTCAGAAGGAAGCGCAAAACAGCCAAGTGGGTAAAGAACAGGAAAGGGTTAGGAAGACTCACTGAGGCTGTTTCAGCTCTTCTTGATAAGGAAGCTGATTGTAAGCAGTTCCTGCCATGTATTGTTAGTCAGAGGCAATATTCAAGGTAGACTGAACAGCCATATGCCAGCATTTGAGGAAGAAAGATGGAAAAGCTCAACATTTTTCCTATAGGAGAGCACTGTTACAGATTTTTTTTTCGCTTGATATGTATGTTTTTCACGCACAAGAGTGGTCTACAAAGTCAGACTTGCAGAGGAGCACACCAATACTTGGCATGATCTGTGTCTCTGCAAACTCTTAAAATAGGAGTGTTGTCATGATATCAATCTTGGATCAGCAAGGAGCTTACCTCCAGCTCTCACAGTTGATAGTGATGTGGGAAACCAAAGTAAAAAAAACCAACAAATTAAAATATCTACAATTAATTTTGTAAGCCAATTTCAAAAAGAAAAACACTGTGCATGAAAGGGACAGCTCTTCCTTGATTCCATCCACTCCATTGTCAGTGTGCAGAAAACCACTTTTTGTTAGAGCAGGGTGTTGCAAGAGACACTGCTGCCTGATGTGGCTATTAATGAAGTGCTTACAGCAGCATAACCAAGTAACACAGATGAAGTGAAAATTTAAAAGGGAGAACAGAAAAAAACAAACCATCCTGAAATATATGTTCTTGCTTTCTCACTTTTATTGGAAGTTTTTCATTTTGAGAGTTGGGTTTTTCAGAAAATCACTGGACAGATTCAGTGCTTTTTAAACTTTGGTTGGCAAAATGCAGCTCCACATTGTAGCAGTGGAGCGCATTGTAGCTCCACATTGTAGCAGTGTAGTGTCCTGCTACATGTTTGACTGGGTTGGAGTTGAAGGTGTTATTATTTCTAGCAGTTTTGTATTCTGGTGCTTTATTTTTTTAGTATGCCACTGTATTTCTCTGGCCTTCTCCCCTCTCATCTCAGTGCCAAAACACGGGGTTTCAGTTTTATTTTTGAATAAAACTGTCAATATAATAAGTAAGTAATCTTCAGCCATGCTGCTTTCTAATTTTATCTCATGGTGGCCTTCCAGTTCCTTACAGTCCCAGCCCAAGAGTGTGGCATCAGCACATTCCAGCATCTCGGAGTCAGGGAGCACCAGTGACTCAGACAGCTCCTCAGACTCGGAGACAGAGAGCCCCTCGAGTGACAGCGAAGGGAACGACCCTCCGAGAGCACCAGCACCCGAGGTGAATGCAAAGGAAAGGCAGAGGCTGCTTCCACAGCCCCTTGCCTCACTTGCTGTCTCAATGCAGTCAGGGCAGGAGACCTGGAACACTGTCATTGTTCAGGTGTCCTCTTGACATCTCTGCTGCATCACTCAACTTTTCTTGCCCTTTGCTTCCATTCTAGAGTTTGTCAACCTTGGTTTCCCTTACTACCGACATAATTAGACTTTCAGATGCCCAACCTGGAAGTGTTCCCCCATGTCCTTTGGCACAGTTGTCTAGCTCTCCTGGAGGAGTCAGTGCCTTCACTGGGGAGACAAGAGAAGGCACGGAGGGAAAACACAGATGGGACCCACCTCTGCCTGTGCAGGCTTTCTGGGTGCCTTTATGGGCAGTGTCAGGGTGAGACCAGTTTCCTGATAATTTAAGAGGAGCTGCTGCCTCCCTGCAGCTCCTGTGTCTGAGTGAGAGATTCAGCTTCTCCCAGGTTGCAGCTGAAGGGATCAGACCTGCAGGAGGGGCTAGAATATGCTTAGTCTTGCTGCTGTGAATTTGGCTTGGATACTGCTGCACTGGCATTTCTGAGGCTTTGACAGGGGAAAGCAGACAAACAGAACTTGGTGCCTTAAACTTCCATAATTGTGAGATCATGCATTTTTAAAAAAATCTATTGCAGAAGTGCTCATGGCTGTGTCTGCAGACCACAACTGATGCAAAACAATCCACTGGCAGTTTTGAGGTACTCTTACAAAGCCCCTTGTAATTTGTTTTGCCTCCCCTCAGCTCTAGCTCTCCTTCTTTTTACCTTAGAAGTGCATGAACAGGGAGAAGCCAAAAACAAGCTTTGAGACAGCCTGTCTTTCCATCTCGCTCTAATACTTTTTGCCCTCCAGCAGCTGAGTTAGACTTTGCCCACTGCAATATGGTGTCTTTGAAGGAAGATATTATACTTCTCCTGTCTTACTAAATTCTGCCTGGTTTGTCCTGAAAATACTAATGAAGTCCTAGCTACTTGCCATTGACCTTTTTGTCCTTTTTTTATTCAGCCAACTGTTCATCCATGATGCTCTGGAGTAAGTTAGTGCACATGGCCTCTTTGTTTATGGTCAGTTCTTCATATGCAAAAGCAAACACTTTGAGACTTCTAGGCAACAGTCCCTGGGCCCTGGTAAGCTGTGCTGGGATGGAAACAGCCCATAAAGGTATGAGGTTTGAATCCTCCCTTTCTCTTTTTGTCTGCAGCCTGAGCCATCAACTTCTAATAAGTGGCAGCTTGACAACTGGCTGACCAAAGTGAACCCACCAGCAGTGCCAACAGAGAGCCCCAGTGACATAGCCCGAGGGGATGGACGTGAGGAGGGCAAGAAGCAGGAGAGGGGCATCAGCAGCAATTCCTCCCAGCAGCACGCTGAGCTGAGGGAGCCTCCTCACAAGAGCCAAGTGGCCAGGGCTCCTCAGGAGGCTCCTCTCCCGACCAAACGCAGCTGCCAGAAGCCTCCTGCGCACGCCGAGGAGCCCTCGCCCAGGCAGACTGTGGGGATCAAAAGGCCCAGCAAACCCCTGGTGCACGAGGGGCCCAAGAGGGGCCTGAAGGTGGAGAGCGAGCCTGGTCCTTTGGAGGTCACAGACCAGTCTTTCAGGGACAAGCCAAAAGTCAAAAAATCAGTGAAGACAAAATCCAATGACAAAAAAGACCTGAAACCAGGACTTCAAGAGTCTTCTGAGAAAAAAAAGGACAAGGGCTCCCACCAGGGCAACGCCAAACCTTTCTTGGAGCCCAGGCCCATGGGAGATGCCCAGGCATGGGGTACTCTCAGTCCCCTTCCTCAAGGCCAGGGCACAGCCCCCATCAGGACCAGCAGCCACAGGACTCGAGATTTGCACAAGGAGAAACTGCCCTTGCCTCTCAGGGAGAAGTTGCTCTCACCAGTGAGGGATCCCCCAACCCATGAGCACCTTGTGGTGAAAATAGATCTCTGTCACCTGGAAAAAATCCCTCAGCCTCCCAGGAAAAATGGGCACCAGAGGAAAGCAGAGACCAAGGACCTTCCTGGTGTGAGGAAGCAGGACTTGAAGAGGAAAGCCACAGACACTCCTGAGGGGTCCCTTGCAAAGAAGAAGGTGAGAGGTGGAGTGGGAGGTGGGTTTGTACAAATGTGATGTTTGAAAAGCCTATGTGAACTTCCCACTTCACAGGCTGGGAGTAGAGCCACTATCCTGCTATAAAGCTATTATCAAGGGGAATGTGAAGCAAAACAGTCTCCAGATGTTTCTTGTTGGTCACAAATCCCCTCCTAAGCAAATGAAAAGCCCTGTAAGCTGTCTGACATCTTTTAGTATTTAAAAATATTTTTTTGGTCTGTTTTCTTGAAATCCTGGTTTTCTCAGACAATAAAACCAGTTGTAACAATGGCTTTCTCTTGAATTGCAAGACAGCCGTTTATTTAACTGAGGTGATCGTTGCTCACAAGTGTTCTTTGAAAAGCTGACTCCCAGGAGGACTATGAATATACCTCCAGCCAGCTGGGTCAGCTGCACAAAGAGCTGGCTGTAGACCTTGTGGGGAATCGGTATTCCCTCTGGATATTTCAGTCCCTGAGACCCTTTTTGGGTCCTCACAGAGCAGGTGGCTCAGCATGGGTGCGTGAATGACCTTGGTTTGGGTTTCATTTAGTTTTGCCATTTTATGAATTTCCTGTAGTTGTGAGGGAGAATTGTGAAGAGCAGGTAAATTGTGAAGAAACTTGAGAAACCCCAGAAATTCCTGCTCTTGCAGAGAAATGGAGCAAAGGGAAACAGGCAGTCAATCTGTCTAAGAGACACAGGAGAGGAGCTATTTGATGTTAGACATGTCTTCTCTTGCAATCTGAGTGCCTGACTGTAGGGAAACCCCCTGAGAGCCTCACTGTCAGTGCATCAGTAGCCTCGGGGGCTCAGGGCTCACAGCAGCCAGCTGGGTCAGGTACAGCTGTCAGACACTGCTTTGGTGGCACTGGGGAACCTGGAACACAGAGTAAGGATGTGATCTCAGTGCTGGAGCCTTGTCCTGAGCACCCTGCCAGAGACAGACTCTGTGTCACAGCACAGCCCTGTGAGTGGCACAAAGCTGGCTGTGTCCCAGAGTACAGGCTGGGAGAAGAACTCGCTGGGAGCATGCTGGTGGAGAAGGACCTGGAGGTTCTGCTGGATGAGAACCTGGACACGACCCAGCAGTGTGTGCTTGCAGCCCAGGAAGCCAAACATGTCCTGGGCTGTTTCCAAAGATGTGTGGTCAGGAGGCTGGGGAAGGGGATTCTG
Source organism: Chloebia gouldiae (assembly GCA_003676055.1). NCBI lineage: Eukaryota > Metazoa > Chordata > Aves > Passeriformes > Passeridae > Chloebia > Chloebia gouldiae. The sequence goes on from QUSF01000025.1 coordinate 7,039,989, forward strand.
CCCCTCTGCTCCTCTCTGGTGAGACCCCACCTGCAGTGCTGCATCCAGCTCTGGGGTCCCCAGATTACCGGTGCTTTAAAATTTCACCTACTTCAGCATCTTGGTGATAAAAACCAAACACCCTGCATATCTGCAGTACCTCTGTGGAGTATCTCACATGAAAGTGCCTTGCTTTTGATTATTGTTAGTAGCAACAAGTTTAGCAGTTCTATCCCTGCCACTACAAAGCAATTAATCTATCCAAGCAAAATTAGATAAAATTAGATTTTAGGTTACTTGTCAGTGAGCTTGCAATCTGTATCTTCTGTGCTGTGGATTTGCAATTTGTTTGTTCCAATAAGGTATATTTTCTTATTTTTTTAACCAGACTCAATCAAACTTAGCTGTGTTGGTCTGTATTTTATGTGAACTTTGAAAACCTAAGTGATTTTATGTTTCCTTTTTTTTTCCTTCCTATTAGAGGGGAGAGAAGGAGGAGACTGATAGGAAGAAAATGAAATCAGAAAAAAACCCCAAATCACTGCAGTCTTCAGCTAACAAAGACTCCAGTAAATTGAAGTGAGTATGCAGTGGTGGAATAGCAGAAGGATGCATCAATCCAAGTCTTTCCTAAGCAGCTGAGATCAAGAATCTCCTGTCCTTATACTCATGAGTTTGCTTCTACGGTAATGTTCCTCCTGAAACCTAATCTACAGCAGATTTGCCTTTACATCCTGGAAGCAACCAGTCCAGAAAGCAGCTCTGTAGGTGTGGGTGGGTAAGGGCATTGAGCATTTCCTTTCTCCACTAAAGTCATCCTGTCGTCTTTGGTTTTGTGTCCATTGGGTCACTCAGGAAAACAAGACAATGTGTCTTTTGAGTCCTGACTGTCTGGAGTTTCAGGTGGCCTTTGTGACCAGGAATTCCTCTTTTTCTCTAGTGTAACATTTGCAGTGCTTCTAGTACCTCTGCTGGAGCTTCCCCTATAATTTGCATACCAGAGCATTGCCAGCATTCTGGCTAGGCCTTTGCTCCAGTGAGCTCTTCCAAGAGCTTGTTTCCAGCTGGGCCGTGTTCCTGAGAGGGGAGACTCATGCCTCAGTCATGGGCTGCTGCATTCAATTCCTGCTTGCTTGTGGCTTGAATTTGAGGTGTTGGCTTGGATTGGTATGTAGTGTTGAGATTTGTGTCTTGACAATAGGAGTAAACTGCTTTGGTGAAGAGAAAACACTGACGTGCCCTGGAAGCTCTGGGGAATTGGCACTACCATGTAGTTGCATGAAGGGATTTTTGACCTGTGGTAGTAATGCAAGAGCTTTAGTTCTGGGGCTTATTACTCCCTTTTCCTCAGTGAAAATCAGCTCCTGTTTTAATCATGTTCTGGCTTTTGGAGTGGGAAGGATAGGATGCATTTTTGAGGAGATGGTGATGGGTCTGTGCTCTGTGATCAGCTGTGCCAAGGTGGAGAAGCTTGGGAGCATGTGTGTGATGTGAGTAGGGACCAAACCATGGGAAAAGTGTGTGGTGGAAGAGGGGAGAGGACTCTCCCATGCACAACAGAATGAGGCAGAATGTGCACCATCACACCTCAGTCTCCTCACTGGGTTAAACTTCATTTCCTCCTCTTCTGATGTTGTAGTCCACGAGCTGGGATTCCCTGCTCAGGGTTTTTTTGGAAACTTTGAGAAACTGAATAAAAATATGTAAATGAGAAGTAGTGAAACAAAATTTAGAACTATTTGGTGCTACTTAGGGCTGCTCATCCTAAGTTCAGATGATCAGAAATCTAATGTTATGAAATGTAATAATCTCTGCCATTTAAAAGCATAATGTTTTAAGTCTCTCTCAACTCTGTGAATGTTGTCTAGTTGATGTAGCAAGTCTTAAAGGAGGAACTCAGCTTAATACTATTAAGGCACATACAGGATCAAGTGTTAGGGTGAGTATCTCTGACCACAGAAAGGACCATCTACCAAAAGGGAGAGAGGCAGGCAGTGCTGCAGTTCTTTTGTCTTGTTGGGTGACTTATTCCACGGATTTTAGTCACTGTAATCACGTCCTTCACTGAGTGAAAAGGGTCTGTATTGGAGGCATGCTTTTTTTGCAATGTCCTGATGTTTTGGTTACAAGTGTTTGCTCCAAGAACAAGTTCTGAGACTTATTCCTCCTTGAAAAGCAACTTTCTTGCATGCTGATGGTAGGTGAAGGTTTGCTGTATAAAGCACAATGAAGCTCCTGAAGTTTCATTTCACTTTTATTGAATTCTTTGTATTAACAAGTCATCTCACACTTCTGGAGGAGTTTAAACAGAATTGGCACATGATGTAAATAAGTTTGTAAAAAATCCCTACATTGTATGTACATCATAATGATGAATTTGCTTCCAATCTCCAGAGCATCAAAAGCTTCATCTGAAACCCAGAAGAAAGATGTGCTCTCACCACTGCCAGCCATGTCTGCTGCACAGCCTGCCCCAAAGTCAGCCAAGATGACCCAAAAGAGACCCAGAAATGAGACTGATGAGCTGCCTGCCATGGATAACCCTGCCAAGAAGAAGAGCAGCCACAAGGATCCTTTGTTTGCCAAGCACAGGAAAGTGGAGGGAAATCATACAGAACTGTCAAAGGGCATCAAAGTAGGTATCCAGGATAACTGGTGGGATGTTTCCTTCAACCTGGGTGCCATGTGATTCTCTTCAGAAACATACTCTGTAAACTCCAAAGGCATGAGAATCATGTTTATGCTAATTACCATTTCAGATTGTAGGCAGCTGCTAATACAATACTGGTGTACTGGTGTAAAAATAAGTGTACTTATAAAAAGAAAGAGGAGATTGCTTAAAAATAAGAAAACAAGCAACCTGTGGCATTGACTACAACCCAGGTATATGCTTTTATAGCTTGTTTACAAAATGGTTCATGATCCTTGCAGCTGGTTCTTTGCATTTCTGGGTTACAAAATTTGATTACATGGCTGTTTACTGGAGGCTCAGGCATATGGTCTGGGATGTTGCTCTGTGTGTGTTAAGCCAGACTGTATTAGCTGGCTCTAACTGCTTGCTTTTTCCTTTTCCCTGTAGATAGGGGAATCAGGAATTGTGGTTAAGGTGGAAATAAGTGTGACTAGATCTTATCATTCTGTCTTGGCTAGAGGACATGAAAACTGTGCTGCTTGCAGCCTCACTGCTCTCTTAGTCATTGTGCAAGAAAACCTGCTGCTGAATTTCTCTGAGCTTGGGAGAAGTTTGAATGGCATGAGAAGCTAGCAGGGGTTGCTAGGGAAGAGAGCCTGGAGAAGACTAGGCTTGGGACCGATAAACATTTTCACTTGAAATTTAGGAAAGCTGGGTTTTAGAATTGGTTTAGGCATATCTCTCTAAGCAGCTTTATCTCTGTCCTTTTTCAGGGATCTGCAGGTGATGTCACAAAGCCTTTTCCAGTGCCTTCTTTGCCAAATGGTACCTCTAAGCCAAGGAGACCTCTGCTCAAGTTTGAAAAGTAAGTTTTTGTTCGACACCCCTCATCTTTACTTTCTGAAGGCATGAGGCAAGGCTGGCCATGAGGCTACCCTGGCTTCTGCTTTTTCATGAGCACTTCTTTGGGAGGAAAGAGATGGGGAGAGATGTGTGAGATCTGCCCTGTACTGCCTTTTCATGCCTACCCACCACAAAGTAAAGGTTTACAAGAAAGCAAAGTTTTACAACAGTTTTGGTTTGAGGGAAGCTATTCTGGAAGTTAGGGACCTTCTTTCTTGTAAGCAAATAACTTGAATACAAGTTTTGGTCTCAGGTAAGTCTGTGATTACTGCCAAATTTACTTTGTTTCAATTAAAATTTATTTATGGGTCTGTACTTGAGGAATGATAGCTGATATAACTATTGTCTTTCCATGGAAATGGAAATTTAACTTGTTCCCATAGAAGCCCAACCTCTGGTGGTTTTTTATTTCCAAATGTAAATTTTCAATATTATTCCAACATATATTTTTTTTAAGAAATCAATCAACCCATAGCATCCTCTAAATAAGAAAATAAACCTGATAATTATCCTACCCTTTTTCATCTGTTTTTCCTCTCTGTCCCCAATTCAGGCAACACTCAAAGGAATACTACATTGAACAGGCCCAGAAGCTGAAGCACAAAGCTGATGCAATGGTGAGTCTTGACCTTGTGCTGGGAATGCTGACCAGCTCCTGCACTCAGCCCTGGTACCTATGTGTGTGGGAATGAGGTTCACTGGCTACCATGACTTCCATACTCCATACATGGAGTGTGTTCAGTCATGTGTTGGGAGGCCATCTTTATTTACCAGATGTTCAGCTGTTTCTCTTGGAAGCAAACACATCTAGGGAATGAGATTCAGAACTGATATTGTTAAGGGTTAGCTTTGCTAAGAGTTATAAAGGCATCCCTGGAAAACAGATGGAACAGCTCATTTTAAAACAGTTTAAAAAATCTGGAAAGTCAGGATCCTGGCAGTTATTGAGCTGCTGGTGATCGAGACTTGGAAGTGGCCTTGGCAGATATGATTTTATCTGCTCTATGCAGTTTAACAGTGTGCACAAGTGAACATATTGCTTTGCTAATTATGGCAGATAATTATCTCAGTCATATAAGGTCCATTTGCTACCTTCTGTTTACCTGTGAAAATGAAGTGAGAGATTACTGCAGTGGGAAATCCCCCCTGCAAGGCAAGTCTCCAAGACCAGACAACAGTATAAAAAAAATGGAGATAATAAATTACTCAAGGAAACCATTGAGCAAAGAGAGGTAAATGGAGCACACAAAGCTGAAGACTGGGATCACATTAAGGGTTCTGCTGAGAACCCTTTGATTTTCACCCAGAGGCCAGATTGAAATCTTCTTTCTTCAAATCCTGCCTAACAAGGAAGAGAATTCAAGCATGTTTGAGAGAATTATGTTTGGTCTTAGTAAAAAAAGTGAGAATTTTCTTCCCAATAGACCGACAAGACTGGAAAGGCCTTTCAGTACCTGGAGGCTGCCCTTTTATTCATTGAATACGGGATTGCCTTGGAATCAGATGTGCTGGAACCAAAATCAGCTTACAGCATATTCAGTGACACCATAGTTCTCATCAAGTAAGTGGCTTTCAGAGGGTGACAGTTTGGCATGTTTGGAGGGGAGGGCATTTTGACAACAGTCCTCTGCTCAAGATCTTACAAAGTTCCTTGTGCCAGGACTAAGGACTCGGGGCAGGTTTCCTGACTCTCCAGCTGTTTTTAAGATAATGGCATGCACTATTATTTCATAAACTGTGGGGCTTCAGAGTGCTCTGGTGGCTGACAAGTTCCTGTTTATTTCATTTCCCTAGATTCATTATGACTTTGAAACCATTTACAGACTCCTCAGTCTCTTCACACGGAAAAATCTTTGCTGTGTTACAGTGAGTAACTGTGCTTCTGTTCCTTTGTGCACTGCTTTGAAACTGAGGGAAAGATCCATTGCTTCCAGCGGGGAAGGAATAGGAGTTAGAGTTATGCAAGGAAAAAAAAAATATAAAGGAATGGAAAAAAAACAATATAAAAACCAGAATGAATTGAAATATCTCTAAAGTAAGCTGGGAGATTACAAGGGACCACATGTAGAAGGCACAGGCTTTAAAATCTGATCTCCTGGTAACTTGAGAGCACATAAGGGCTTTCACCTAAAGTGAAATAACGAGATTTGGCTGTCCATGTTTGAGCTGTGTAAGTGAAACTGTAGCTGAACATGGATGAGGCACTTCTGGATGGGGACTTACTCAGCCTTTGGCACCTTTGAGAGCCTGGGCACCTGTTTGTATGAAAGACCAGAGAAGGCCCTTCCTTTCTTTCCCTTGGGGTTTTTGGTTTTTTTTTTTCACAAAGTCTTTTTTTACCATGATCAGAAGGAGGAAAAATTTTGAGCTTTCCTGACCTTCCAGTAGAACTGAGGTGTGCCTGCCTCCATCCCTCAAGGCTGACGAGGGCTGAGCACAAAGACTGACACTCGGGTGTGTTTCTGTCCACAGCATGCGCTGCCAGTCCATTCTGCACATGGCAATGTTTGGTTACAAAAAGGACACTGCAATAAGGTATTCCAGGCTCCTGAATGACCACTTCAAGGTAGGGCACAGGTATCACTAAGCTGACAGCTGGATAGCTGTGGTAGTTACTGATGTCAGCGGAACAATCCAAAACTAACTAGACTTTTATTCCTTGCTGCAGAGTAATTTCAGAGTAATACAAGCACCTTCTCCAGGTGTTGCAAGGTAAGATTTAAAAATTTGTTGTCATGTGTCTGTGTTTCAAAAACAATGAGTAAGAGCTATTCTGTGTTATGTGGTCATTGTCTATCATGTGATAGACAGGAAATGAAAGATTTTTTTTGTTTTCCAAAATCTGTGGCCAAGAGAAGGTTGCTTGGACTTTGACAGTGGTGCTGATTCCAGTTACATTTTTTTGGCCACCTTGCACAGGATAGTTCATTGAGAAGTAAATGGTCTCTTGAGAGCAGTGGTGGAAGCCCTGTCATACCAGTGACTAAAATTAGGTTGGTTGAAGTGGTGGGGGTGTGATGAGCCAGGCTGTGTCTGGAATGCAGCCGGGTGACCACATTTATCTGCCCGGGGTCTATAAATAAATGTGTGTAGGCTGACCTGGCTGCTCTAAGGAGCTGCCAAAAGCTCCAGCCTCCTCAGCAGGGGAGCTTCAGTGTGCCTGATTTGGAAGGCATTAGGGAAAACACTTGGGTAATCTGGTGAAGACTTTCACAAGGAGGTGTAGAGTTTGGAAGATGGATGGATGGCCCTTTTCGGTGTCTGGTCCCACATTTTCTCTTGTTGAGTAGAGTCCTTCTAAATCACTTTCAAAAACTTGGCCTTGCCTTCAAAGTACAATTGCTTGTGCTGTAGCTGAACACATCTCACTTTTCAGCAGTCCACTCCATGCTGCAGGCCTGGGTGACACCGGATAGCTCCTGGCATGAGGCAGCCTTGTGGAAAGATGTTTAGCTCTGAAGCTGAATGTTCATGCTGGTGTTTCTTTTCTGCTGCAGAAGCACAGGCTTGCCTTCTCCTCTTTCTCCAATACCCTCTCCTGCTGGATCTGTGAGTTCTCAGCCAGGATCAAATGATAGCAATGGTGTTGGCCACAGCAGCATTGGCAACAGCACTGGCTCTACTGTCACTGTCTCCTGTCATATCTCCAGTGTCACCTCTTCCTATGTCAATATCACCTCCTATATCCTCCACGCATATGAAATTTGGGAAAAGGCTGATGCACTGGCCAGAAAGAATAAAGGTAAGTTTTTGCCCTTTGTCTTTTCTGTCTCATGGTTGTGTGTATTTGGTTCAGTCCTGACACTCAGTGCAGCAAGCACTATTCCTAAAGTTCAAAGCATGAAATATGTTGAATATCTCTGCCAGGGCTTATTGGCAGAGATACTTGATGGTGATATATTGATGAGGGTTCCCATTAAAAGGTTTTCTTGGCATCCTCAAATGTCCAAGAGCTTAAGGGATGAAGGTGTCGAGTGCAGGAAACCAGCCAACTTGCTTCATGGTAACACAAGAAGCATAAGGAGTTTGGGTGTTTTCTGTCTTTCCCTTTGGGGCACTGTGCTTTTCTGAGTTAGTTTGCTTTGTTTAAAACTATCATTTTGGCCTGTAGCCTTGTGTTTTAGTTTTTGTCAAATTTCCAGGTCATTTTGTCTTGAAAATGGTGAAACTGGCTTCTCTGCCTAACAGAGAAGCTGAGCAGCACTTGAATTTGAGTCCTTGCTGGGCAAGTGCCCAGTATTTGCCAGCAGCAATTCCTAGAATTGCTGCAAAATTTTATTTTACAGTTTTGTTGTTAAAAATGTTGTATTGTCCTTTGGTTCAAGCAGTGATGAATACACAAAAGCCACAGGGTAGATGCAGTCCAGCCTGTGACCTTGTCATCCCACATGGCCTCAGCAGTGTCATTTTCCACACAACACAAAGTTTTGTGAGCCAGTGTGGGTGAAGAGATGCATTGCCATGACCTGTTGGCAAACTTGCAAAAGAAAATAAGCACAGTGTGTCTGGCTGGATTGTTGGAAGGCTGTAAAAATTCTCATACTAATGAGGCAGTTGCTGAAAATCAAAAGGCTTTCCAAGTCACCTTTGAGCAAATCTGAGCTTGCAGCAGCAGTTAATGTGTGGCATTTTCGATTCTACCCTCAAAAGGCTGATAAAAGACTGTCCCATAGAAGCAGTGGATGGTGCTAATAAGCTAGAGGAGTGAGTCATGGAGGAAAATGTGTGGGAGGGCCTGAGCACAGCCTTGCATCTGTCAAGACTAAATTCAAAACGTGCTCTGTGTGGCTGGTCCTGATGTAGGGGGATGATGATTGGGGTACTAAATACTCTGTAGGGAATGAATCTGTGCAGGAGACCAGTAAATGCTCATGTAGTCTTGCTGGTGGTGTACTGTTCAGGACAGCTGGAAGCATGTCAGAACTGGAGCTTACTGATAATCAGTGTAATATACAAAGGGGTACAGAGAGTGAAAATGCAAAATTATTCAAAAAGGCCACATCCTTGATTCTTTTATGCAATTCATAGGGCATAAGAAGAGGAAGAAAGAGCAGCAGCCTTTAGCTATCAAGATCTTATAAGCAGGGAAGTCCTAAGCTATTGGAAAGCAGAGAGCTGTAACTGCTGTCTAAGTCACTGGTGCAGAGCTCAAGTTCCTTCTGGAGGGTCCCCTGACAGGTGCCAGCTCCTCACTGTAATTCAGAGCAGCACTTTGGATCACGAGGCTGTAACAGGTTGTCTTCATGCTCTGGTCTCTCCCTGCAAGGACAAGCTGAGGCTGCAGGCATGGATGTGAAGTCCCTCTCCTTTCACATGATGCTGTGCTGACAGATCAGGTTTTCTTCTGTTTGCTCAGACAGGGGCTTTCAGTTCCTTCTGTTCCCCATGGAGGGCATGGATTCTGTAAACAAAAGCAGGAAAATCAGAGGGAATGTGTTCTCTCCTTCTGCATTGGCAAGTATTAGAAGGGAAGTGTTGTGCACTCTGCTTTTGAAGAGCTCCTTGCACAGCTAAGCAGAATTTTCCCACCTCTAGCTTCAATCTTTGGGTATCAAAACGGATAGCTGAAAATTACCAGTTTCTGAAAAGGTATTTAGCATCATGTTTGAGCTGAAGAGTGAGGGACTGGGCCTGTGTCAGTGGGAGGCAGGTCCTGCAGGAATGTCTTGGAAAGGTGACTGCAAAAGAATAGGTATGAGAATTTCCCACAGCTCATGGTCACCTGCACAGATGATTGCCAGCACAGAGCAGGGCTTGCAGCCTGCCAGCCCCTCACAGCAGGGTCAGGTGTGCTGCAAGAGCCTCCTCCTGTGCAGGAGGAGGAGTGGGATGCCTGGAGGTGGTGGAATGGGAGGAATGTGAGATCTGCCTGACATGCTTGGCTATAAGCAATCCAAACCAGAGCTGTATATAGCCTGGCAAGCTACACAAATAGAGAAATCCTGACATCTCCAAAGTTTGAGGATGGATGAAAGAAAGGGACCACAGCTGTATGTGCTTCTGGGTGCTGCTCAGGAAGACACTCAAATTTATCCTGTTTAAAATTTAGGAGAAACTTGAAGCAGGGACAGTGGTGCAAACACCCAAATTTTTGCTACCCTACCACGGAGTCTCTGTGTCCTTTGAAGTCAGGACATGAGGAGATGTCGTGGTGTGTTTCCCTGTTGCCTGCATTGCCCGCTGTGCTTGTCACCCTTCCCAGCCCTGTGACACTGCTGAGCTGTCTGCACCAGGACTGGCCAGCTGACTCTGTGCTGCTGCTGTCCCTCCTCGCCTGTCAGGTGTGCCTGGTGTATGAAACCAACCAAATGTTTTCTGTCTCTCTCTCCCTTTTTTCCCAGAGTTTTTTGCTGAACTCAGCAGAGCGACAAGTGCTCTGGCGCTGACCAGTAGCCTGACAGACCTGGTACACTACATCAGACAGGGATTACAGTGGCTGAGACTGGAAGCAAATATGCCTTAACTGGTTCTCCAGGTGGTTAAATACCTTGAAGTTTTTTTGCACTTTTGAAGCCTCAGAAACAGTTTAATTTTTGTTTTAATTGTTCAATACAGAGCACCTGCAAGGGAAAGTATTTTAAATAAAGTTGGAAGTTATCTGGCTACACTGGAAAACCCTTGAACTGTGTTTTTCTAGGGTAGCACTTTGCTACCTTGAAAAAGAAGAGACAGAGGATGGCACCTTCCTTTAAAATGATGAAGTGCAATGAATTGTCTGAATGGCCCGATGTATTGATGGTCTATAAACATTTCTTTTACAAATAACCAGCAGGACAATAATTGCGCATGATGCTGACAAGAAGGAAATCTGCCTCCAGAGGTGGTTATGCAACATCCCACAGTCTGCAGCAGTTGTGTGCCAAGACAACAAGCCAGAGGAGTTGCTTTTGCAAGCAGAGATGCAATCTTTGGTGTCTTTGTTCCTCAGAGAGCAAGTAGCAACCTCATCAAGGACCGAACAGCGTTATGTTACAGGAAAAGCAGCAAAAGGATCTGCTCTGCCTGCTTTCCAACCTCACCCTCCTGCTTTTGCCAGCCAGCTGACAAAACTGAGGAAGCCACTGCCTTCAGTGCTGCAAGTTTTCTTTTTGAGTCATCACTGCTTTGGTCCTCCATGCTGTGCTGTCATGCACATCCATGCCCTGGGCATTCCAGCTGTGTTACTGAGGGGCTGGCTCAGTTCTAGCCTTGCAAGCCAAACACAGCTGAGGTGGCAAAACAACGTGGTGTGTTTGGAATAGCTCTGCCTCTTTGCTGAGAGATGTCACGATGAGGATTCTTTGTGGGGCTGATGTTTTGTCATTTTGGTGGGTGGGAGTGGAAAGCTGCACTGGTTCACTGTTAATTGCTTGGACATTGTTCTCAGAGCTTCCATGGGAAGGAATTGCTTCTGGTTAAGGAGGGATTAAGTGGTTGAATGTGGAACATAAGATAAATTTTGCATTTGGATATTTGCCTGAAACCATTGAAGGTCTTGGTGAATATCTAAGAGCAGGATTTGTACCAAAGTAGGGTCTTCTTCCTGTGGGAGACAACTCGTGTTCTCTCAGCCATGTTACAGGATGGGCGCAGTGACTTAAAAACCCATCAAGGGAACAAGAAAGGGAATAATGAGCTGTTTCCCAACATTGTTTTTCTTGTATCAGTGAAGGCAGCACCCCTGGCATTGTGTATTCAGTGAGATGACACCCTTCTCTACCCAAAGATTCCTTGTGGTGTGACAGCAGCATCCTGCCGTCCTCATACTCAATAGTGTGCCTTAGCCCGCTGATCCCCTCTCACATCCCTTGCCCTCTCTCTCACTGGCCCATGGGACTGGAGAAGAGAAGGATGGTATCCCAAAATAATTGTGTTTATGGGAAAGAATTAGCTCCTTTTTCCGTATAATTTCACTATTAGGGAGGAACAGGTCTGCAGATGTGCAGAAGTACCCCCTTTGTAAAATACCTGCTCATGGGTTTAAGGCTCATGAAAATGGACAGTGAAGAAATATCAGCAAAAGGTTTGCATTTCCAAAAGTAGTTTCTGCAGAAGTGGTCCCTGCCACGGGGCAGCCTGGGCTCTTCTTGGTTCTGGCAGGAGGTGATGGGCGTGTGCTGGTCCCGAGCACAGGGGAGCTCTCCTGTCACCTTCCCTGGCAGTGCAGGGCCACCAGGATCACGGCTCTGCCTTTCTGCACCTTGAAGGGATTGGCCTTTTACGGTCACTTTGTTAAAAGCCTCAGAGCATTTCAGGGATGCGCTGTCCTAACAAGTGGAAAGAAGATCCATGTTCCCCCATCCCCATTTTACCTATCAAGCTTTGCTTGCACTCCTGTCCCCTGTCCCCTGGAGCAGTGACTGCTCAGAGTAAGCAGGGTCAGAGAAGGGCTCAGCATTAACTGTTTTGTTCTCAGGAAGTGTGGGGAAGGGCAGCCAGTCCGGAGGCTGATGTGCACTTTGGAACTTGATCCCAGACTGGTGGATGGATGCCAACTTTGGACTTTGTCTTCAGACAAAGCTATTTCTAGGATCACCAGCTGGGGAGGAGGAGGAAAGATGAAAGCTTTATTGAACCTGGAAACCACTGTGGGAGCATGCAGGAACCATAACAGAGTGTTAGGGCATAGCAGCAGGGGCAGGGGTGTCCTGGTACTTTCCTTCTGTGTGCACCCATGTCCCTCCCTCCTGCCAGGCAGGTGCTTGCTGCCGTGCAGAAGTGGTTGTGTGAGGGCTGCTCCCATTCCCAGGACAAACTTCCCTGGGCTTTGAGGGAAAGAACATCACAGGCAGTTTGTGTCACAGGTGTGTGGGAGCTCTTTGGGGGCTCTCATTTCTAAAGCAATCTGTGGGAGCATCACTCCCAAGCTCCGCAGCAGGAAGGTAGGTTTTGTTTCGGGACACAGAGAAAGACTGTTTGAATAATAGGAAATTTTATGAAAAGCCATCTTATTTCAGCCTTGAGCCAGGTCAGAGGCCTGCAGAGGGTTAGGAAGGAAGCTCATCATCTTCAACTGGGCCTATTCAGGCCTTTAAAAAAACAAACAAAAATTAAATAAAAACAGAAATCAAAACATAGCAGAGGAGGAAATTGTATTTGCCATTCAGAAGCAAACCATTAATCCAAGGAAAACCAGGGGTGATTGTTTAATCCCAGAAAGAACAGAGGCAGCTATGGTGGCAAAGCAGCATCATTTCCAGGCAATATTTATTTAAAAGAAATAATAATACATGCGTTGAAATTGTCAAATATTCTATTTTTAAGATGCCATTTATTTAATAGTTGAAAACCCCACTTATGTGGAGCTAAAGATCTCTTGTGTAACTGAAAGTCAAAGTCTGACTGCCATGTCCTTGTTTTTGGTTTTATCCTCTCCCCTCCCTCTTGATTTCCATGATAAATCTGTACATCTTATTTTGGGGATGTATGTCCCTCTTGTATATAACTTTTTTTTCCCCTGTGTGTGATGGAATTTCTGAGATGGTAGATTCATATGGGGGAAATAAACAATAAAGGAATGTTTGTTATGAGGTGTTTCAAGAGTCCTTGTGTTCTCAGCTTCTTGCAGAGACATTCTAGTGTAGCTTTTCAGTGAATGGCCTTAGTGTTTCCCTTCTGAATGAGGTTTAGGTATGAATTTCTTTACAAGAAGTCTCTTGGTCCCTTTGCTGCCCTGTTTATCACCCCTTGCCCTTTCCTTAAGGACCAAAACTGGTGCAAATGTAGATGCTCAGAATGGCAGGAGCATTCACAACTTAGGACATGTTCCTTCTGCCCTCCCAGATCCTATGCAGGGGAAGCTGAAGCCAGCAGAGCCTGGCTCTGAGCACTCCCTGACAGGAGCATACCACAGGTTGGTTTCAGGCAGTCCAACGAGGTCAATTAGAAAACCAGGAGAGGAGGCTGAAGTGGTGGCTGAAGGGTCCTGCTCTGTGTTTGCCATGAAGGTGGTGTAGGGCTCGGTTTGTGGATTAGTTTCTGAAGGGCTTTGAGGAGGATTTCCCTCAGGGAATCCCACAGGATTTCATGCCCTGTGGTACCAGTGTCTCATTGGTTTTGCAAGGAGATCTCTGCCACGGCCTTGTACTTCTCATTGGAGGCTTTTCCCATTTTTTGTTTTCCAAGCTGTTCCTCAGAAGAATGGTTTTGGCATCTCTGTGCACTCTTGGGATACAATTTGTGATTCAGGTCTGTTCTGCAGCAGGCAGTGCCCCCAGGATGTTTGCTAATAATGGATGTGGTTTTGTCGTGCACTGTGCAAATTGTAGAGGATGCTGACACCTGGTTAATACCCACTGGAAATGCTGCAGTTCCAGGTGCTGTGCATAGAAGTGCACTCTTGGATTGTGCTCGGTGCAGGGCTGGGACAAAGCAGGGAGGGTTCATTTTGGGGGTGGGATGGGAATGGGGTTGAACATGCCAGCAGAGAGGGCATCCAAAACCCAGGCAGGATGTGGGCCATAGCAAGTGCTGGCTGCTCTGCTTGGCTTTGTGCCCAGGGCAGTGGCCCCCCCACCCCGGGCTAACACAGCCAAAAATATTTTTCCATTAGTACTTTGTTGTAGTTTCTCTAATTATCAAGTCTTTATTGCCCAAACCTAATTTTGCAAACCTGTTTAATTTAAGATTTTTTTTATTGATTATAGATGAGCTTGTGTTCTGCCTTTGGCTTGGCTTATCCTTTTCAAAAACAAATGTCATTTTTGGCAAAACAGCTGAGTTAAAGTCGATTGCACTTTCTCAGCCCTGTGCTGCTCTCCAAACACTAAAATAGCCCTTTGGCAGCCTGTGCTTTCCTTACATTAATTGCAGTTTCAGCAACCTCTATCACAAAAAAACCAACATTGTTCCTTGGCTATCATCAGCCTTTCTGAATGTGTTTCCATAACTTTTGTGTTCCTGAAACTTGTGCATGCTGGAGGAGCAGTGTGGCTCACTGCTGCTTTGTCATGTCTTTTGTCAAGGTGTGGGGTTCCCGCTGGGTTTTCCTCCTCTTCTGCTCAGTATTGCTGAGATTTTTTTTTCATGTTGCAGCATTAAGGCTGTGTTTTACACTGTCACAGGCATCTGCAAAACTTTCAGATTGTTTAGTGGAATCTTGATTTTACTGCTGGCCAGTTGCATATGAAGAAATACTTGTAAATGGAAAAAATAGTTCAGATTTTTTTTTTCAGTTTCCAAGTAATAAAATGCATCTGTTTTTCACTTGTTCCATGTGGGGTTTTCCCAGATGCCTGCTGTACCTTTTCACTTGAAAACTATAGATTCAAGTCTTTGTTTAAATTTTCATTTGAAAGAATCAGAAAATCCTGTCAGCTTAACAACTGTAAAGGAGTAATTACTTAGACAATGTAGTGCCTTGGAATCTTTTGGACCAGGGAGGTTTGTGGGCAAAAGATAGTTGGGCTCCAGCCCAGGACATGGCAGGCAGGTCAGAACTTGAGGGGCATTAGGGGTGTAAATCTTGCAGTCAATGCACAAAATCTTTTCTAAGATTTTTGTCCTGCATGGCTGGCAGAAATGAGTCTTTTACTTTGATTATATTCAGTGTGAAGTGGAATAGTAAGCTGAGTGAAGGTAGTAGATTAGAATAAACAGTCTGGCTGAGGTAGAAGGGGAAGAGAAATCTGCAGATCATGGGCACAGCATTTATTTTAGCACCCTAAACCTGTCTCTTGACAGCCAGTGTTTTTTTCTGTGATGATTATTAAACAAGAGGCAAACAGTTCATTGTATTTCTGTAGCCAGTGGAGGAGAAGAATCACTCCAGACAGAAGCATTACTTCCCCCTGCTGTTATTTTGTGTAAGGGCAAGAGTTGCCCTGGAAAAACAGAAAATCCCACACTGCAATTTGGTAGCTGACACAGCACACTTCAGACATGGTCCTGGTGCATCCCTGTTCCTCTCCAGTGACTCCTTGGCACTGTGTGAGTGGGACAGACCATGCACCACAAGAGTCTAATGACTGGTGGCAACTGGAAAATGGCAAATTTGTTTACAAGAATTATAAAGAAATAAATGTGGATTTTTTTAAAATATTTTTTAAGGTAAGTGCTCCAAGGGCAAATTAATTCTCCTAACAAATCCAGCAGTAAAATGGGGAAATGGGACACAAGAGCTTATATCCTTTAAAACACAAATGTACATTTAAAGCTGAGGAAGTAGTAAATTCTATAATAAAACTAAAATAATGTGAAATGAAAATAAATCTCTGATTTTTCTTGCAGTGACAGTAGAAGTTCAGGTTTGGGAGACTGGGTTAGATGGAAGGAGGCTGAGCAGTAGCTCTTGTGTCTTGGATGAGGGCAGGTAGCAAAATGTACTGTTACTATTGTGGTTGAGAACTCTCATAAACAGGAACCTAATAAGGGATTCCCTCTTTTCACAGAAAATTTTAGGATATAGACAATATATCAATATAGGATAACAATATAGACTATTGCAGCATAGCAATCAAATGTGAAAGAAGATTGTGCAGCTGACAGGTAGTCAGAGGAAAAGAGCTGCAGGAATCTGCTCTCATGAAGAAAATAATCTGGTGATGATTTGTTCACCAAATCAGGAATTCTTGGAATTGATGGTTTGTACCTTATCAGTGATGTGTTGTTTTGATTTTTTTTTTTAAAGATTAATTGTGTCTCTTTGACTGAGATGATTTAATACCACATTCATTCACCATGTGATGGACAGAAGCCTTTCATGAATTCTTTCAGGAACGAGCTGAACTTTGAAAGAAATATTAAGAATCTGTGAATCATAGAGATGAGTTGGGCTGCTAAAGCACTCCAATGTCAATTTGCTTTTCTCATCCCATGAACTAATAATTTACATGTGAAATTCTTGTTGCAGAGGCCCTGCTCCAGGAGTTCTTCTGTGTGGACTGGTAAAGCACCTTCCTGCATTTCCAATCACTGCTCAATGTGCACAAGTCACAGAACTGAATTTCTTGCCACCTTTTTTCATTTAATGCCTGAGCTGGAGCCTTTTTGGACAAAACAGCTGCACAGTCTGGCCCTGGTAGCTGAGGGATCCCTGAATGGCTCCTTCTCAGCTGCTGGGCAGGGAACAGGGGTTTGGTGATATTCCTTGTCAGAAAGCCTGTCTGGGCAAGGAATTTCTCTGCTTGTCTAAAAAGGAGAGAAAGGGCAGGCACTGATGCCTCTTCTCCCTTCCATCCCTTGTAGATCAACAGGAACAGCTTCAAATCCCAATTTTTAACTACTGCCTCTGCAAGCTGAGAGTCCTCTCAGAAGAAAAGTCCTCTCTCCAGGGAAATTGCAGGTAAGGCTGGAGCTGCTGGGAGGGGCTGAGCTGAGGAGAGCCTTGTCTGCACAGGGGTGTGAGGTGAGAGCTGCTGGGACAGGGAGCTCACCCTGGGTGAGGTGACTCCAGACTCAGCTGGTCCTACAGTTCAGCTGTCACAGCCAGTGACTCCAGGGGAAGATGGTAAAGCCTCCATGGAAAAACCCAAATTGCAGAAGTGAAGCCAAAGCTGTTGATTTATTATTATTTTCAGTTTTAATAATCCAGTGTCTTCTGTGACTGTACACTGAGATATCTCTTCAAATAATTTAATGTATGCAAAGATATCAAGTTCTGCCCATAATAATTTCAATTATAGTGACGGCAGCATTGAAAGGAAGGGAAGGTCATGAAGGCGATTACCTAAGGTTTAACTTTTCCAAGCCATTTCCATGTTCCATTAGAGCAGTTGTTTACCTGGGGCTTGATGAAGAAAGGCAGAAAGACTAAAAATAAGTCTCACAAAGGGATACAGAAATCAGTTTTGGTAAATACAGAACTGTAAAAAAAAAAAAAACAAAAACAAAAAAAAACACGCCAGGGAGAGTCTTTGGAAGAGAAGCTGCTGGAGTTTCCAATATCTGTTTTCCTGAGGTCTGCACCTTAGGGGTTAGAATTTGAGTAAATACCAGCCCCATGGATTAAGAGACATTGTTGGCACACCTAGGGTTAGGAGCAGGTGTGGACAGTTTCTTGTACTGCCAGGTGTTCACTTCCTCAGCTTTAGGAAATCTCTGGATCAATCTGCCCAAGTGTGTGAAACAGAACTTGGCTCACCAGGGCACAGTGCAGGTGGATTATCAGCAGCAGCTCATGGTCAGGAGGGGAGCACTGTCTCTCCTAGGAAGGCTGAGTTTGTTTCATCCTCCAGGTGCCATCAGGGGTTTTTTATTGTATTTCTGCAAGTGCTCTGCTGTGCAGTGCTAATCTTTCCTCTTTCTTTTTTGAGATGCAGTTTTGAGCATTTCAACAGGACTTGATGCTGTGATCATTATTTGTTTTAAAAGCTTAGGAACTACAGAAATTGTCATTTGCCATCTTTAAGCAGATAAACCATTTCAGTTCAGGTCCACCAAATGCCTTTGCCCTACCACACTGCTTCTTATAAGAAGCAGTGTGGTAGGGCAAAGGCTCAGCAGCCCTTCTGATTAGCTTTTGCTTGGTTTAACAGGGAGGGGAAGGTTTTAATCCAAGTCATCCTCACTAATGGTCTCAGGCTACTGTATAGAGGTTCCTCAGTTCTGCACTGTGCTTTGCTAAAATATCATAAATTTCTAGAGATGAATGAAATGTTCTCCCTGCAGATGCCAGGATGCTTTTTCCAGGTCCTCGGCCATATTGCACTGGGAAAGATATGCCCCAAAGCAGTTGATACCAAACTATTTTTCCACCTGTCCCTGCAAATGTCATGATCCTAAAAAAAAAAGCTAGGGGCCTTTTTAAAAGAAATATTTTCTGTTGGCTTTGAGCTCAGGTTGGTTTGCATAAGAAATTGCTTCAAGGCCCTCACTGAACCTAAGGGGCTCCTGTTATTCAAAAAGGAGTTACATAAATCAAGATTCTGTCTAATCCCATGCTGATTTTCTTCCTCCTCTTCTTGCCACTGCAGAACATGTGTTCTCCAGTTTATCTAAAGGAGAAAAAAATTGCATTTTCATTCAGTTGTACAGACCAACAAGGCAGTGCTCTGCATCTTCCCCTGACCACCGGGAAAGAAGAAAGATTTCTGGCCCCCATTAGGAACACCCAGAGTTGTGATGCTCCCAGTGGTTCATACAGCAGTGTGCAGGGCAGGGTTTCATTTGTTGCTTTTCTGGCACACACTTACTCTCTGTTGGCTGGCTCAGCAGTATTTAGCAATTGTTCCTTGCTTACGTGGAATTAGTTCTTGGATTAGAATTCAGTCTCTCTGTGCAGTTAATTTGTTGAACTATGTGGTAAAAGAAATGTTATTTTGCCCTTAATCATTGTTAACAGAAACATAACCATGACCAAACTCTCTTGGATATACATACATTTTTCAATATAATGTACAACAAAAGGCATTGTATTGAAAATTTCTATTGAGTGTCAATGGTTTTAGTTACAACCTATAAAATTACACTTAATGTATCCCATAATGTTTCACTTACTAGTGTCTCTGTCTATTACAAATGCTGAACTGGGAGCTGCCAAAGGAGTACTGCACTGACTCTCATAATAATAATAAAAAGGTTCATTGCAATCATGCCACATAATCCTCCATAACTTGCTGTTTCCAAGTTTGTGATCCTTTGATGCTTATTTGGCTACAAAATGAAAGCCTTGTCTCCAGATAATGAAGGAAAGGAAGGTTGTCCTGGACCATTTGAAGTCTTAGTGTATTTGATTCTCTCATTGTTTACAGCTAGACTTGAGAAGGATCAAAAAGATTTTTGCAGGACTAGCTTAGTGTAAAGGCTTCTTTCTGACTTGTAGCACAGGCAGTGACCATAAAGGAGGTATTACCTTTGGGAATCAATTACACAGTAATAAAAGCAAACTACAGATTGTTTCATACAAGGAGGGACAGGGAGTGAAGAGCTTTTTCAATATGGAAACAACTTCTGTATGTACAAGCCAGAAAGCTTGATTTCATCTAAAAACAAAGTTCTCTCTTTACTGAAAACTTCAGTTTATTCTTACTCTTTTACACCTGTACTGGAAATCAGCAGACACCCAGATTGCCATTAATGACTGCACCTGATTTCCTTCAGGAAGCTGTACCTAATTATCCAAACGGAGCACTAAGACACAACCGAGTAAAACAGATAAAAAACATTTTCAGCTTAGATCTCCATTTGAATTAACTCCATTGGAATGACATTTCCCTGCCCTTGGGATCTGAAGTGGTGTTTTAGTGTATAGAAATGGAGAAGAATTCCTCTAAAGAGTCTCCTAACAATCTTTACTATATTTTGTTATTTTCAAAGGCACATCAACACAAAGCAGCAGGATATACAGGCAGCTAAGCCCAGAATGTCCATTGATGAGAAAAGGGCATTTGGATCCCACATGGAAGAACACAAGAGGGAGTGGCAGACTAGGAATGGTGAGTCCTGTTTCTGATGGAGGAGTATCTACTCAGATAAACTAAAGCCAAGACTAAAACAAGGACAAGGTTAAGGCATTTGATAGACAATTAACTTGTTTTAAAGGAATTCAGACCTATCTTGGGACTAATTTAATGAGAGAAGCTTGTATTTCCTGATCAGACTCCAGGATCAAAGTGTATTATACCTGAGTCAGTGGCCTTGGGAAAGAGATAAGCAAGGTGTCAGCAGAGTTGGGTTTACACCAAGACTAAGAGAACCTGTCCCTTTGCCCCAGGGAAGGGGGCAGAGCTGGTGCTGAGATAAGGATGAACTTGGTAAGGAGATTGACATGTGGGCTCCTGTTGTAAGCACAAGTTTCTTTGGTAAGGAAATTCATTCACAATTCAAAGTGGGCTTTCCAATGGCAAAAGCATTTGAAGAATTAAGATCAGAGAGGAGAGAAATCAGAGATCCCGTCTGAGGCTAGGACGAGGGTTCCAAATGAGCATAAGCAGCCACCTGAAATGTAGTTTAATACATGGAGGACAGAGACCACGACTTCTAAGTTTAGGGAAGAGAGAATCTCCATCTAAACCAGTGAATAACCTACCAGTGCACTCTGTCCATTCCTGATGGACACAGATCTTTAAGGTCTTACACTACAATACCCACCAAAAGCAACAAGAATATGGAAACATGAAAGGTAATCTCTTGAGCTCTGTTACATATAAAAAAAGCTATTATAAAAGCCTCTTTATCATGATAACTGCTACCAAAAATCCCGTGTATTAACAGAATATGAAGTGCTACCTAGAAAGCCTTCACTGTATTTTTCCATGGCTTATTTTTTAGGTCTCGAAACATTCTGACTGGAAAAGGGTAGAAAAGTCATGATCTGACAAATTGTTTATTAAAAAAACCCCAAACCCCCCCTGATTTATGACAGATTATGCTTTATTCTATTTACAGAGGATCCTGCTGCTAAGGAAAATTTATATTGGCACTGACACCTTCACAAAATGCTACCAAGGGTGAAAATGAACCATCAACAGCTATAGGAAGGTGTAAGTAGCACTGGCTGCCATGTTGATATGTGAATGTGTGTATTCCTGTATCACCATGATGCAAAATGTTTGAAGGAAAATTTGTTATTGCTACTGAGAATATCCTTCTCAACCTCTTTACACAAGTAATAAAAATACTGCAAAGGCTATGCTGGCCCATTTCCTGGAAATGCCAATTTCTCTTTGTTGGTAGAGGTAGGCAAGAGAGCTTCTGACAGATATCTAAGTACAACATCTTCAGCAGAGACTTTCACCTGCCTCTGACTTGCAGGCTGAGAAGTACAAAACATGTGTGACATGTCTAGGGAAGAGGAGATCAACCACCAGTCATCAGCTGATAATGCTACAGAACAAGATGTTTAGTCCCATTTTGGTTTCTTTGGTTACTGGTTTATTTTTTTTTTTTTAGTATGAGAGTTACTGCTTTTATAACAATAATGTTTGCTTAATAAACTAATTTGCTTCTTAGCTGCACATTTTTCTCTAATAAAGACATTTATTTGTTGAATTTTTATTTCCTCTTCCAAACACTGACATTTCCCTTTAAACATGAGGTTATATACCAAGATATTTACCTTCAGCTGTTTTGCAGACATTTGATGTTTAGCAGAACAATTTGTTTCAACTAGAACAAGTAAGGGTTATCCATTTTACCTGGGGCTGTGTTGTTACAATCTCTGTCATTCTTCATCTGTATCAAAGTGCTCCTCCAAATAATTTGCATCTGGCAGCTATTTTTTCCATACATCATTTGTGTTAAACATAGGTTAAAGTCCATGACTGAAGCTACAAGATAGTGGCTTATGCCACATTTCACAAAAATCTTTCAGATATTGCCATGCATAAAGACCATACTCACACCAAAGTTCCTCCTGAAAGGGAAAAAAATTATTTTTACACATGATATCTAAGCATGTGAGGCAGATGCCTGTATATTTGACTTTCCAAAGCCCCTAACAGGACACCCAGCCTTTCCAAAACCCAGGCTGCATAAACTCTCCTGGGTTAAGAGGCATTGACAGTAATTCTGGCAGCCAACACTGCCCTCCAGTGTGGGCTGTGTTAACTTCCTTCTGCACTGGCTTCCTTCTTCAGGGTTAATAAAGGGATTCAGTGTGCATTGCTGAATGTGTCATCCCATGACTTCATTTATCTTAAGACAAATGTTGATTCTATCTTAAGAAAATAATTTTAAAAGCTATTGTTTATCAGCTGTTACTTTCCTTTCTATGTACTACTGGAAAAATAAAAAGGAATGTGTAAATACATTAGTATTGGATCTATAATTTATGTTTGTTTTGTTGTATTTTATTGTAAATGCAGGTGAACCCAGTGGGAAGCAATGATGATGTCTGACTTGATTCAGAAGGCTGAATGATTTCTTTATTATAACTATGGCTAAAGTACATTAATACACTATATAAAAAGGAAGAGACTAAAACTACATACTACTTTCTCTAACACAACTTGTGACCCCCTCACTCTAGTACAGACACAGGGGGCTTGGATTGGCCATCAGGCTCAAACAATCCTCACCAGAATCCAATCAATCACTCACTCCAGGTAAACAATTCTCCAAACACATTCCACATAGGAAAAACAAGGAGCAGAAATAGAAATTGTTTTCTCTTTCATTTCTCTCTGTGCACCTGTAGGGAAAATCTTGAGAGGGAGAGAAATGTCCTTGCCACAGTATTTAGTATTTTTCAAAAGTGCTATAGAACCACCGGATCACCTTCACAGACAATGTGTAACATATTGTAGATTTCTTTCTGCAGTTATAACAGACATAATGGAAGTCAATATTATTTCACTATTCTCCCTGCAGATTTCTGATAATCCATGTGGCATATATAAAAAGAGGATCTACATTTCAAATCAAAAATTCCCTCCAACGCCCTCAAAGCATAAGGGACTGTTAATCTCTACAACTCATCTCATAGGCTTGTACACTGCTTGTACAAACACCTCAATCTCATTTAGAACAACTGGTGTTGCAGGCTGATTTTAATTTATCACTGAATTCTCTTTTTTGTATTATTCATCTGAATTTCAATCCCAAATTGCATTAAAAGAGAGCTTCAATGCTAACACAGAGGATGCTCAATACTCTCAAATACCAAGTTGCAGAAAGATTTATTTAACCCCATATTGTCTCTGTGTTTATTAACATATTGAACAAGCACCGGAGTTTGCACTTCATAGGAAAAAGAAGGGGTGGGGAGCTGGGGGATGTGTCTGTGTGTCTTTCTGTGTTTTGCACTGTAGAGAATAATTTCCACTCCAAAATCTATGTGTACAATTCCTTCTCAAAACTATCCACCTCAGGGACTGCTTTTTGCAGAATCTGGGCAAACACTTCATTACACTGTTCTGTGAACATTGTGTCACATGGGATGTTTTTTAATATAACAAAGCATATATTATCCTAAATTAAGACACCTCCCAGAATTGTTCAAATAAATGGTTAGGTCAAGGTGTTGTAATTCTTTGCCAAAACATACTAGAGAAGATGGCTGGTCCTTCATTCATTGACATTCCAATCTAGAGGACAAGCAGGTGGGCTGAGATTGCACCTTCGACTGTCCTGAGACCAGTGAATGAGCCCCTTGGTTCCAAGCACTACAGCAAGCTGGTTTGTGATGCTCTACTTGCCCCTACAAGCAGCCATGGGCTCGACAAACCTCTGCTGCATGAAGTGGTGCAAACCCCTCAGCTCTGGTGCCCACTGCCACCCTGAGCTCCCTGGTTTGTATCTCATCTGATCTGTGAGTAAATAAACTCCGATGGAAAGCGGCTTGGCTTCTCCACAGACCCCTGCTGGCACCAGCAGTTGTTCCCAGTCTTTCTCTTCCAGCAATAGGGGAGGTTTTGTGCCAGGAAACTGTGACTGCCAGTGTCAAGGGTCAGCTCCACAACCTCTTGTCTTTGTCACCAGCTCCCACAGCTGGCTGGCATCCATTTATTCTATTCTCTCAGTTTACAATCAGCTTGAGAGTTTCTGCTGCACAAATGTTGCTTCCCCCTGTGACCTCAGCAACCTTGACTTGAAATGATTTAGTTTAGTCCTGAGGTAGCTTGGCTGTGCCCTGGGCATTGATTCAGTTTCTGTCCCCTTGCACCGCCCTTGTGTAGGTTCACAGAGTTGTCAGATGCCATCAAGGGACGAGGACACATTTCCTTTTTCAATTCTGCACAGACACAGCCCCAGGACTGAGCTCTGGAGTGCACCCCTGGCTTCCAGCTGGACCCGGAGCTGCTGATCCCAAGCTCCCGAGGCTGGTGTCTCAGCTGGTTCTCAACCCCCTTTCTCAGTCTGTATTTCAGCAGCTCATCCATGAGGATGGTTTGGGACACAGAGGCAAGGGCCTTGCTACAGTTGAGGTAAACAAGTAAACAACATCCACTGCTCTGCTCTCCTCCACCAAGCCAGATGTTACCCTGGAAAAGGCTGATGGATTGGTGAAGGTTGGCTTGTCATAAATCAGTATTGGCTGCCAGTCCTCAGGAATCTATTCCATCACCATGACCACTCCCTAGCCACCCTTCACACAATATTAGGAGCCTTCCTCTTCTGGATTTATTAGCTGCAGTCTCCTCATTCCTCATTTTTAAGGAGGCTATAATAGCAGTGTAGAAAGCAATCCCCATTTTTAATTTTTCGCCAATACGCCTCTTCACTGGAGCACAAACAGAATAAATTCTAATTTACAGATTACTAGTCCCAAGGTGGTAATGACAAGGCAGGGAGGAGCATAAGGCAATCACATATCACTCCATCAGGGAGAGGCAAAAGCTGAGTGTCTGCTTCAACAAAGACCATGACACACAAACATGTTGCCATTGTTTTCCATTCACCCTAAGAAAAAGACCTGAAGGAAAAAATGCTACTTTTGTTCTTCACCATTCTCCAGAGACATTTTCTGACTTGAAATCTGAGATCATTTCTCTGATCAGTATCTTTCAACATCATCTCACTGCTCCAAGTCATTCCAGTGGACAGCTAGAAACTTCTTGAAAAATGAATTCAGGGATGTTCAGGAGTGAGGGTAAAAGTACAGAACAACCTTGTAAGAAATTTAGTGATATTCTTATACTATACATACTATTACATAGTTTTGTATCTCTTGCACAAATGAGCAAAAAAAACCCCTTCTGATCCTCTGTTTTTCCTCAGGAAATTCTAAATCTCCAAGATAATAAATCACTTCTCCCTTCAGTTCTTTTTAAATAAAAATGTTGAAGTCCTATTACACTTTTCTAGGCCTCAGGCTACATTTAAAAAAAAAAAGCCTGGGAGAGCAACAACCCTGCAGTGAGCCTCTGGGGAGGCAGTTTATGGCAAAAGTAGGAGAAGCATTGTACTACAGATCCAGTTGGAGAGCCCTGAAGTGGGCTGTTATTCTCTTTGAAATATTTTTTCTTTCCTCCCACTCCCACTTTAGTCCATCTTTGCATAATCTCTTTTATTTTGTTCCAAATCTCTTTTATTTTGTTCAAGTGAAGCAGCAGCAAGAAATTCCCCCCGCTCTCTATTTTTTTTTTTTAATTGAGAAGAACTGCTGGTACTCAGCCTCTGGTGGGAAAAAGCATAGACCGAGGCAGAGTCCTGGCTCCCTTCTCCCACATTATTCACTTTGGTGCAGTTAGAAGCCAATACACACTAATTGCTGTGATCCCCCATTTGGCTTTTAACTTAAATAGCCATCTGTAGGAGAATCTCAGCTGCTTTCAGCAGCCAGAAGCACTTGAAAACAGCAGCCCCTAACATTGTTTAATTTTTACTTTGAGGTCATGAAAAAGACCACTAACTGTTTCAATGAAACTCCATAGGATGGGCTTTGGCTGGATGATTTGTTTCTGCTTTAGGATTTAATTTGAACAATATGGACTTCTCCCCATTAGCATAAAATAAATCAGCACTTTGCACTAGTTTCCCACGCATCACTTTCCACAGGCTGCCAGCATTAGGGATCATGTGGACAGATGACAAGCACTCAAACTACTTACATCTATTACAGTCCACTGGTCACATCAGCTCCTGGTTTTGATCATTCTTTACCTTGTATATCACTGTTACGTGCTTCCCACAGTCACCAGGTTTAATATACATGAGCCTTGTAATTCAGCCACACAGCATATTTAGACAGTATAAATTCAAATCAGGTAGCAAGGGTTTGAGTAATAGAAAACATTTTTTTTCCTCAGGAAGGCAGTTATTTGAAATACACCACAGCTATAGTTGTAGGATTTCAAGGAGATCAAGTATCAGAACTCATATTTTCCTTCCCCAGCTTTCCATATTCATGTTAGCACATAAAATTCTGCTTTACATAGAAATTATTTTGTTCCATGAGTCTAACTGAGATAAGTTTGAGATTTACTGAGCTAGAGTCCAGGTATGGCACTTCATCTTCAAAATCACATGGGATGAAACAAATTATCCTAATGAAGCTAATGAAGGGAAGCCATTGAGCTAGCTGGAAAGAACAGGGTATTTTTCCATGAAAGATTTATAGGCTTCTCCTTCCTCATCCCACCACTCCTGCCTTGTTGCTCTGTGCCACAGGGGACATCACCACGTCTGAAGCTGATGGGCAGCCGAAGCTGCCCCGTCCCTTTTCCTGGCAGCCCTCCAGGCTCTGTGGTGCCCTCACCCCTTCCCCACAGCCGTGCCCTGCTGTGAGCTTTCCATGTTTGCACCCCTCACCCTCAGCAGGACCAGCAGCCTCCAATTCTACACCAAAAGACACAACAGAGAAAAGGGATTCCCACTGAAGCAGCAGTGATGGACCCAATAACATCCTTGCAGCCAGTGCCACACTGCTTGGTGCATTTCCTCCCTTGCTAAGGAAAGCTAAGTGGGCACACTTGGCTGTTAGTTGTTGCAACCATGAGTTCTGAGGACCAAGAAACTACTTAAAATTAACCTAATTTGCTGGATTTTTTGTGAGGCAGGTATGTCCTAAACTATCGATGAGTTAAGACATAGGATACAAAGGTTTGGGGAGATTTACAAGGAAAATAAAAAGGAAGTTAAACTAGGGCACGGGCAGGAAAAGCATAGGATTCCTGGCTCTGGGTCCAGCAGACAGGGTTGGTGATCTGGGTGTGTCTGTTGTGGAGAGTTTCTACAGTTTTGCAAAATACAGCAGAAGTCCCAAATATTTATAAAACATTTAGAAACATTCAGGTTTTTTTCACTAAATGAAAATATGTATCCTACCCATGGTCGGGGGTTTTACCCATACATTTCTATGATCATCTCTTCAGATCCAGCTGTCTCCAACCCAAGTTAACCTGTAGTGCTTCTTTTCCAGACCAGTATATTGTTAATTCAGATGCCAGTTTTAACTGTGAAAGAAAAATTGGACTTGCTGAGGAAAGACATCGAATATGGATCTAAATACCACAACAAAACAAACTGCAGACACTTCTCTGAAAACCGTGTCAGACCAGAGATGCACATTTTTTGCTGAACACTTCATGTTTCAATTGGCAGCTCTAAGCTAAATTGCTCTGCCTAACCCCCAAACAACACAAATACAGAAGCATCAAAATTTCATGCATTTTTGAAATGAGGGGATGTTTTTCTTAAGCCTCTACTCCAATAGACTAAACATTTCTAGATTAAAAAAAAAATGTCAGATGTTGTCCACCTGTTAATCACTGAGGTCAGACAAAAAAAAGCTCAAATTGCTCCA
Organism: Chloebia gouldiae; assembly: GCA_003676055.1. Classification (NCBI taxonomy): domain Eukaryota; kingdom Metazoa; phylum Chordata; class Aves; order Passeriformes; family Passeridae; genus Chloebia; species Chloebia gouldiae. The sequence goes on from QUSF01000025.1 coordinate 7,067,606, forward strand.
TGCCCCCATCTGAATTATTGGTGTATGTATAAAAACTTCACTTTGTACAACTGTTAGAGCAGTTCAGATTGAAGCAAACATTGAAAGGAGTGGCTTTATACTTTGTGTTAATAAAAGATAATTTCCTGTTTTGCTGGACATCTCCAGCACAGCTGCAAGCAGCCTCCTTGGATGCAAAGTCTTCCCTTCTTGCATTCACCTCAGATTCCCGTGGTACAACAGCTTGAAGATGGGTTTTTGACTTTGGTAGGAGTTCAATAAGCATGTGCATTTGTTTGTGTTTGAGAGTAGATTACAGCTGGAAAAAAAAAAAGGTAATTTTTTTATTTTATGGGCGGAAATGAAAAAGAACAGTGCCACAGACAAGGATTTAATTAAGATGAAGAAATTCCAGTTCTCCAAAGGGAAAAAAAAATTAAGCTTTGCTTGAAAATCTTTCATGAAACTATTTGTGTGGTCTTTATCATTTCAAACTCTTAAATGCAGAATTGCATGATTTTTTGAACTGGTCTTGGAATTTGAGTTTGAGTTTTTTCTTTAGCCTGTTTAAGCCCTGGATTCCATTCCAACCAAGTAAAGACAATTTTTGATCAAAAAGCTGTTGCACCAGTCTGTAATCTCCCAATGAAATCTATGAAAACTCTAACAAATAGGCCTAAAAGGAGACACTAAAACTTGACAACCAAAAAAAATGAGCTGAAATTATGTATCGCCCTCAATTATGTATCAAATTATTGTCTCATCCTCACTGCATCTTCTAAAGGAGACATCCTCCAGAGCACATATGGAGCATGGTTTTGCATGTCACCAAGTACTTCCATTACCCTAATATATGACCAGAAAATCTCAAAGTGATGTTAAAATGCTCAAAGCAGCAGAAGAAAACAAGACATCTTTCACATTAGAAAGTTAAAAAACCTGAATTAATAAAATATAATTAGGAATTGGTTAAGATGGAGCAAACCAAACTTATTCAGATATTATTTTCCATTATTTTAAAACTTATTTTTATGTTGTTTGTTTACTCTTATTATCCACCACCCTTTCCCAGACCAGAAGTGGGAATGCTGAAATCTTGTCTGACATTGTCGAAGGCTATGGACTGGTATAGAAGAACAGGAGATGCTGTCTCAGAGCACACAAAGGGGGTTATTTTTGAGGGAAAGAATCTTATAAATAAACCCAGTATTATCTAGTTGTTATTAATGTTTTTCCTTGTATGTCAAAGCATCCCTAAAGGGAGTCAGGGTCCTTAGCAGGAAGCCTACAGTTCTTTTGGAAATAGGAGAAACTTCATCTGCAGGCAGAGTGTTAGTGGGCAAACACTGAAATGGAGAGCAATTATGAATAACTGCTGTACTCACCACTCCTTCTAAAACCAAGGTGGGGGAACAATTAGAAACAATTCCAGTAGATGAGTGGAACAACGGTGGAAACACTGAGAGAACTGCTTTCATTTTACTAGAGCAGAAACTGGCATCTGAACACATATCTAGGAAGAAGCCCCCCACAACAGAGTCCCATTTTTGTGCTCACCCCATTAATTAGACATCACAGATGAGGTAAGATTAAATATAAGAGCTTCTTCTTACAGAGTTACAGGAGGGTAGGGACAAGAGGAAGACTATTTTCCCTGAAAAAAAAACAAGGAATAATTTTGATATTTATTTCTTTTTATAAAGAGATAGTTTATACATCCTATTGCAAGCAAAAATATATATCTTTCTTAGTTACTGAAAGCCTCTGAAAATTTTTACAGAAGTTCACACCAGGCTGATTGGAAGAATTACTAAAAACAAAGAGTATTTTGCCCAAACATCTAGTCAGGTTTTTCTGAATTCTTCCTCCAGCATGTCACCTTGATGTCATTCTCACCACTGCCATCACACACCCTATAAGTAACTGTATTTCATACACTGCAATATAAAATTAGATTTCCCTGAAATTTCTGGCTGTCCATTGGTTTCACTGTGGTTTTCTGAAGAGAGATGCTCATTTCCCTGACTGTCATCTGAAGAGACCATTTCAGCAGCATTTAATTGCTGCTGAAAATGCATTGTCATAGTATTCAAGACCATTTTTCTTTGGGTGCTTCTGTAATGAAATTCTCAGCAGGTGAAATGCAATTCTCTGTTAAAAGGTAATTTTCCAATGTTTAGAGAATTTACCAGTTCTTTGAAGCCCCATGCATATTGAAATTGTTTCGGACACTGATTCCCAAAATTTGAGCACATTCTAGAGTTCGACTTTTTTCATTGGGAGGGATTTTTGTTAGGTTACCATAGAAATGAGTGATGAAACAGAAGCTGGCTCCTGGTGAATAAAACCCACAAAAAGCCAACAGCAACCAAAACCTCCCCAATTAACCCCCCAAATACAAAGTTTTAGCAAGAATTCTCTTGAAGAGAAGAAACAAAAATTATTACTAACCTTTCCCGTAGGGCTACAGTGTCTATCCTTAACTTGCATTGCATTTGGTTATTGAAAATCATTTATGTGTTCACACAATCAGACATCAGTGTAGGAATTAACACAGGTAACATAGGAAGGGCTTCTATAACTAGGAGAAAAATAACCCATATTTAGAACCATCCAGTCCTTTAGACAAAACTCCTCTTTCCTTGTTTACCCATTATGTAATATTCAGAGACTGCAAAATGTTCTATTCTATCTTGTGAAGAAACACCTGAAAGGACACAGTTTTACTGAGGTGATTTCAGTCTGAACTGGAAATACCAGTTCATTTGGACTTCTCTGTTAACTAAAAGGTCTTCAAGTAAAAGAAAATAATTGGCAATCTTCTAACTATCAAGCTGGTACCAATACACTGACTTAAATATAATTAAAGCCTGTGCCTAACAGCTGTGTTTGCAAAGTTGCTGAAGAGACAAAATGCTATTTTTTTTTTAAGAAGAATGCTTACATAATCAACGTTTGGTCCAAAACACTCTGAGTTCAGGATTACTTCAAGCTGCAGGGTTTTTTTCCCCATTATAAAGACAGTGTTGATTACAGTACTCAGCTCACACATAGCCTCTTATTCTGAATAATTCTGGTCCTTCCTCACATTTTGACACCTCAATCAATAGTTGTGACTCTGGTTTGTAATCATCTTTAGTTTCACAAGGTTAGACACTGAATTTCTTGATTTCACTCCCTAAATCTCTGCATTTCCTTTCCCCTTCCTTTTATCCAGTGCCTTCAGCCTTCCAAGACACCACCTCCAATTGTCTTCCCTCACTTCAGAGACTTCATCATTGTTGGTTGCTGATTATCTTGGCTGCTTTCAGCACTCAAATCTCAGTTCCCATCTGTTCTTCCAGTCATTAGACTTTCAATACTCTTTTTGCTATTTTAGCTTTTATAATCTTCTGGACTTCTTAGACATATTACTTCAATTTATGTAAACTATTACTATCCCTGATCTCTGTCCTTGCTTCATTCCTGTCCCCAGGGCATCTGACATTGTCACTAAAGCGTTATACTCTTGCTTAATCTCTCCATTTCATTTATTTGTCACATGCTCCCAGCTCTCATTCCAAATTGAACATATATCTTTTTGCTGTAGCATTTCAGAACTGCACTTCTTTATTTCTTACATCTTTGCAAAGGGGGCATCTGTATCTGTATTATTTATATGCAGAAGACATTTTGGTCATGCACGTTGTGTGACTACAAAAAAACCACATTGTTCTGTGCCTCCACACCACCTCTGAGGGTTCCAGGATTCTGTGTGGCAAAAAAGCACAAGGGAATTTTTTTAGAGGATCATATTTTCCACTGACAGCTCGTTCTGAGCTGAAGTGAGTGCGCACAACAGTGACATTTTTAGCTGTGAATCCAAATGAATTTTTTTGTGTAGTAAAAGCCAACCTAACACTAGTATTCAAAGAGCTGCTGCTATATCCACTTCCTTTGGTTAATAATCAGCCCAGCCACATCTACCTCTAAAACCTGCCATTCAGCTCCAGATTTGTGGTTTCTTTGGATTTGGCATAACCTACATGGCTGCAAAATGCTGAGAACCAGCCTTCACTAGTCTGGAGTTGTCATTAAAACCTACCTAATATATCCTACAGACAGGAAGCTGAGGGTTCTGTGAAAAGCAGATACATTCTCAGAGAGATCCTGCCACCAGACAGTGCCTTGGAGGAGCCTGGACTGCTTCCTAATGTTCTCCTCCCATTTGCACCAGTGGGCAGAGAATGAAGTGCTTTAGTAGGGGAAGCTATAAAGTGTATTCCTTGATGAATAAGGATGAATTCCCTCATGAGAGTTTTATTTTTCTTCTTCTTTTTTTTTTTTTTTTTGGCCCAGAACAGAGTAATAAACAGAACTCATTAATTGTAACATCAATGAAATCCATGAAGTTTGGGATCAGACATTATCTATTCAGTTATCAGAATCCCTGAATCCAATGCAAATATTTTGCAGAAGAATAGAGACAGGGATTACAATATTGTCATGGAGTTCATGACTTCTTTCCAAGACCTTTCTGCTAGGGTCCACTCATGCTTCCATCTCACCTCCTGCACTCTCAAAGTGAATGCCCTTTTTTTGCCCATGAAATGAGAGCTGCACCAAAGACAGGATTTATGTGCATTTCACAAGAGAAGAGCAGACAGCTCAGCATGACTCACAAGCTGCAGGTTTGCCATGAATTGATCATCAGAGAGAAACTGGTGGCTTTAGCTGGCATTGGTATGGAAACAAACTGAGGAGCAGAACCAGTAGGCCATTTGGTTTGGCAAAAGGTGCCAACAGGTATTCTCGATAACTTTCACCCAAAATTAAATTTTCAGCTGTTTTCCCCATTAACACACAACCCAGCTTTGGTCCCAATCATACCTGTAATGAGCACATGCACACATGCTTCATTTTCTCAGTTGGCTTCCTAGCAAATACCTGCACAGTGGGGAAAAACCATGGCCTTTATTGGCACTAATCAAAATGCTTTATTTAATTAATAAAATGTGTGAAGTAACATCCAGTTTTCCAAGGATACTGTAATTCCTGTCAAAATTTCTAGAATCAGTTTATTTTTCCTGATAAATAAGTAGCCTGTGAAGATTTCTCTTTTGCTTGACTAGTATAAAGTATGTAGAACAAAATCTCTTCGTCTCAGTTCCACCAGCACAAGCTGATCAGGAGCTTACTGCAAAGAAAGAATCCATTTAGGATTTCTGGGGGAAGCTAGCACTCTGTGATGGCTCTTATCAAATACAGCAGATACAAATACCCTGCAGAGTCCTGTTTCACTGCAGCTGGTGGCCACCTTCTCTTTTATGTCATGGCAACACTTCCCTCAGTCTTCACCTTTTTCCTAATTTGTTACTTTTTACCCATATTGAATGTTCCTGAAAACACATGTCTGAAAGCAAACCCTTAAAAATTTCAGTCGCTACAAATCCTAGAAATTGATTCAGCTTCTTAAACAAAAGTATTACAAATATGTTTGAAATAGAAACTTGAGAGGTTAAATAAAATCTAAAAGTAGCAGGCATTTTACCTTACCTTGTGAAAGGTAGCTTCCCCTACCCTCCCCCCAGCTCTAGAACTTTCCTGATGGTAAAACAAATGCAAATTCTGAATGGAACAGATCTTTAACCTTCTTTGAAAACCCTAAACATGCTATGCCCTAATTTTGGTTGTCTATGTTCCCTGTTTCCCTTTCAGTCCTCTTCCTAAATTAAAGCTGGGCATTGGGGCATCAGATCAGATAGATATCAGAAAGAGGTTTTCCACCCCCAGGATGGTTGGACACTGGAACAGGCTCCCCAGGGAAGCACCAAGCCTGACAGAGCTCAAGAAGCATTTGGACAAGGCTCTCAGGCACAGGGTGTGACTCCTGGGGATGGTGCTGTGCAGGACCAGGATTTGGACTGATGATCCTGATAAGTCCCCTCCAACTCAGCACATTCCATGATTCTCTGACCTCCTCCTCTAATACCAAATCTATGCACTTCCAAGAAGTTGATACTTCCTTTTTTCACTTTTAAAGAATGTTTTGTAACATCATTATTTTCATGAGATTCTTTCTGATGAATACAGAGTATTTTTCTATCATCAGGGCCTATCACTGGTCTTGGAATTCAATATACACTTAAGAAAGAAATTCCATCCTCCTGAATCACTAGAATATCTCAAGATGCTAAGGTTCAAAATGCAGAGGTGATAAATAAATTCTTCTAACTGCAGTAAGATCAGAATTTGGGATTTGTTAATCAGAATTTGTTAATCATCCTCACCATAATCCCATTTAAAAATGCACTTAATTTAATGCTAGGATTATACATCATGTTCAAAGCTTGTTCTGGGGTGACAGTGGGGCACAGACAGACTGCCTAGGTGTAATGAGGCTGAGGGAGGAATAACAATGTCCCTATTCATATACCCAGACCCTGCAGCATCTGAGCCATCTGCTGCTGAAACTGCAGATCTGGACTGAAGAATGCCAGACTATTTCCCTCTTCTGTTATTCAGACAGCACTCCCCTTCTGACATAACTTGCAGGCACTAGGTCATGTTCATTGGTTCTGTTAGAATCCCAGAGCAACTTTTTATTGTCAACAGGCACTTTGCAAGCTCAGAATAACATGCACTGGTAGAATCCTAGCCCTTAAAAGAATATGCCTAACTGGATGAAACTGTAAGAGGAATTCCTTTGTTACCACAAAAGGGATCTGAATCTAGAGTTTTAGTTATAAAGGAATGGTATGGTAGAAGAGAATAGCAGCACAGTTTCTGTAGCACAGAGCGAGTGAAATAAGCTCAGTAAATTGCTCCTGTGAGTGGTTTCAATGACTTTAGTCAATTACTGGTGTGAGAAAATTTTGCATAGTTTGGCTCACAGTTCCAACAAAAATTAATTTGGTTTAGAAATGATCAGCAACACTTCTGAAACCTCCTGAAGCTTGAGCCCCAAGAAGCACAAAGCACCATGGCCAGCTTCTCAAAATGTCACAAAGTTGCTTAACAACTGTCTATATGGACATTGGTATTGCAGAACATTACAAAACCTGTGCTGGATGAAGAAGGGCTCTTTGTGCAAAGATCAAATTTTTACCAACTATTAAAGCTGATGGAATAAACAACACAAAAATGGAGTTTTTCCCTTAGAAAACAACAGCCTCCTTAGTAGTTACTGAAAGTCTGTTACAGTCACTCACTGGCTAAACAGGTTTAATTCCTCTGAATATTTTTACTCTCTGCTAACAGCAGCAATTCTTCTGCATTCTGTGGACTTTGCTTTGTTTCAGAATTGATTTTGCTGACTTTAATAATGAAAAAAACAAATGTTTGCACAAGGTAGGAATGGACTGTGAACAACCCAGCCTAGTGAAAGTTGTCCCTACTCATGGCAAGGGATTTGAAATAGATGATCTTCAAGGTTCCTTGCATCTAAAACCAGTCTATGATTCTACACACTCAAGAACTATGTTAACCAGAGTATGTGAAACACAATTTTTTCTACGTTACTTATATATCTTTATATTTACCTGTCCAGTCTGTACTATTGAATTTTGAGAATTTTTGCTGGAGGTTGCTACAAAAGATAAGAATTAGTCTGATAAAAAAATTTAAGTAAATAGTCCTCCAGAAATTTCCTTTTCATTTTTGTTTAAATGGAGGCAGGTATACCTGAAATATGCACAAAGTAGTTCCATTAAAATCAGCCCAGGCATTCCACTTATTGAGGCCACACTACAGCACCACAAAATGATCTCTAACTGCAGTAAAAAGTTCTCCTTGTCTGGTGTACTTTTGAGGGCACAAGCATGGCAAAAGAAATTCTGCTGCTTCTTGTTCAAAACATCCTTTTTACACAAAACAAACAAACCCCAAAGAAAGAAAGTTAGGTCCAGCATGAAGTGAAAAAGAGGGTGTTGCCAGGGAGGGGCACTTCACACAAGCCTTATCACTGGCACACATTAGAATACCCGCTCCCAATTCCCGCTCTTTATACCGACTGGAGTCCCCAAATCAGAGAGCACAGATGTCCTACTCTGTCACACGTCCATACTGTGCTTGGGCACACACAGGAGGGAACAGAAAGCCATGGTCAATTATTTGAATACTAGTAAAACATGATTCTAAAGTGGTGTCTGACAGCAAGGCCTGGTGCTTTGAAATCTGCTGGTTGGAAACTCCCTGCCAATGGATTGATGTCTTTCTATCAAAAGTGCTGTCAACAAAAAGCATCCAGTTTGTGTCCAGCACCATTGCTTCCAGCCATTCAGCCTGGCTCAAAGCTCACTAGCAGGAAGGCTTGTGAGACAGAAAGGTATTGCATGTCTGTTGGATGCTCTGCTTCTTGGCAAGGACTGCTGAAGAACAGAGCAGTCCTACAGAGTTTTAACAATTCACTGCAAGGTGCTTGCACATTCTTGTTTGAGGTGGTGTGAAATGGCCTGGCAGGAGCGGCTGCACCTACTCTCTGTCTAAATAAAGACACATATTGTTAATAACACCCTTTCTCACCCTGGATCATATTACCCCTTTTCTGGTTTCTTTTAGAAGTTAAACCTCTACAGGCAGGAAAATATGCTGGCTGCTGCTGGGTTTGTTTCTAGCATATACAGAGAAGGAATGGAAAACAATTGGATACAAATAACATTTTAAAGGCCTGAAGGATGACTTTGTATAAGAAAGGTTTTAAGGGTTAAAGATATCTAAGTTTTTACAGCCTGGTTTTAATCAGATTGAAAATTTTTCTCCTGTTTCTTCTTCTGTTTATGAGACAGAGGTTACTGCAGCTTGTGGTGAACCTTAGGGTAAGCAAGAGTAAATCTTTTGCTTTGACCAAGATGGCTAATGTGTATAAATCCAGGGATGTACATAACTAATACCACTGACTATATAAAATACTGACCATGCTTTTTAGCCAGACACATCCTTCTCCTTTCAAACTCATGTTTAACACCATAAGTGCCGACACCAACTTTAAAAATTTTGTAGAAACTGTAAAAATTGCCATTATTACCCCAGAAAGTACAGTAAGCTTTCCATTTTTAGCCTCCAGTTATTAAAAGCAGATGTGCTTTCTCATTTTTAAAGTGCTAAACTTTAGATCAATGGAGAATAAGTTACACTGTTAGTCTGGAAGACAAAACAGTTGTGCCAGAGGTTTTGTAATATGAATGACAGGGGGAAGGGAAAGAGAATGGTCCACTGGTCTCATAGTAAAAAGATGAAAAAGGAGAATGAGCAACTCTATAAGATTTTTTAAAGGGAGGGAGAAGAGATCTTGAGCAGTGTAACTAATGTCTTCAGCATGTTGTACTGGTCAAGTCTGCACTGCTTGGAAAGGCAGTAAATTTGAAAAGGTTTGAATGCAAAGTGAGGAAGATCACTTTTTTTTGCTAAGGCACCCATTCCTAGTGCTGCTGGCTGCAGTGTACAGGGCTTTACAACTTTTCTTGCAAGTTATCCAGACATGAAACAAGCTGCTGTACAAACACAACTATCTAGCTGTGGTAGTTGTTGGTAACTGGAAATTCAGAGCTTGAAAGGACCTGCAGAGACCATTCCATGCAACATTTCACACTGTGCTGGTAATAAGGGTAATTTTGGTAACCTGTTTTTAAAAGTAATCCCCAGTTAGCAAGGCTCTAACACCACTTTGAGTAGTGTGCTTTTCTCTTGTACTCAAAAAGACTCATCTCTAAATGATATAAAAAGAATCTCCTTCAAATTGAGACAATTCCTACTCATCTTTCCTATAGTGGAAAAGAAGTTTGAATAAACTAAAAATGTGCTTACCTTTCAACTGACTTTAAGAACAATCAAATCACAGGGAGGATTTGCTGCTGCTCTGACTTCCACACCCGCAGCTTCTGCTCATCAGGGCTTTCCTGATTTCCACAGAGCTGTCCCTTTTCATTTATTTCCTGTCTCATTTCCAAATCAGAGCCACAACATGTGTCTCTCAAGTTTTGCAATACCATCTCCCCTGTTTCCCAGAAAGCTGGGAAAGCTGCCCTCTCCTTCACGGCTCCATCATTCCCAGGAGCTGCTCCCTGCTTGGCAGGCAGGGAACTGCAGGGCTGTGGGCCAAAAAACACCAATTTATGAGCACCTGTGTCAGCCCAGGTGCTGCTCAGGTTTCATTGACACAAGTAATTTGAAGCCCACAGGTAGTTTACCTCCTACGTACTCAGCATCTACTCCTCTGGGACTGGCCACCCAAGGTAGGGGAAAATTTTTCAGCAATCACAAACCTCTTCAATAGTACAATAACCAACATGAACACCAAATAACAAATATTAAATATTATTTCAAGCACACAAATTCTGTAAAAGCTCAGAAAAAAAAATACAACCACTCTGAAAGTGTTTTCAAAAGCAAAGTTATTCACAAAGAGGCTTGAAAACATCAATTAAAAAGTACTGTAAACATTGTTTATATGAATTATTCCTCACAAATATTTGTTATTCTTATTTCCTCTTTATTCAACTAATGCTGTTTATTGCCCAGGGCACTCTTGATCTAATAGCTAAAAAAGCATTTAAGCACTTACAAAATTTCTATTGAATTAAATAAAAACAGACGATGCACATTAAAAAAATCCACCATACAGGAAGCAGATTTAGCCAAACTTTCCCACCCTAAATAATATTGCAACACATAAAATTAATACAATTGCCTCATTCTCAAACACAGAGTAAATGAAGAGAAATGAAAAGGATATATTGTTATCTATGAAGCTGATGGAAAAATGGATGAGCTTCCAAATATTCCTTCACATTTTATTTCACAGAAGTCATCTGAAAATCTCTTGAGTTTCATGAAGAAATTATCTTTATTTGTAGAAAATGTCAGCTGGCACCTGAATTTGAAAGCTGACAAAGAGTTCTTCACTATTACTAGTAAACTGATATTAGTTTGAGAAGATTTACATAAAAACAGAATCTGTGCCTTCCTGCCAATTTACAGCTCTCAGGGTAGCTTCATTGCCGTGGGGCTTACACACCACATGCTTTCAAATATATTTATTTGAAAATATATAATTATAAGCTAAGGACATACTACTGCTCTTGCACTCCAGACCAGGAGCTCAGTCTCAGGAATAAGGGTCACTTGCCAAAGCTCACCCAGGAATATTCTGGTGGAGCCATCTCAGACAACCCCTTGCCTCTCTGCTCCTCTTCCTCGTACCAAGTTACTGCAGGGCAGCCCTTTGGACCTCAGATTTCCCAGCTCCTGCTCAGCCAGAGCCCCACAGCACTCCCTGGCTGCTGAAGGAACCTGGCACATATTAGTGCTACTCAGGGGAAGAAACACTGGAAGAATGACTCTTGATTATTATTAAATTGATTTGAAATTTAAGAATCAATTAAGCCCAAACCCCTGAATTTTATTGGATGACACTGTCATGCTTCCACTACTTCCTCCACTGAGTAGCAGAATGAACAAACAAAGGTTTGCAGTGGTCATCTTTGAATAATCCCTGACCAGGAGTGGGTGGGTGTATCAACTGTGTAATTTAAAATAAACTGTAAATGATAACAATATCTAGACTAGCAAATAAAACAATGACTAGGAAACTCCCAGGCACTGGAATAACACTGTTTATGCTGGTAAACTAGTTGTGGCTCAAGCCAGATTTTGGAAGCTAAAATCTTCCAGAAGCCATTTCCAGTAGGAAATTCACAGGCATACAAGCATAAACAGTGGCCATTCCAGTTAATCTCAACAGTGGTCATGTTCCTGTGTAGGTTTAATTGATTAGAAAATAGTCTAAGCGTGGCATTTTCCCTAAGAAGGACATTTATCACTTCAAGAATGTAACTTTTTTTTTTTCAGATACAGCTCTTTTGAGAGTGCTGTTCAACTATCTACAATCGAGAGGGCTTTCCTTTCCTCCCCGAGGGTGATGAGCTCTCCTGCTCTCACTGCACTGCTTTCTCAGAAGGCCACTCCTGCTGGGGCTCCGGCACCGAAGGGCTCCCTAAGGACACCCCAGCCTCACCGTAGGGGAGAGGATTGAGTTCAATCGAGCCTTCCTGTGAAAGAAACACAAATGCATTATCATCACTGCAGCGTGCACCTGAGCCACACAAATGGAAAACCAGTAATGTCAATACTATATTAGTTCTCCTCATGTTTTTCCTTATTATTAAATTGTTTCAGTAACAGAGTATTTTTTGCATATCTGTTTCTATACTGTTACCGCATTTATTCTTATTATAAGTTACCTGTTATTTTAATTTTTATCAATATTAACTCATCGCAGATAAGACTGTCTGAGATAAGTTATTGTAGCATTAATGATGATAAGTAATTATAGGATCTAAAATAATTCAGACAGCTAAAACTCACTTGAATACTTCAATTATCATTGCTGATGCAGGAGCTTCTATGAAAAAAACCTGCAAACCAGAAACCATTCCTACAAAAATGTGAGTAGATCCTACCCAGGAAGGGAGGTCAGCTGAGATAAATTAAATTTTGATTATAAGCTGCCTAATTTTAAGAATGCCATCCAGTGGTGACAAAAAAATCTCCTCCCAGTGGAAAAATAACTACAGTGCAAATCTGAGTGACAAGAGGAAGGCTGAAATTTCATGTTCTAGAATACATACATATTATGCACACAGTAACAAACACCCTCCCAAAAAAAATTGGACTTACTTGTGATTTTTTCCATGCATACCAAAAAATAGAGACTATAAGAATACAAAGCAACACAAGGGCAATGCTGACTCCTGCCACTAGAAGAGCAAAAAGAAAGGCAACCATGACTCTAAGACCTTAAGACAAGGCAAAAATTAATACCTACATTTGTGGTGGGCAATTATGCAGCAGAAATTAGTTACATGTGGCACTAAAATATAAGTCTTGATTTTTCCTACAAACAAAAATCTCATTCAGATCTGGGTTTATACAGAAATAAGCCAATCATGTCACAAATCATTACAGTACTTTTTTTTTTTTTTTGGCAGTGCAAATATGTGCTGCAATTAATCTCCAGGGGGTTTTATTTCTGAGCAACAGTTACTGCTGATCACAAAATTAATATTTTTGTTACAGATTTTATTAAAAGAAAAAGGCCCAAACTAATAGTAATAAGAAAGCAAATTACTATGGTTTATTCTGGTTGAGGGATACTGTCATTACTCAAATCACCAGAGAAATACCATGACTTGCAATTAAGGAGTGTCTTCAAGACTATTATATGAAAACAGAGTTTTTCAGCCTTATGACAAGTCCATACATAGCTTTTTTATTCTATAACCAACTGCAGTAAAAGAAGTTAAAAATTCAAAACTTAGGTAAAGAAAAAATTATTTAAGCAAAAGTACAATATGTTGAAGTTGTCAACTTACCTACTAAAGTTGGCAGACTTCTTTCTGCTCAAAGGGAAATAATAAAAATTAGAAACTTGAGAAAACTGCACAGCCACATGAAAAAGCTGGCTTTCCTACCTCAGTATAAGAAGCAGAGAGACTACAGGAGGAGGAAATAGGGAGGGCAGGTGAAATCCCTGGACCTTCAGCTACTAACACTACCCCAGCAGCTGTTGTGGAGACCACCACCACCACCCCCCAAAGCCCCACAAAAGTAGGATTTAAGGAAACACTCGTGTTGTGAGCCTGCAGCTAGGAAGTGTCAAGCAGCCTGTAGCTGTGGTGTTAAGAGCAGAGGAGGGCTTGAGAAAGCAATCACGCCAGAAAGCCCAGGGGGAACTGCATGAGACACACCCAGAGGCAGGTGCTGCACAGAGAGGTCTCACAGAAAAAATCCAGATAATTCACAGGTCTGGGGAACCTTTTCTGCTGTTATCTTCCTCATTAGTGTTCTTTTCCACTAATCATGGAAAATGCCTGACATTTTATATTAAATGATACATTTCCTGCCCCTTTATAGACTATTATTTAGGCTGTGCTATTTGAGATGTCTGAAATACTCTTTGTGCTTCAGCTTCCACCTCTGCAGAAACAGAAACCTGTTTAAATCAGTCACAGGGTTATATTGCTGCTAAATTGGTTTGTGCTCAAAATTCTTCTGACAGTCATTGGCTGGAAAACAGCAGCACAGAAGTGGAACAATGTATTCCCAAAACTCAGATGTGCACACCTGAGAGAAAATCTGACTCAGGATTTGAAGGACCCAGAGCATAATCCTCCAATGGTGGAAGGACTGTTGGAGGATCACTTGGTGTAGGAAGTTCCTTGAAAGGTGAAAAATCCGTTGTCTCTTCACCGTCAGCATTACAAGGATATCCTAAAATTAAAAACATTTCAATAAATTATTAAATAATTAAATAAATTATTGCTGGAGTATGCCATATCCTTCATTAATAAGGTTGTTTGATAGTTACAGTTATAAGATTCAAATGCTCATAACTTGGACAATCTTGCTTGCTGTTTTACATTTGGAACATTTCCCTCCATCCCTTTATTTTGTGTAAACATTTCAGTTGAAATTGTCAAGATATTTCTCAAAAAAAGTTTGGAAAAACTCCCCTCGCTGCCATTTACTCAGCATTAAAAAAAAAAAAAAATCTCAGATATTCATTTCAGCTATTATGTCCTTGCTCTGGAGTAAGAAAATGAAATCCATAAGGGAACAGTAGCAGAGCCTTTACTAGATTTGGGCACTCTGTGAAAATTACCAAGCCTCTTTTCATTTGCTTTCATGGGGGTTGATAGGATATACCAGCTCAGCTCACCTGGGATGTTTATTGATATATTCATCCTTGTTCTAGCTTTACCTCTTTCCCTATATGCTTCTCAAATGGGAAGCAACCACACTGATGGAGATGATGACATTCATTTGCTTGCATTAATTAGAAAATATAATTAACATCCCTTCTTTCATATTATTCTCCCCTTCAATTGCAAATTAATGAAAAAGAATTGGGGAGGGGTGAAAGATACTTTTCCTGAACCTTTTGTTAATGACAGGAAGAGAGGAAAACTATACCCTTTTATAAGTTATTGGAGCATTAAGGCGATGTTTTTCACAGCCACAGTTGTGACATAAAAAAACAAACCAAAACAAAACCTCTCCTACTGAAGCATAAGTTCCAGGAGATTCCACATAGACTCTGAAACATCACAGCAGGGCAAAACTCTGCCCCGTGAGATTCTTGGGCACACAAGTTAGGAAAAAAAAAATCAGGATCATCAAACATCTTATTTCATTTTGGTCTCCAGTGAGATTTGCTATCTCCAAAGTCCTTCCTAGAATGATAGCATCCCCTCCAGACATAACATCCATCCACAGCTTCTCTGGAAGAGAGCAAGCGTGCACCCAACAGCACTTATGGGCCGACACTGCCTCTCTCTGAGAACGTGCAGCACTTGTTAGCAATGCATTGAAGTTACTCCAGGGTTAGGAGAGAAACTTGCTTTGTCACTTTGAAGCTTTCCTAGGACTCTGCCAAGCAGGACACAGCTCAGCAGAGAGGGGTGATACACGTATTTCCACAGACTCCTTAGAAGAGGGACAGCAGAAATTCTCAGCCAGGCTTGTTTCAGAACACGTGTGCCCTCGTGATAAGAAGGTCCAATAGCCAACCCCCTCCACCTCTTTTCAACTTCTCAAATTCTCCCTCTATTGCTGCCTTTAGAGGTGTAAAGAAGAAAGTGCTTTATGTCTTCCCAACAGATGGAGCCTATTCTCTTTCTTTTTCACAAGGAAACAATGTTCTGATGGAAATTTATGAAACTGATACAATTAGTCACAAATTCTAACAGACAAACATAAACCTCTTTCATTACTATCTAGTGTTATACTAAAATTATGTAAGGTCTCTCTAATACAATATTCAGTCACAAATTCTGAGTATCAAACATAAATGTTTTTATTAGACAGAACTGATACAAGGGGTCCTGAGTAGTGTAAATGGTGCAGTTGGGAAATTTATGAAACTTGCAGAGGGAGATCCCAGCCATTCTCACTTCTGGTCAGAAGATTTATAAAGTCTTTGTGGAGCAGGTGGGAAAGCCTGGTGCTTATTGTTAAAAGGCCTGAAAGAATGAAATTTTTTTTGTTTCCTTGCAGCATCACTGAGATACTGCCACAGTACCTGTAACCAGTGCAGACAAGTAAAAAGGGATGAGCTGTTGATGTTGGCATTTCTCTAGTTTTATTGTTGATTGTTAGAATATTGATCATAACTGATATTAACATTCTGTCGTTCATTAATGAGTCTAAGATGCCTAATGTTGCAGCAAGTCTTACCTTTTTTACTGGCAAGTGTATTTCTGTACCTACAGTGGATTTCTTTAAAATATAACCTATATTATTCTTGAGGTTTTATTAATAGCATTGCCACAGCTATTTGCATAGCAAAATAATTGTATGCTTTTCAAGCATTAATTTACTGATTAAGCTTAATTTACTGATAGAGATATAACTAAAGTAATCATTCATGTGATACAGTATAATAATGCACAGACAAAACACTTCTAATTATTATACTTACAGATCTAGCCATATGAAGGAACATTTAGAATGTACTTAGGAATAATTTCAAAAAGTAATTGCAAGTATTGAAGAATAAGTATTAGCTGAGGAAAACATAAAGAAATGTTCACTCACCTGTAAGCAACAGAATGAACACAGGTATTGTCTTAAACATCTTCATTTTTTCTTTTTGTGTCTGCAAGAGGGCAAAAGCACCAGGGGAAAATCCCTGGGTCACTGTCCCCACAACAAAGAAGTGCCACCAAAAGCCACAGACCTCAAAAGCCTGTCCCTGCCGTGCTTATCATTCTGCTGTGCTGCTTATTGGCTGAGTCAGAGTGGCTCCTGAAACAGCTGTTGCAAGGGCTGGGATGCCAAATGGGCTCTGTGACTCCAGCAGTTTTGGATCTGCTGAAACAAATTTTCACACTTCACCAAGTGTGCAGCGAGCACAGAAATTACGAGACCGACAGGTGAGTCCTATTCATATGTATGAAAGTTCTGAACTGCTCATTTCCTAAAACACCCCAGTTTCGATGAGGATATTCTTGTATGTCACGCCTGCAAAGAGACTGTGTAGATCTCAAAGCTCTTGGTAAGTATGGAAAATGCATCCAGATGGAAAAGCCTGGACCCATGGAAGTGAAATGCCCACAAAAGCCACCCATTTTCTTTGGCACTGATAACAGATCATGACATACTCACAAATATGTGCACCATAAAATTAGGTATTCAAAGCAAAAGTGATGCAAGCCTGTAAAGTGTAATGACTATTCACACACCTAGATATTTAGGATCATTTAAAGAAACAATCCTTCCATAGCTGCTTCCCAAGTCCATCTCAAAACTGATAGTGCTCTAGATGGGTTGACAGAGATCTGAACTTCATCAGAGGGTATGCCATAGAATATGTGGAGTTAACTGCTGATAATTCGACTTTAATAGAAATAAATTTGTCAAGAAAAAGGAATTTGCTTGGCAAAATACCATCCTGCTGTCAAAATGTTACCCTCTTTCTCTGCTGAGATGATTTCTTTTGAGATATTCAGCAGTACAACAGGGAGTACTTGTGTATCCCTGGACCCATGAAAAAGATACCAGCTGGACTTTCAGGAGTGACAAGCAAACAGGAATAACAAGCATTTGGGCAAATATCTCCATTCCACAGGACAGCATAATGCTTGCTGCCATGTGTCATTAACAGCTTTTTTTTCAGTACACACCCTTATCTTTTATTCATAACATTTATCAGGCTACAGCAGACTTTTGCGGTGAGAAATGCTGGTACAATGTTTTCTGTCTTCCAAGTCCATTGCTAACCATCATAAGAAACCACTTTAATTATGAATCCTTTTTCTTTTAAAAGCTTTCTCCCAAAGACTGCTTGTTCAACAGACATTTTCATCTCAGACTTTGTTTGAAGATTATCTCCAGTAACAAGTATGTTTTTTCTCTGCCTTCTTACAAACATTTTCACTGGAGTAAGAAATTAATATAATGAATCATCTGTGTACACAGAAAAAGTATTAATGCAAGAAACAACTATGAAGAGCCCATATTCTCAATGGAATACTCTGAAATTCCCTGCCCTGGTTGCCATATTCTGCATTTCTGAAATCTGCTGTCATTGCCATTGCTAGCAAGAATGCCAGAGTGAATCCAGTCTTCTCATTGTACAAAGTGCCACAGCAGCAATAGGTGCACTGTACAACAAACAACAGTGATTTATAAAGAAAAGTGGAAGTAGAAGAGAAAATTTAGAAAGACACCTATAAACAGGTTTGCTGAAACTGCAAAATTCCGGATTTTGTCAGCCAGCCCAGTTCTCCCCAGGGAAGGTGTCCAAATATCTGGAACCCTTTCACAATCTCTCTCAACTCCATATTCTCATTTGCAGTCCTATTCTTGTCCTCACACATCCAAATAGAGGCACCGCAGGGTTCCTGAAGTGACAGCAAATATACTAATAATACTTTCGTTTTTTTCAGCCCCTCTGAAATTTGTTGTTCCTTTTCCACCACTGGCATCTGGGAAAGTTGGGTGTTCCCTTCCTTTTAGGAGTGGGGTGTGACAGTCACATGCACTAATTTTCATGCCTACAGTATTGTATATGGTCAGGAGCTGTGGTATGAACAGAGAACTATGACAGATTAATTAATCATTAATAATATTCATTACATTAACACTCTATTATGTTTCATCATCTCCTTGCAAGAGAGATTCTATTTACTTATGAAGTAGTAAGTGACATATGGTCTAAGCCAAAAGGTCTTTGTAACAAGATATTTACTCTAAGGTGACTCAAAATTATTGCCCCTGCAGATTCAGTCATACACACTGTAGCCTACCATTTGCTTTTTGGTCCTCATACATATATAAATGCACACCCACACTTACAGTTCTTTTTCTAGGCAAGGAGGTGCTCCAAGAATACCCCTGCTGAATCTTCCTTGGGAAAGCAGGGCTTGTCCCTCTGAGGAATGAGCTGCCAGGATCCCTCTCTGGCAGCTTTTCCCAGCCCTAGCTGCCTTTTGTGCACTGCTCTTGTTACATAAAGCCATCACCCACAACTGAGATAACTGAATGGGGCAGATTTCTTGAATCTCTGTGGTTAATGAGCAATGTGGTTGTAACATGTGGAAGAAATTTTGTCTAGTCTGATCTGCAGCCACTCACTGGTAGGTTCTCTCTCTGAAATTTATGCAGCGCCTAGCAGATATAGGAAATGGAGGTAAGTAGTTCATTCCTCTTCCTGCTTACCTTGGCAGAACTACTGACACCACACAAGAAGTTTCAGTATTGTGGACAGCAAGTAATCACTGCTGTCTTCCACCTTATATTTGAAGAATTTCAAAATTAATCTTATTATCTTTGCCTTTTGAATTAAAAGTAACATGTTGGCCTTTTATGTTAAGTCATTGTCGCAGCAGTCTGTATGGGATGTTTAATTTGAAGAAACTGTCATCTTTGTACTGGGAGCTGCAGACATGTATAACAAAAAAACTCCTGTCTCAAGCAGCTTTAGTTTCATTTAGGTCTCTCCTGCTTTTCCTACTTGCTAAAACTATGGATTACCCCCAATGCCTACAGAAGCAAAGGAGATTGAGCTGCACATTGAACTGAATTATCTCAAAGTTACTGCACAAAGTGATCCCATTTATTGAGGATCCTTTCACATCCCTGGTGAAAATGTTACCCCCAAACCAGGTGAAAGTTTGCCCTCTGTAGCAACAGCTCTCATTTTTGTGCTTACAGTGGCAGAGTCCTTCTTTCACAGACTGCAGGTAGTAGTTTGCCTTCAGCACCACATACAACTTGCTGAAGTGAGAGACTGTCAGCTATTTATTTTCTCCCATATAAGCATTTCACTCAAGAACTATAAAATGCTTCGTCCTCTCTATGTTTTGTAACAGAGAATAACATTGTGCCCCCTGTGTTTTAGTTCCCTTGATCTACTGACCACACATTTTAAGGACAGGCTGACAGCTTGCATGTCAGTTATTTTCAGATATCTGTCTCTGTCAAATTCAGAAATCCCAGGAAAATAAATGAAGTGCAGGATTACAAATACATGTGAAATCAGAGCTGTCATCACTCTCAAGGATTTTCCATTGTGCCTGCTGCACAGTTTTTAAGCTAAGATTTCCCAGATGTTTAGTAGAAATGTTTAGAGAGTAAAGCATTTCATTTTACTGATGGGTGCATTATTCTTAAATTTAACCTATTCACAATTGGGGGGTTGTACCTTTTTTTTTCTCCAATTGTATCAGTGGAATAGAGTAATAAAACCAAAGTTTAGCAAGTTTACAAAGAGCCTGGTGGTCTGAAAGTTGTTGTTTCAAATTATGGGGTATCCTTATTATTCAGATGAATAAAATATGACAGAGGTCCCCTGAAAGGATTCTGCTCATGTGTGCTCACCCCAGTGCTCAGAGGCCAGTACTGGGTCTGTATTGCTCTGAGCCATAGAGAAGTAGAGCAGGAACTACATCCTGATTTAAACTACAAATTTTAATGCTTATTAAAAATTTAAAGTGAGAAATTTTATCTGAAAGGTTTATCTTACCTTGCTATTGATATAACTGAATACCTCCAACTTTCTGGTCAAGTAGGAGGATAGTTATACATTTTAATGGAAGTAAATCTAGTTTGAACATACTTAGAAACATTTTTTATGCTAGTTGAAAATGTTGACTGATTCATATTCTATGCCACCTAAAGTTGCTCTTTTTTACTTGATTTTTTCTTTTGTCAAACTGCACTTGAAAGAAAATTGGATCCCAGCTGAAAACATATAAAGGTTCTAGAACTAGTAGATCTTACATTCATAATGAGTCATCTTATGATTTTTACTCTCTTTCTGGCTCAGACTATGATGATTCAGCCACAAGAACAATCTTGAAGGCAGGAAAGACCTCCTCTGAATCCTCTGAAGAGGCTGCTGTTGTCAGAAAGGTACTCAGAGCCTGTAGGTGCTTGAGCAGTGATGCCTCCAGCACAGCAGTGCATTGGCTTTCTTTTAAACACCAGCAGTACACTTTTACTAGGTAGTAAAATGCTAGGTAGTACTAATGCTGCTTGTGTTCCTCAGGCAGTGTTTGCAGCACTTTGGGTCACTACCACCTCACAGATGCTGGCCAGAGGACAGCCAATGTGATAACAGGGAAAAAATGTTTACCTTAAGAGTATTCTGCTCATGTTTGAATTAAGATGTCAGCTGTTTCCCATGCCTTTATTAAAATACAAAAAGTCTCCCCATTCCAAAGCATTGCTGTAATTTGTATGCAGTCAGCCACTGCAATTTACTGTCCTGTTAAGTTCTAATATAAGCTGCAGAAATTTAAAAGGTTGCAGCTAGGTGGCTTGTGCTCACTGCCCACAGCCATCAAATGACATCAGGAATGAAGTCATGTAATCGGCTTTGCCACCCAACACTCAGATTTTAAGACTGCACTCACATCTCTCTATGTGTAAGAAGATTTGTCATGGTTTATATTACAGGGAAGAGCAGCTTCTGTACACACCTCCTCTCCTTCCCATTCCCACACTCTCTTCTGTCTCTTACACATCCATACACATGCTTTTACTCAAGAGACGTTCACTAACTACAAGGCTGAATTCTTCGACCCTAGGCCATTAGCTCTCTCAGGAGAGACCCAATAAACAACTGAAACAGCAAGGAGCTTTAGGCATTTGATGTCTGGAGGAAACATCAGAACTCTGCAGAAGATGTCCGTGCAGTGATGAGTGAGAGGAAGGCAGGTCAGAGTGGCAACCTAGGGAGCCTGCAGGCTGAACTGTGTGCTATCATATCACAGCAAAGGTTTCTTCTGCAGCACTACAGTGCTGGGCTCCCTGTGACACAGACTCCTGGCACAGAGGTGCAGGATAATGCCTTCATTCATCCAAGACTTTCAATTTAGACTCCATCATAGCATCCTTCTGTTTTACAACATAATCAGAGAAGAGGGCAACTGCCCATCTCTCGTGTAAGAGATTACATTTCAGAGCACCCAGAGATACAATTGCTTCATCAATATGATGTTGAGGAATATAAAAGCCCAGGGACTCCTTTGTTTGGGGTCCCTCCTTGAAGGTGCCAGCTCGAGCTGTTATTTTGTTGTTGCACCATGATTAAATTGCTTTAAGGAACCAGACTCTGGGGTTGGTGAGGGAACCAGTCTATGTGAGTCTGGGGAGTGTAGCTACAAAGAGGCTTTGTTCTGAACTAAGGCTGTGCAAGCCTGACTGCCAGAGTGGCTCAACTTCCCATTCCCAATGTCCTTTACTGGGAGACTACTGGGAGCCTTTTAAAACTCAATTACAGCAAAATACGTAGGAGTGGTGGGAAGGATGTGAGAGCAAAACCCCTCAGAGGAAGTTTAAGTTGGACATTAGGAAAAGGTTCTTCCCTCAGAAGGTGCTTGGGCACTGGAACAGGCTCGCCAGGGAAGTGGTCACAGCACGGAGCCTGGCAGAGTTCAAGAAGCACTTGGACAGTGTTCTCAGGCACATGGTGTGACTCTTGGGGTGCTCTGTGCAGGGCCAGGAGCTGGACTTGATGGTCCCTTCCAACTCAGCATATTCTGTGGTTCTGTGATTCCTGCTGTTGGCTAGAGGACAGTCTTGGAAGGAGAGATCTGAAATTCCAACCTTGCTGTAAGCATAATTTCTGTGCTTTATCTTGTTGCTATTAAAATATATATCTGCAAAGTATTAATGCATACATTCTGTTATTAGCTCCTTCATACACAATTTTCTAGCACTTCTCTCTAGTGTGTTCTCTCAGAGCACAGTTTAATTTACTCCTGTTAACACTGTTAAACATCAGCTCTCTGCTATTTGCACATCACTGAGTTAACATTAGCCAAAGAAAGTTTCTCATTACCTTAAATCTGAGTCACAGGCAGAGATGGACTACATGGAAGTCAGCTCTACCAAAGCACTTTGCCCAAGAAACATGGAATGCCTGGACCTTTGTAACTGCCCATGGCTCCCATAGCTGACAGGACAGCAGTGAAGTTCAGAGCTGCTTCTCTGTTCAATCTGCATTCAACAATATTTTTGTGAAGGAAATACCCAAGATATATTTTCCTAAATTTATGCCTTCCCATAGAAAGCAGCCTGGTCTCATGTCAGAGCATGCTACCTTAAAAGAAATACCAGAATAACTAAAAAATCAAGATCTGAACTATTGTGATCTTTGAGTGGGTACTTAGGCATCCCATTTTCTCAACTGAATTCCAGTTAGTTGATAACAATGTTACCTATTTAGACCTCATACTTGAAGGTCATCTGCCCAGTAGTATGTGCTGGCTGAAGAACATTTCCAATGTAGGTTTGGTTCCCTTTCACAGAAGAAAAGACAAATGCATAAAACAGATGGTCCAAATATGAATAATCTTGCACAATATACATTTTTACAATAAGAAGTTTTCTAGTCTTACAATTGCATAAATATTTTGCTTCCCTTAATACACTAAGTTTATATATTATCATTTCGCACTTAAAATACTATAAATTGAAAGCCCAGGTCAGAATTTTTAACACTGAAAAAAAAAGGTCACTGCTTTATTACCCGTTCTCTCAAAGCAGTGCTCTGGAGAAACTCTGAATACCCGTTCTTGTCCTTGGGCACTAGAGGTCACCAGTGGAACAGACACGAGGAAAGGGATTTTTTTTTTTTTTTTTATAGTCCCCAGTAGTACTGAGGCCTCAATCCCTCTCCTGAGACTTTCATTTAAGTTGTTACTGGAAGTCCTTTGGCAAGTCGAATTTTGGAAGAGTGAGATAAAACTATTTCTTTCAAGCAAGTTATGTCTCAGATGTATAGCTGTGTATCTATTTGAAAGGGATGGGTGTTTCTTGAAATTATGATTTATGCATCCCTCTGATACTTGAGAGTTCCTTGGCTAGTACCTGCTGTATTTGAGCTCTGAGTAATGTTGTTGAGACAGAACCACAGAACACCCAGCAGAAACACATGTTGTTTCAAACGAAATAGCATGGCCCATTTCAAGGAAGAAACAGTACTCCTTTACTGGTTCCATGTGTGGCGTGTGAGGGGTTCACTGAAGCGGAACGTTCAAGAACATCAGTTGCATTTTTTGACCAAGAGACCACACCATCTTTTAATACATTCAGGGCATTCCATTTCTATGAGTGACACTCATGACCAAAAAACCCCCAAAGTCCTCTTGCATGTGAAGAGGGTTGGAAATGCTTAGAACTCTATGCTTGAGCACAGCCATTCCTTTATAGAAAATACATCCCGATTTTAACCTCTAAAAGACAAAAATTTGCTTAAAATGTTTCTATCAGATCAGTAGCTAAATTTAACAACCAAGTTTATATACTCTATCAGTTCTTTATATTATGCACAATACTAATATCCTAAATAAGAAGCAGGATTTTTTAGTACTGATCATTTAATAAAAGTGTTGGATTGGTACAGTGCAATAAGCATATAATGTGTAATAAACGTACTGCTGCAGTTATGGAAACTGATTATAATCAAACAATTCTGCCAACAGAAAGACTTCTTGGTTCATTGAAAGTCATTACTGTGTCAAATATCAACTCAAGGATTGTTTTGTCAAAAGATTTCGAAAGATTTTGGATATTAAACCTATCACAGATTGAAATTTTGGTGAAAAGTCTATAGGAACTCTATAAATCCTAAAACCTAAAGTAAGTAGGACACACTTTTTGCACGTTTGCTTTTTTCACCCAAGTTTCATTTGACTTTGAATTCCATTTACTTCGAGGTGCAGCACATAAAGAAGTCTTGAACCATGCAAAGTTTAAAATTATGCAGGCAGGAGGAATCTTTGCCTTGAAAGAAATAAAAATAACTAGACACTATATGCTACATATTGTCACTACTTTGTTTAAAACAGCATATTGATGTACTTAAAACACTTCAGATCTGTGTGTTATTTATGATGCTGTAAACATACAGAAAAGCATGAAAGTCACATTTTCCACTGCATCCAAGGAGAGAAATTTAAAATTACAGCTATTGGAAATCTGGTTTACGAGCTGTGTGAAAGGTACAATTAAATGCAGTGTTATAAACTTTGGCCTATAATACCCTGCATGTAGCAACTCCTAGATAGTTCTAAAGAAAAGAAAAATCAAACTAGATGGAGACTTCTGGCTACATTCTGATTTTTCTACATTCTTTTGGAAGGAATGTGAGAGCATATGTGAGTCTAGCCCACATCTTATAGATTCTTGTATGAGCAAGACACAAACCCAGAAAACTGCAATATATAAGTTAATGCACAACTTATGATCAAAGGTAAGCAGGGAAGACAGCTCAGCTCACCAGGGAGGAGTATCAAGGGGTTTTGTGAAGCTTTGTGAGTCAGGCATCCGATCTGGGACACAGAACTTTCTGGAGGGTCTTTGCTTGTGAGCTCCTGCAGCTTCTGCTCATGGGATTTTTTTTTTCCTTCTCTCCTCCTCCCCCTTCTCTCAGGAGCCCACAACAAATGTGAGCTGAGTGTCAGCAGAGCATGAGGTGGCACACCTACAGTACTGCCATGCCTGTGCCCAGCCCAGGGATCCCTCACACACACTGGAAGAACGAAGCACCAGCAAGAGCTGAGAACTGGGCTTGCATGGGGAATTCACTGTGGGCAATGGCTTTTGGCTTCTTTTGTGCAACCCATCTGTGCAGCACAGCATCAATACATGCCAGATTTACTGCTCACAGGATCTACCCAGTAACTCTGAACTGGACTTATCTAAACAAAAGGGGTTTTTTCCACTTAGTGCACTCATGAAAAGGCACGTACCAGTGAAGAAATTTAGATACTGGATTATGAGATACAGCTCTGCAGAGATGTAGCTTTCACCTGGCTCAGTTCTCAGTTGCCTTTACCCTGTATTTTGGGAAGTGTGTGTTCTACAGACACAAATGCTGGTGCTGACACAAACACAGGGACAGGTGGGACCAACCCTTTTGGCAAAAATCTGAACTAGCTTGACTGAAAAATCAATCACTGAACTGCAGCATGTATTTTATGAATATGCACATAAAAGACAGAAGCTTGCATGAGAGTGGGCCTTCAATTTCCCCATTAATGTAAAAAATCCAGAGGTGTTGATATTCAGGGTATGCTGCTAAGCTCATCTCACGCCTTTGTGGATGTGGGCAGTAGCACATGAGACTAGCTTGTAGCTGGGTTTGAAGAATCAAGGAATTTTTCTTGCTGATGTCAGGGAAGCTTCTGACATTTTTACTGTAATAATTTATTACAGTTTTCATATTTGGTGGATATATGTAGGTCCTGGAAAAGCTCTCCTGTATTTACATAAATCTACTACAAACAAGTCTCATTTACCTTTATCCACCCATCACAGAGTTCTGTAACTAGAGGAAATAAATATTGCAACTGGCAAATATAATATTTTATCCCTCTGGTCCCTTCCCATTTTCTTTCATCATCTTCCAAAATTATGTTTCTATTTCAATTATTCAGTTGTTTTGTTGTTTTGCACTTTGATTTTCTCCCCTAAAAATGTCTTCTTGGTGAGAAAGCTCTGCTCAGCTGGAGAACAGCATTCTCTAGAATATATGTTCAGGTTGGTGAACCCAACAGATGGGCCAAGCGCAGCAGTTTCCTTACCCTTTTCTCTAAACAGTTGAAACCCTCATTGGTTCGACAAGATCAATGTGTTTCTCAAGTCCTTACAGCCTTACTCTACCTGCTTTGGTGTGACCTTGCAGGACAAGGTAGCTCACTTGGGCATTTGGGGGTCTCTCTGTAGCTGCAAGTGGCTTCCCTGACCCGGGCCTGGGTCTGTGCTCAAAGAGAAGAGGCTGCACCCATGGCCATGCTGGCTCAGAGGAACCCAGCTGCTCGTGTTTCTCAAGATCTCTGGCTTGCTGCATAACTCAGGCTAAATCCTGGCACAAATAAATTGCTTAATCTTGAGATCTGAGCACACAGCAGTGTCAGCGAGGTGGCACAGGCGGTTCAGAATTCCCTGTGCGCTTTGTTCTTAAACCTCAGCGTGCAATTCCAAAGGTGCCAGGGTTTTCCACCAGGCCGGTGCCATACCAGGAGTGAAGTTAACCATCACGGTTACCTTTGCTGTCAGAGCTCCTCCAGTCCAGGCAGGAATGCAAGCTCAGGCTGGTAGCCAGCTACCCTGGGACTGTGGAGCTGCTGGACTTCAACAGAAATCAACTTGTAACACACAGACTATGTTGGTGGGGGAAGGGACAGCACTCTATCCATGGCCACCCACTGCCTAGGAAAAGTCTGGCAACAGGGATGTTATTCTTGTTCCATTGGCAATCGTGGGACTTTTGCTAGACTTGATCCTAAATGAATGCATTTTTCTGACCCAGAGTCCTTTCATGTGGTTCGGTATGGAAAAGTGCCATGGTATTTGTCACAAAAAGTCCTCGCTGGCTAATCTGTTTTTAGGATTGTTGATGGTTTATAAATTAGAATTATTAGTCAAACATTGCTTTGTGTGTGCAAACTCCTACAGACTGGGCTATAGGGCCAGCATGCAACCACCTTTCTAACTATGGCAAGTTGTTTTGACAGAAGGAGAAGTAGTCAGAGCAAAACCAGAAGGGTATGTAAGCAATTTCCCCCTGACATGCACACTAAGATATCTTAGTCATTGTGTTGTCCACAGAACATTTACAAATCTCCAATAAAAGTGAACTTCTTACATCTCGAGGCTTTGGCAAGTTCCATTTAAATGTGCAGTATCTCTGTGGCAAATGCCTTGTGTTTTCTCTCAGTGTTAAATAGAACAGGGACACATCAGCAATTTAAAGGTTAAAGAGGTAACCGGTCTCTTTAATCAAAGCACAAGTCCTTCAGTAGTGCTTCAGTCTGCTCTTCCCAGGCATTCAGGATGCCCAGCCTAGAGGTGAGCTCAAAGCAGCATTTAGAGGTGGAGAGCCCTTCAAGGGTGCATGACCATAAATCCCGAGTCAGGAAAGTTCTGTTGCTGACAATAGGCTGAAATAACCAGAAAATGAAAGCTGGCAGGCACTTATGTACATCCATGTGTTGCTGTGCTAACCCAACTCAGATGTTGCAGATTCCTTCACTCTCTTGATATTCCAAATTTCTTCTTCATCCAATTAGCATGAATAAAATGACATAAAAATATATATAGTGCCAAATTCTATGACAGATGTAGATCTGAGTCTTGAACTGCAGAACATTCAAAACAGCAAAATGGCTCAAATAATACCAACCTTGTATTTTTTTGTCGTTCCACACCTGGCTGAGCTTCAGAGCCCCTTTGCCCACTCTCTGAATGCAGCTACTTATAGAAGAATGTTTCTGGGGAAATGCAGAATGGATGAATAATGTAAACCCCATATGGATTAATTTTTTTAAGAATTGGGAATTTTTAGCCAGTGTTCCTCTCTACCTCCAAAATTCAAAGTTGAAAACACAGAATGGGAAATGTCATCAAATGTGAAAGAAAAAGACCACGTTAGCTGCTCTTGATACCCTGAAATTAGGCCACTTTCAGTTGAATGATGTTTCAACTGGAGCATGTATCTTTCGTACTAGTGCCACGTGAAAAATCTGTCCCTGTAGCTTTGGTAACTATTTTTTGCATCAGACTGGTTCTGATAAACTTTTCTTTTTTTTTTTTTTTTTTTTTTTTTTTTTTTTTTTTTTTTT